>OX608082.1:12568420-13168420 GCA_951509765.1 Sphenella marginata
CATATTTTTATATAAATTTGAAAATATGCTATATATAATATTAACAAAGTATTTTCGATATTAAAATATTTAATATAAATTTTTTTTTTTCAAAATTTGTATTTTTTGAAGGTGCGATTTGTAAGATCAAACAAAATGTTTGTAAAAACAAATAATAGTAAAGAAGAATGTTTTATTAAAAACAAAACAAAAACACTAATTAAATAACTGAAACATACATATTTTATTCTAGCTGATAATGTATAAAATACAAGCTGAATGAGAATAGTAAAATCAGCATGAGATTCATTGGAAATCATAAAATCTTAAAAACATAAGAACCTCATACGCATACAAAAACCTCGCAACGCTTGAGTAAATAGGTGACTGCAGATTTGAGTATCTACGTTTTCACTCAAGCGCTGCAGATCTTATATATGTATGTTTATAATACATAATATATAAGTAAATAGCTAGAATAATTAAAGCGTATACTTACATCGTAATTCTCTGGCAAGCCAGGCGGTCCCGCAGGTCCCGGTGGACCCTGTACGCCGGGCATACCGTCGACGCCTGGCTCACCCTTAGGACCTTGCAAACCCTCGGGACCACGGGAGCCAGGATCGCCCCTATCGCCGCGGTCACCTTTCGGACCGGGGGCACCGCGTTCACCTGGTTTCCCTGTAGCACCCTGTAAATAGAAAATGTAATAAATATGAGTAAAGTTAGTAACTATGTATAGAACAGATAACTATGTTTAAAATTTAGATATTGAAATGCTAGCGTATAGTTTTCTATAAAGATTTTAAAGATACAATTAGCAGCTAGAGTTTTTTGAAATCACTCAATGTTTAATTTTAATGTAAGCGCAGCTACTCTTAAACAAGTAGAATCAAGAGAGATGCTTACAACTATATTCACAGAAGTGTTCCAAAACGCTCAAACACTTTAAAAATTGTTATTAATTACTTCCTCTATTTCTAAATTGAATTTTGAACAAGTTGTCTCAAAATATCCCTCAGAGTGACGTTTTTTCTCGCCACCAACAAACCATATTGTTTCTTCGCAATATTCACACCAACACGCTTTTTGAACGCATTCTTACACGAAGTAGCAATGTCTCCATACCCTAAAAGTATACCTTTCCTAACAAAAGTGCGCACATTTTTGTGTCCTGCGACTCACTGTTTATCCTGATTTTTATCGATTTTCATTTGGCAGTATTTGACTATATAAATTTAGCACACTACAGTCTAGCTTACGAAATGTCAATAAATGTTGTATCATTTGCCACGCCTTTACTGCATGCTTTTAGGCGCGCACGCTATGTCAATGTTGCCTTCCGTTAACTCCTTTTGAACTCTTTCTATATAATTTATACTGACATATACATATTTATTTTTGTACATGCCTTAACATGAAAAAAAAAAACTATGCCGACTGTAATAGCTGTTGTGAGGGTTTGGTAGTTTATTCTTATTTTATTACTTTTTACAATTTTTTATTTTTTATTTTTTTTTTATTTTTTTATTTTTTTTTTTTCAGCTTCTCACACTTTTCATAGGTTAGCTTACATCGTTGGTAGCAATGTGCATGTTTTACTTTTCTTGCGCTCTTCTTCGAATTGTTGTTTTTGTAGTACATTTATTTTATCTGATTTAATTAATTGCGCTAAGTTAAGGGGATTAGCTTGCCAGTTTGTAATGTTGTTTGGGTTGTGACAAGTCAGTAACGGAATTTCCCATGTTTCTACATATTTTATCGCTCTAAATAACATGCAAAGTAACAACAACAAAAAATATGTTAATCTAGACAGAAAAAAAAACAAAAATATTGAAAGAAGGAAAAACCAATTAGACCGAAATAAAAATAAGAAAAAAATTTACGAAAGTAACAAATAACATTCTACAACTACAAGTGAAAAATTAAAAGCTGATGTTAATTTTTATTACGGTTCTTGTCTAAGGTACGTCTTTAGTAGGTTAGCAGTGGATTGTTATTGCGCAATAGCACACCTTACGGTTTTATAGGGTGCAAGCGTCTATTGAGTGTTAAGAACTTTCAAGTACCACGTTATGTCAAACAAAGTTCTAAGGTTGCCTTGGCATGTAAACTGAAAGCTTTATCCACCTAATAAACATGTTTAGGTAGTAAAATTTGTGCCATAAAAAAGCATTTGAAATTCCAAAGAATTGCAAAAATTTTAAGCGAGTTGCTGCAGAGAGGCAACAGAACTTTAGAATTTCGTAATAAATCAAAAAATGTTAACAATAATTAGCAAACTAACTTAGGTTTTAGTAAGAGAATTTAGTATTAGAAATTATATTTTGCTATAGCGAGCATCAAGCGTTTACCAAAGAGTTTGAAGTGAGCTTAAAATTTCAAAACAAACCGTTTTTCGTTGAACATATTCCATTAAACTTCTTTCCACCGGATGCTAATTCAAATAATAAAGAAAATAATTTAGAAAAGAATATTTTTGTTTTGAAAAATAAAATGTGAAATAAATTTAAAATCGAATGCATATTTGTAAAAAAAAAAAAAAAAAAAAATAAATAAATAAAAAAAAATCACATTTGAAAAAATTAAATATTTTTATACATTGCTAATAATTAAAAATTTATCGTGAAATATATAAAATTACGGTCAAATATATTAACAGATATTAAAAAAATTTAAATTTCTCTATTTTCAGAGACGTAATAAATTATTTGAAAACTGCTTAACATCAACACATTACACTTTTCAATTGGGAACGAAAACAATAAATTTTCTCACTCCAACAAACGTAAAAAATGTTTCTGTGACAAATTTTCTAACACTCCTACTATATAAAATTAAAAAAAAAATAAATAATAATATTTGTAAAATTGGAAACATATGTATTTCTCAAACTTATAACACTTTTTCATGAAAGTGGGAGTCAAAAATTTGAGTCTGCAAAAAATATTTCGATGCGGGGGAAGATCAAAATATGTATGTTTATTAAAATTTTTTCAGTAAACATCTACTTCAGAAGTAATGCTCTTTTTTCAAAATAGGTTCAAAAATGCCATATCCCAGCTGAAAGTTTCGTTTAGATAGGGCATTTTGGAAAAGATTTTTAAAATAGGGTCTTGTAGCAACAAATTTTCATAGTACAGTTGAAAATTTTTTACGTTTTATAAGCTTTCTAAACAGAGAGGATAGCTCTATTGTTACTCTTAGAAAAACAAATTGTATTAGAAAAAAATTAAATCCTGCAGAAAAATGTTTCGACAAAGATTTTCTCATGTACTGTAATAGTAAACCATCTTTTCACATTAAAATGGTTTTATAGAAAATATAATGTGTAAAATATACAGACCGTAAAAACCAACAACGAATAGATAAACGAAAATTCTTATCAAAAAATTTAATGGAAAATCCCAGCACGCCATTAGAATTGTGTATTAGTCAATTTCCTGCCTTAAAAATAAATAAAAATGTAACAACTTTTTCAGCTTAGGACCGAACCAAGACCTCTTGGGTAAATTGCGATGGAGGGGTTGAATTAAGCGCTCAATATACATGGAAATTCTTGTGACGAGTAACGAGATCCATCAATCTTTTTTCTTTTCTTTAATTTCGGGCTAGAAAAGCTAAAATACACAATGAAATCCCGATATATAAGTTTAGTAACAATTTTGTAAAAAAAAGTTTCTTTCATTAACTAAAAAAAATTTGGGTTGACACAAAAAAAAAATGTAAAGCAATAAAAAAAAAATTTTTTAAAGAAATTTTGTTTCAGGATTTCCGCTTTTTTTTTTTTAAATTGATTTGATAGTTTACTTTGAAAATTTAAATTTTGTTTGGCATAGTACATTTAAATTGAATGATAAAAAAACATCACTTACAACAAGAAACTCAATTTCCCTGATCCAAATAATTTATAACCCGCCATATCAATTCAATTCAATAGAAAATTGCGCTCCAAAATAATTTCGCTTAACCTATTCAACCTCATGCATACACAAACACATACAAATCTGTTCATAAAAGCATGCTAAATCATTAAAATCCTATTAAATGCAATAACAATTGTTGCAAGCTTATGCAAAATTTTGCTTTTCTTACGCTTCATAAGTGCTTCAAAAGATTCCGCTACACACATTCGTACGCACAAACATTCCACTTCCTTCCAGTTGCTTATCTGCTTCTTCACCACCGTCTTTAGCTTGCCCGGGTTGTATGCCTGCCAGCAGGCAAAATAACTTACAAAATGTCTACAATGCCAAGCCAAGCAATGTAAGAGCTTGTAAAATATCAAGTTGCATGATGCACTTATGGCAACAATAGCCTAAGCAAACATTTTCACAGTGAGTTACGCTGCTTTTGCTCAATGTCAAATTTTTGTGTGTGGAAATGTGTTGCTGGCATTGTGTGCCATGTGTGATAAAACGCTTATGCCTGCTTTTGTATGCTAATATGACTGCATGACGAGCGACAGAATTTATAGTAGTGGTGTTTAGAAGAGCATTAAGAATGAATCGGGTTTGAGTAAGATCTGGGTAGCCAATTGGATCCACTAACGATCATTAAAGATTGTTGATGAAAATGGAACACAATTTGAGTTTGACTCGAAGGTTCATCGTCAGCCCCTAAACTTCATATAACCAAGCTCTGTAAACTAATTTGACACGAGTGAAAATCTTAGCCAAATTCGATTTGGATATAAAATACTTATTTATTAGACTACCAAAATCGACTAATCGAATCAAAGACCTACTTCTCTGCACACAAAACTAAAAGTAACCGGTTCATTAAATGCTCGCGCCCCACATCACTATGTCACATTTTCACTTCTCCATGTTAACTTAAGTGTGTATGACTGTGTGTGTGATTGTATGTATGTATGTAAGGTACATAGCTCAGGGCATACAAAATATTTACTTTGTTAGAAGATAACAAACTTGCTTGCTTTTCCGCTAGCGTCTCAGATTCTCTCATTCTTATACTCAAAGTTGTGCATTTAGCGTACTTTATTTTCACTTTTGCCTCAACGCTGGCTGATGGACAACTCATGTACATGTATGTATGTGTGTATGTGTGCACTAGTGTATGTGTATTTTTAGTGTTATTTCTTCACTCCAAGCTCATGCAAGGACAAAATGGCTCGCTGTAGGCTATGACAAAAAATTCGGAGCTG
The DNA here is from genome assembly GCA_951509765.1 of Sphenella marginata. Classification (NCBI taxonomy): domain Eukaryota; kingdom Metazoa; phylum Arthropoda; class Insecta; order Diptera; family Tephritidae; genus Sphenella; species Sphenella marginata. Next base: position 12,573,567 of record OX608082.1, read on the forward strand.
TTTTGTGAAAACTGAGATATTTTATAAATAACAATTTTTTTATGTTAAGCGTGAAATTTTCGAAGAAATGTGAAAGAAAATTTTCAACTAAAACCATAAAAAATTTAATCACGGAAATTTTTGTTAGAGAAATAAACGCAGAAGTTATATCTAGTGAATGTACTAAATCCTGCATAGTTGAAAAGTTTTCTTCTGACTGCTGATTGCTCAGAGTTTAATAAAATCTCACATATCAGTACAATTTGCGATTACTATGCGAAAAAGGATTGTCAATTTGATATATGTATGTCAGCATTTTTAAGTTGTTTTTTTTTTCATGTAAAATCTTTAAATAGGTGAAATTGATTATCTCCGATTCCTGGGGAGTTTTTCATCAAAAAGACGAAGTTCTGCCCGAAATAAAAATTAGAAATATGTTTTTTTTTTTTTCAAAAGTTATGCAAATTAAAAAATTTCAATTTTATCCTCTTTTGCAAAATTAATTTTTTACTATTTTATAAAATTATTAAAATTTTTTTTTTTTTAAAATAGTAACCACTAAGTTTTGGATTAAAATTGTTTGAATCTTACATACCTAAAAATATCTTCAAAATAGAGTAATTATATGTGTATTTGGTATCTTGAGAAAGTTAAGAAAATACTTCAACAAACACCGAAAAAAAAATGTTTGCCCAAAATTTCATGGCGAACTTTTATTTTTACGATTTTGTAAAATCTAAATTTTTTTAAAATTTGCAGTAAAAAATTTAATTTTTTTTAAATGATTTTTTTGTGCAATTTAGCAATCTTAAAAATATGTTTTAATTAAAGAGAAAAACTTTTGCAGATGTCTAATTTCTGATAAATCACATGCCATAACGTATACGATGAGCTGATGTCTGATATCACATCGTTCCCAAGCATCACATCATACTTTCATAGCACATCACAAAGAACTGTCAATATCAGTTTAACTTTTTTGGGTTGATTACGTCTGATTTTCTGAATGTATAACGTTACTATAGACGAAGCGCTACTATTACAATAACATAAGATATCAGAGTTTGATATCACATCATACTTTGATCTCACATCATAGTCAGATTGTGTTTTGTCAACAATGGAAGATCTTACTAGTGAGAGCTAATAAGCATCATAACAACAGATCAGATACATATAGAACGTTTGTCATCTGAATCAAAATCATGTTTAACCACGCTATCACTATGGCTCAAAAATATGTGAAGGAATTAGCCATAAAGCAAACGTCTTACAACAACAATACTCCACACATCAATAGACATTTTTCAGTAAGAAATACCTTGGTAAAGGACCGGTTTAAAAATGCTACAATATTTTCATTTTTATTCAAGAAAAAATATCGTAATAAAGTTTTCAATAAATTGATAACAAATATCTTCCCTTTATATACAACACATGCGCATAATTAATTTTCACAATTTTGTAGCTCTTTTCGCATCGAAACCAAGCAAACAATCGTTTGCCATTCCAAGCAATTAAGCGCTAATGATTTATTTATAAAACGGCTTCCTGTGGTTGAGAAAAGTGTACCAAAGCAATTTCAAAAATTCATGTTGATTTCCTTCCTATCGCAAACGGCATCGGAGCACATAAGAGCCAATATAAATATAAATAATGAAAAAATAAAAAATTGGCCATAACATGGAGCTGCTGCGAAAGATATGTGCAGAGCATGTTAAAATTGCTTTAAATGCGTGTACCTAGATAAGGCGCATTCTTTTGATACTGAGTTGAAAAAAGTGAAAACGAGGATGCTCAAGTTGAAGTAGAAAAAAAAAATAATATTGAGTATGCACTGGTTGCAACGGGTCTCACTCTGCTGAAGTAGCCTCGTGGAATCAAAAATCACATTTGTTAAATTTTAAAAATTCATTTTTAAAATAAAAAAAAATAATGATTAAAAATTCACTCAGCCGATTAATCGCACAAACGATTAATACTCCAATTAAACAAGTTTTTATTAATTATAAACTAATGGGTTATATAATCAATCGCTGTAATTAATCATAAAATTATAAATTTTTTTAATCCATTAATCGCACTAACGACTAATTCCCTAATTAATCAAGTTTCGACTAATTATAAACCAAAGAATTTTGTAATGAACCACTTTGATTAATCATAAAAACTACCAATTTCAAATTTATTTAATCGATTAAACGCATGTTTCTTATTATGAGGAATGCTTTACCGAAAGTTTTTTTTAAACTAAAATTTCTATTTTAATTATGACAAAAGTGTCTATTGTTGTTAAAGAATTTTCATCAATTTCATATGTATTAAATATTGCAATATTTTCAATCAATTACTTACCGTGAGTCCAGGCGCGCCAGTCTTTCCCTCCTTACCCGGCAAACCGGGTGGGCCGCGTATTGTTTCACGTAATATTTCATTATCTTTGATTGCTTCTAGGATATCAGACGCATTGCATGTACATTTGCCAGTGTATTTCTGCAAGGAAATGAGAATAGAAAAATGAGTAATTGCTATACGCTTACAAATATGTGAAGAAGTAAATAAATGAATAGCTGTTCAAAAACGGAAATTGTGGTAATGAATTAATAATTAAGTGGCAACTTAGTTGTTGTTCGAAAAATGACTAACAAGAGGTCAAGAGAGTATGTAGCTTTTTGTCTTTATTTACTTATGTATAAAATTGGGAATGTTTTAATATACTAATTTTAATTTTTTTTTTTTTTGAAGGAAAGAAAATTTCAAAATCTCTGTTTGGTTTTTAGCAAAAGTTCCGAAGATTGAACTAAAGCAAATCATAATCCAAGTATCGTTTCCAATACAGGAGAGGTGTCACTGCTTCTCTAGTTACAAAAATCTCTTATTATGGGTAACGATGAATATTGGCATGAAGTATCAGAGAAGAAAAATCGAATTCCTCTTACTTTCACAACGAATCGTTGGTGCTTATTGGAAATCACAACCTCGCAAAAAGCTGCATGAGTGAATGAATCAGAACAAAATAAAATGTTTATTCATTTGCAATTTTCACACTAAAACACATACAAACATATGTTATGACACATACATACCTAAACTTTACTGCCGAAGCCACACATAGATACACATTTGCAAAGATTTATAGAACACCGTGCGTTAAACAGCATTTGAGCGTGTTTGTCGAAACACAAGTTCTCTGAATTGAATGCTTTGCTATTGCATACTTTCGGGTTATTATTGCATAACAGATAGCCAAATGTATGCAGTGGTTGGTTTTCTAACACCCAAACATACATGCAGCTGCATATGCTGGAGTGGAAGTTGCATACATATGTGCAACAATGTCTAGTTCTCTGTTTCGCCACAATTTTCGTATTGTAAAATGCAGTGAATGTACGCAATTTATGAAATGACTGTTTTATTGCTCCTCGTATGTAAATTTGTATGAGCGAATCACGCAGAAAAGGCAACTAGTTGGAAACTATCGTATAACTGGCATGTAGCCTTGGAAAATTTGCCAGTAAGCTGGTCTGTTTATTTTATTTAATTTTATTTTATTTTATTTTATTTAATTTTATTTAATTTTATTTAATTGCATTTTATTTTATTTTATTTTATTTTATTTTATTTTATTTTGTTTTATTTTATTTTATTTTATTTTATTTTATTTTATTTTATTTTATTTTATTTTATTTTATTTTATTTTATTTTATTTTATTTTATTTTATTTTATTTTATTTTATTTTATTTTATTTTATTTTATTTTATTTTATTTAAAAGCACACTCATCGTTCCAGAGCCTTTCAAACCTGTTCAATTTCAGATCAATTCTGAAACTCTAGTTATAAACTAGATTTAAGTCTGACTAGTTTGGTGTTTCACTGCATTTATGTATGTATGCACGTATATCAGTGCTTGTAAGTTGATATGCATAAGTGTTGAATTGAATGTACCGTTTGTTATGAGACCGCACACGCACTTTAATGTAGAGGCAATTATGGAAATTGAAGCGTTTGCATACAATATGGCAGCATTTAAAAGGGAATTGGCGCAAAGGATGGCAGCATTGCTAACACTGTTTGGCATGCGGGTTGTATACATTTAGATTGAAGATTAATAAGAGTGGCACGCTTTTTATTGCACTCGCACTATGAATTCATATTTAGGCAGCTCTGAAACATGACGCCAACTGGGAATAGCGGAAATGTGGCATCATTTTATTCCATTGAAACTGACTTTAATTTATGTGAAAATGACAAATGTATGAATGGAATCGTAAATGTACTACGTATGGATGTATCTATTTATGAATGTGAAATGACGGTTGAATAGTGAATTGCTATTCCTATGTGTAGAATGTGCATAATCTAAACAATTTTATATGGACATTGTAGGTTTTTATCTCTCGAAACGTGTGTGGTTCTATACTCACTTACGTTGTTACATGTGTAAGTAGAATGTGTTTCGTTTGTCATTGAAAATGTATTAATTTTCCAAAGCCTAAATTTTAGGGTTCTAGTGTGGGAACACTACTCTGACCTGAACTTTAATAAATTATGTTGAAATATATTAATAAATGTTGGAATGCTTGCACATATAGATTTCTCTGATAATTAATTTGAGACATGAAAATGTGTTTAAATAATTTTACGATGAAATAAGAAAATATTTTCACAGGAAAGCAAAAAGGTTTTCGGCTATTTCTGAGCGCCATATATCTAACAAGGCGGCCATATATGGATCATTAAGTTGGAGATGAAAGAGACAGAACACTTTCAAACTGTCTAAAAGAAAATCTCCTAACTCTATAGATTTATAAAAATTGTCCTAACTTTAAGCCTCACTTGCGTAACATTATACCGCATCAACATATAAACAACAACTAAAACCCAATTGCATTCACAATGGTATCAGAATTAAAACGCTTCAATTTTCGTTTTAATGCCACTAAGTAGACAATTATCGGTTTTGGCATATTTACGCTGGTATTAGCGCAATCATAAATAAATACAAAGGTAAGCCAAGGGATTTTAACTCCCTCACACACGTGCTATGAATATATTAATGTAATTGTAAACACATGTACCTCCACTAACTCATTAGAGTATTCAAGCAGAGTACATCGATTTACTTTAGAATTTGCAGTTAATTTGCTATTACTTCGTTTGCAGTTTATATTAATGTCAGATAAACAATGGCATACAAACAAAGAGACCCAGACAGAAAATGCAAAATCAATGGCAACATCAACTGATTTTGGAAGGAACTTTTTTGTAATTTTTGCGAGATCAAGACCAGTGAAAATTGTTATAGCTTTAATATATTGATTTTTTTTTTGGTTAACATAGTTTGGGAGCTTTAGTTCATTTTTGTTTTGAAATCGTCCTATATCGTTTCGTTTCAAGTATCCCTTTCCGACTGGGTACCTACAAGCCTATAGCGTAGCTAGCGTGTGTGCTTTCAAATCAATTGGCATTCGATAATTTGTTACCATAGTGAATGCATACTCACACATACATACATATGTGTACACAGCTTCTGCTCCACCGATTACATACACATCTGTGCATATATGTATATTTTGCAACTCTAACTTGAGCTTATTGGCAAACTGCTCGAGAGCAATATTCATGTTTGTTCGCATTTATTTGCATGTACACACATATAATCGTTTATGTTTGCGTTTATAAATTTATTCGTGCATTTGCAGCATTTGTGTTTATTATGTACTAATTATTGTTCAATTACGATCACTTGAGCGTTTGTTAAGGAAGGCCAACTCTAAACTAATGGCAAGTAAAAGTTTATTCGACTTTAAATAGAAAATGATATTTTTTTTTCAAGTAGCTTTAGTTCAAAATCCTAATTATTCATTTACTTTGTTAAGACTGATCATCAAATGTCCCTCAGCACCAACAAGGATAGAAGAAAAAAGTATAAACCATTTCTAGCGTGTGTTCATTTTAGTCAAATGTTAGGTCGGTCTTTACTGTCAAATTGTCATATAGTTGGAATAGAACCCTTTTGATTTGAATAATTTAAATTTTCCTTTTAGCACTAAGCAAAATTTTGCTAAAGAAAAAAATTGAGATTTTCAAAAACTTCTAAAGATATAAAAATAAGCTTCGGCGTTTTCAAAGGTAGAAAAAAAATGTTAAAAGAAAATTATTTTTTAATTCTAATTTTCGAAAATTTTTGATTTTTAAAAATAAAAAAATTAAAGGTGTCTTTAAATTCGAAGATATTAATAAATTTTTTTTTAAGAATTTAAAATTTTTTTGTTTTAATTTTCTCCAAATTTTTAAACGAGCTTAATTTTTTAAACACAATATGACTTAATTGTGATCACAAAAAACCCTTTTGGTATCTACATTTCATTTTATTTTAATTTCCTGAATTTTTATCTCTTAATAGATGTGTATCTATGTACTCTCTATGTATGTATGTATATTATATAAATAATTCAATGTGCTTGCTACTTACCGCATCGGGACTGGTGGGAAAATCAACGAAGGGTGGAAAAGTTGCTGATTCACCTTTGGGTCCCGGAGGACCTGGTGGTCCTGGTGGGCCACGTATACTATCACCGGGTGGCCCTTTTGGACCACGTTCACCTTTTTCACCTTTTATCGTACGATATGCTGCAATAAAAAGAAGAAAAGTATTTATTAGAATTTTTTAGAAATTGTAGGGTACACTGCGTATACGTAACTATTACTCATAATCATGGAATTATCCTCACGTTAGGAACATTATATACATATATAAGGAAGACACTAGATATTTTATGAGACTCATAATTATAATTTATAAATGATTAAAAAGTGAGCCCCATCGAATACAATTTTCTATCCACTTTTTTCGTACGCTCGAGTCACCGTATAGTAATGTCCTACCCGTTAATGGTTTGAATGTAAAAATTCATTTGTTGTGCTTGACTATAGTTGAAATGTAAATTTGTGAAAAGCAGTTTTAGTCATATTTGTATTTTTCAACTTGTATATTATATTTTCGTTATTTTATTTGCTTCTTCATTTATTATATTTTTCTTTTCCCAATCATATTTTTTAAACGGAATCAAGCGTGCATACGAAAAAAATGAAAACGCAAATTGCAACTGTCCGCAACTATTGTAGGCACATACAAACATATGAACGAATGAACATCCAACGGACACACACGCAAGTCCTATGTTGATATTAGAAATATCAAAATTTAATTTTTGCGTTGAAAATTTTTTAAAAAAGCTCAAGTTTTATTAGAACAACATAACGATATTTCGAGCAAAAATTATTTGTAAATTTTAGCTTCATTCAAGTCAAATAAGTAAAGGGAGAAGTACGTATTTTTTAAGCGAAGAATTAACTACTATCCAAAAATTGTCTTTGTATGAAAAAAATGTTAGAAAGAAGAGTTTTGCTGCTAAAAATCAGCTTTCTGATGGTCAACATTTTTTTTGGGGTTCTTGAATTAATGAAGATTTTTATACCTAGTAGTGCTTCGCACACAAGGTATATTAACTTCATTCGCCTAACGGTAGTATGTAACGGCATAAACGAATCGAGATAGATATTGACTTATATATATCAAAATGTTCAGGAGGAAAAGAGAAATTGATTGAGCCATGTCCGTCCGTCCGTCCGTCCGTCCGTCTGTCCGTCCGTCCGTCTGTCCGTCCGTCCGTCTGTGAACACGATAACTTGAGTAAATCTTGAGATATCTCAATGAAATTTGGTATGCAGGTTCCTTTTCACTTATCTCGGAGCGCTATTGAAAATAGGCAAAATCGGTTAAAAGCCACGCCCACTTTCTATATATATAATATTTTCGAAAATACAAAAAGAGTGATTATTCAGTACATAATACACCTATAAGGATAATATTTGGTGTGTGCTTTAGCGTTAAGGCAAGAAATACATTTTTGAAGAAATTTTTAAAATGGGGCGTGGTACCGCCCACTTTTGATTAAGTCAAATTTGGAAATATTATTAATCATAAATCAAAAACCGCTCAAGATAGCAAAGTAAAATTCAGCACACATATTTATATTAATACAGGCAATATTTTATATTAATAAAAAAATTATCGAAATCGGGTTAGGTCCACGCCCAATTTTATACGAAAGATTTTGAAAAGGATCATAGATATATTGAATATGCTATAACTTTGCTTAAACTAGCTGTATATCATTTCTATTTCACCTCTAAAGTGTTCGTGGGCAAAGAAAGTCGAATGCACAAAATTTTTGGAAAATGGGCGTGGCCCCGCCCCTTTATGGGGGATTATTCCACAAAACTTTCCATGCCATAGCTCCGGTAAAAATTGACTTATTGGAACGATATTTAGAGAAAGTGTTCAACATATAAAGCTAACTCTTTGCTGTAAAAATAAACAAAATCGGTGAACGGACACGCCCACTTTTTGAACACAGTTCTAAAAAATTTCTTCGTAAAATTAAAACCGCGATATTTCCATAATTGTATAAGTTATATAAATAAGATTTTACACACGTAATAAGCTTTTTAAGCAAAACTAAACTGTATAAAAATTTTGTGGTTTTTGGTGAAGTAGGCGTGGCGCCGCCCACTTTTTAGCATAAAAGCTCTGCTATTTTCAAAAGCGATTGCTTGGAGTTTCAAAAAGGTATTTCAATGAAAGTTAGTGAGATGCTTCCCAATAGTATGTAGTATACTCCTGCCAAAAATTACGCAAATCGGATAGCAAACACGCAAAATATACGGACAAGTAGTTAACACCATACTGCCTTTTTTAAATTAATTTTTTTATTTACATACCTTTCATGAACATGGGGAATGCTATTTATATTTTGTTATATAGTGATAATTTAATTTACCACTTACAATAGAAATGTTTTTATCGAAAACAATCAGTTGCCTTTATAGCAAATTTTCAGGTATGTATGTATTAAAGTAGACCTGAGTAAATTAGTATACCAAAACAGATCACTACTAGGTATTTAATGTTCGGTTACACCCGAACTTAGACTTCCTTACTAGTTTTTTTTTAATTTTAAAAATATGTTTCCACAAATCTAAAATGCTCAGCTGCCTCTTTATAGTTCTAAAGTTTTCTATTGCTTTCGAGTGAGTTTCGTTCGGTTACAAATCGAATTTCTTTGATTATGTTGGAGCCTTTGACGAACATTTAGTTTGCTGGGTAGCTGCTAGAAAAGCTTTTAAACATGTATGCACATATGCTCACACATACATAAATCGTTTCGTTAAAGCAACCAGCAGCTGTACTTCATTTACATAGATTGATTTTATCTTCTTTCATATTTCATTGTTTATTTTGTTTAGAGCTTTGCAATTGGCAATTTAACGTGAAAGCTTACACCTCTGAATAAACATACACACAGAGATACTCTATGAAGTGGAATATGCAATAGCAAAATCAACACAACTTAACAATGCGGAATATATTTGTAACCAGAGCGAGCAATTGCGCTCTATAAAATGACACACACACACACACACACAAATACATTTGTATGTTCATAGCAGATGACCGTTCGCTTACTAATTTTGCGAGCAAAATGAAAACAGGAAAAATGAATTTGCATATACCAACAACAAATGCTGTTAGAGCTGCAGAATAGCTATGCGCAAAAATCTAATAATTGGCTGTTAAAAGAAGAAGTGGAGTAATATTTGAAATGGTTGTTATTAAAAATTTTGCATAAATGAGTGTAGAAGACAAGTTTACATAAGTCCTTGTTAGTATGTGTGTATGTATGTATGTAAGTGCTATGTCAATAGTAATTTGAAAGTACTTTGTAGAGTTTTAATATGTGCTCTCTCGCTTTGTTTACTCAACCGTAGTTGATAATCACAATTTATTTCAGTTAGAAGTTCATGGTATGGCAGGGAGTAAGTGAAGAGAAAATATGTGTACTACTCTAAATTAATTAATTTTTATTAAATAGCTTTTTAAGGTGCAATAAAGTTGATTCATTCTACTTGCTGACATTTCTTAAGTTTTTTTTTTTATTAATTATTAAGACCATTTGAAAATAATCCCTAGCCAACTCTCTGTTATTTTAAATTTTTAAGGAAAAATTGATATTTGAGTAAAGTTAATTAATTTTTCTGTAATAAAATGGTACCGTCTAGTATTTACTAGTACAAAAAAAGCAACAAACTGATTTACTCCTCTTATACGCAACGTTTCGCCCATCTCTTTGGCATCTTAAATGCTTTTATTCTGTACTTAAAAATCTCTTACGGCTGTTAATAAAAAAAAAAAAAAAAATACCGGGAAGACCTATAAGTGTTTTTCGAATAAAATAAGCTTCCAGCTTCTTTTGTATATATGTATCTATTGTAGATTGCACATTCTCAGCCAAGAAGCTTATAACGATAGCACGATCTCGGTGTTGGACTACATTGGAGTCTTTAATCTTCACCGAACCTAAATCTTCTTACTTGTGGTTTGGCTCTTTTCCGTTTATCAAAATAAAATTGTGAACCTAGACAAGTTTTCAAATTTGACTACACAAAAATGCTGTTCTAATGGTTATGTGAACATATAGATTACTTACGTCTTTCATGCGAATATGGAGGTGGCGTTTGTGGCGGAAATCCACTGGCATCGTCGGTCGCCTGAAAGGAAATAAAAATAATAAAATGTTAGTTAAAGTGTCATATTTTTGTTAAGGTTGAATAAGACTTATAAAGTATTTTTTAAAATACGTAAATGTATTATTTAATTTTTTAAAGTATATAGAATATTTTATAAAAAAATGTTTACGAACAAAAAATAGTCATACATACCAAACGCGAATGAGTAAATAAGCAATGGCGGTGCGTTTGTGACGAAAAAGCTTGGACAAACTCTTTCTTGTTAGAAAAATATGAAATTCAGATTATTTTAGAACCAACTCAGTTCACTTAAAAGGCAATATCTTTCCACATCATCCTTTCCATATACATATCTATATCAAACTTGCCATATCCGCTAAAAAAAACGCTAATACTCCCAACCCCAATACCGCGAGGTATAACACAGATTTCGAACTGCACAGAAATCGTATATGCGCTGCGCCAATAATGAAACCACATCATGAAAACCCTCATGAAACAAAAAAAAATCTTTGAAATTTCACAAAATTATATACATCAGTGAGTAAACGTCTGTTATAAAATTTTTATATTTCCACATTATTTGTGCTATAAATAAAAATGCCACCGATATCAATATTTACGCAAAACGAATTGTAAACAGTTTTTTTCACAAATATTCACGCCGCAAGCATTAAAGAGAATTCTATTAAAAGTTGCTATAAACATCCATTTACATACATACATTCATACATACACAGAGGTGGACAATGCAAGCAATGCTGTGCTGCACAAAATGAAATGTGACACATTTTTCATACCTCATAGCTTACTTACAATTTTTATATTTTATTGTATACACTACAACTTTTATTAATATTTGCTCTCAATACTTTGGTTTTCCTACTTCAATGCTTCAATGCACAATAAAAATATATATGTATGTATATACTTTTGCAACTTATCAATATATAACGAGCATATAAAAATTTCAAAGTTACTGTGATGGTTGCAACTTATTCGAAGAAGCAGAATACAAAGAATATGGTCTTATAGCTGCATATGTCGTCACTGCTTCTGTACTAGTTAGAAAGGTAATAGTTCCTCAACCGCTAACAGAACTACTCCATGAACATCTACAACCAAAACTACCCAATGAAAAATAGAACGGATCGAGGACTAGCAAAAGTATCTAAGAACTGTTTTGGATGTTGTCGAATAATTCATTGGTAAGTTGAAAATTTTGCTTGACTTTTTGGCTGGAAAAAATATTTCTAAGTTACTTGTGAGCTAGTTGAATTTTCTGTAGAGTTTTTTCTGATATGAATTATGTGTATTATTAAAAGAATAAATCCATTTTTACCATCGCTCTACCGAAGTTATGTAAGTGAGGGATCTGAAGAGGAGGATAAAAATGATTTGCCAGAAAGAGTTGTAAAGCTCGCAAGTATGGCAGGAATGTCAGATTGACTTTTATCGAAGAAATGAAAGACCAAAACTTAAGTAATATTTTCGAAACTAAGATTAATAATAGTACATAAATGGGCAGTGAACTATTAATTGACCCATTCTACTTTCCTCAATCCGTTTTAGAAAAGTGGCTTACTGCAAAAATTTTACCCAAAAACACTCTGTCTCAGAATTAGATTTTAAAACGTTCTATCTCGTCGAAAATTTTATATATTTTCAACTGAGTGAGAGAGTTATTAAATTGGCCTGCATAAATGGTCACACCCTTAAACAATTTTCAATTTTTTTTTTTGCAATTTAAAAAATATTTTTTTTTTTTTTTTTTGCAAACTTCAAGGTAAGTGATATATGGGCAGTTGCAGAACAAGTCATAGTTTATTAATTTTGTTAGCACCGACGAAATAAAAGAAAAAGGTGAGTGGACAATGAGCCTCCTTCCACCTTACTTAACGCAACAAAATACTTTTTTTGATTTGTAAGGGAAAAGTTAGGAAAAAATTAATTGTAATGTGAGTATTTGCCTTAAGTTTTTGGAGTAACATCAAAAGCAACCTTACTTATTTCATATCTCAACATTTGTAGGCGTTCATAAATTCCATACGACCAACTTTATTCAATTATGGCAACGAAATTCCAAAAAAAAAAAATTCTCGTAGAAAAGCAAGTAAATGAAAATATCAAACAAAATCAAACCCCCTTCACACCTCCCGCAGCTATACACGAGAAACTAACAACAAACAAAATAATAAGTACTTTCTTCTGCATGTGGCGCGATTGAAGCCATATTTGCAGCAAAGATTCTATGACAGTCGATAAATTGATTCTCGTTATATGCTCGAATACCTTCTTTTGTGTTAATGTCAACAACAGATATCAATACATACATACATACATACACACACGCATACGGAATTGATTCTATATAACAAGTGTGTATAACAACAACAAACAGTTTGCTTTCAACTTTTAGAATTTGCCGCCTATTTCATGCTCTTGACATTATTTAGTCCTATTTTCGTTTTAGTTGATATTCACCAATTTTTGTTGTGTGCGTGAATGAGTCTGTGAACGTATGTATGTGTGAAATAATTCATATTTTGCTCGTAGTTGTAGCGCCTTAAGAGAAATCAAATTCACTTTCGCAAAAGCTTATGCCAAAATTTAATATTTTCTGTGTCATTGCACATGGGGACGTGTTTGTAATCTTTTGCTCAATTATATTGAATAGTTTCATTATTGACAATTTGTGTTGGAAAAAGTTTTCATTGAGGTGGAGTACAACTTTTCTGGCAATCACTTGCTCGCACATAAATATGAAGTAATAAAGAAAAAAATATTTTTTCCATAGAGTCTTATTCTAGTTTCTGCTTTAGTCAGTTGCTAAATACTCCTAGTTGTATAAAATTGGTACATTAGGGCTGTCAAGAATCAATAAACACAGTTAAGTTAGCAGAGAGCAGCTCAACTTCCAGGCCGTACGTTATAAGTATTTAAAACGAGAGACTTGAGCAATTGAAAGTTGAAAATAAAAATTTCCATCTTTTTACGATACATTTCTACACAACTTTTGGCCCAGCACAATTTACTACAGCTTCTTTACAACTCCTCTCTACTAACTAATATGTGGTTAAGCTTCATTTAAATATCCATTTAGTGTTCTAGATATAATATTACTACATATTTTACATGTTACGTATATATGTTTGTATGTATGTGTGTATATGTCACTTAAGTCATTTGGCTCTATTTAGTTGTTTACGTGTTATCTTTCAAATTGCGACTTATAGACTATGACCACAAAACGTCTTACTGCTAAACATATTCCATGAGCATCAACAAAATATTTATGTCATTCTATATATGTATGTATGTACATATGTATATTGAGGTGTATTGTTTGCATGTATATTCTTTCTGTACACCATTATAATGGATAGAGGGCGAGATAAAATGGACCAAACATTGATCGTAGGAAATATTTTGTGTAGCTGACCAACTTTACCAATAGCTCATATGTATATGGCATTATTGTGTACGTGCACATGTAGATACAAGTTTATGTATGCAAACTATAAATTTACATTGGACTGCAACAAAAAAAATTATTAATTTTTTTTATGTACATATGTATATTGAAATTATTTTTGATTAATGGCGAGAGCAATACAGCAAGGTTTTAATAGTTATTAATTTTAAGAAGCCCATATGGCTAGTTTCGAGTTTTAGGACAGACAGTTTCAAGGAGGATACTATCTAGAAAGTTCTAAATAAACAAAATAAAGTTCACGATTAAATTTTGCTCTGAAATTTTTGTTGTTTTTCAAAGTCTGCTATATCCTTAATTATATTAATCCTTTCGGAAGGGTTTTTTTTTAAATATGAGATTTTTAGGTTATTTTTAAATTACTCAATATTGATTACCGAAAATTTGTTTCCCATGTAACAAAAAAAAAAAACATGCAACTCTGAAAATTTCAGGATATCTTTAAAAAGACAAATTGAGAAAGAAATTTTAAGGAAAAATTTTTTTCCATTTCGAAAAATTTGAAATTTTAAAAAATAATTAGGGTATAAAGTTTTTTTTTAATTTTTTTTTTTTTTTTTTAAGAAAATAAAATATTTTGAACACAATTTTATGGTGAACTTTTTTTGATTTTGAAAAATTAAAAAATTTAATGTAATTGTTTTAAAAAATTTTCTGAAAATTTCAGGATATCTTTAAAAAGACAAATTGAGAACGAAATTTTAAGGAAAATTTTTTTTCAATTTCGAAAAATTTTATAAAATAACTAGGGAATAAAGTTTTTTTTTTTAATTTTTATGGTGAACTTTTTTCGATTTTGAAAAATTTTAGATTTTCTTGAAAGATCCAAAAATTGTTTGCAGTGGTTTCGAAATGTTGAAACAAACATAAAAAAAAAATTTATTTAATTGTATTTTTTCTTTCAGATATTCATTTGATGATAAATAAGAACTCCCTACCATAATTCGGTCTAGTCTAATGTAGATATTTGATCATAGTACGTACTCGTACACATAAATAAATTTGCAAATGTGCTTTTGTGCTTCCATTTAAATATTACATTTGATAACTTAACTTGCTGAATGCTAACAATAATGCACGTACTCGGAATTTCAACTTTAATTTATGCATTTGTAAATGAGAATTATTAAAACTTTTAGTATTTATGTATTTTTATACGTGAAATAATATTTTTTTTGTGTGAATAAAATTATGGGTTTTAAAAAAAAGTATTTCTATTTTCAATTTCAAAATTGAAATAAAAGCTACCCAGGTGTGTTTTGTGAATACTAGAAGTACATTGGAGCAAAGTTGAGAATCACTACAACGATTTTTTACACAACAAAACAGCAAACTTACAAAACAAATAATAAAACAAATAGCAAAAAGAAAAATTATGTTTCGACATAGCCAAAAAATCACATTAACATTTTCTAAGTTCGAAAACTATGTCTTTAAGTGGATGTGATAAATAAATTAAGCTGTCAACGTACAACAAATAAGTAAAAGAGACATTAATTTCGAAGCAAATAAGCGTCTACTTGTTTCGCAAAACTTTTGTTCAAGCGAAAAATTCCAAACAATAATCCAAGCAATTTCTTTCAATTTTCCGAAAAATTACTTTTTCTTGAGTGATGACACACATTTGAGCGAAGGAAGCAACTTTGCTGTTTGCACAAAAATATGCTGAAATTAGAATGTATGGACTCAACAGGATATCTATGTAGATAACTTAAGGTAACATGTATGTATAGGCGTAGGAATGTATGTGTGTGGGTATGTCTATATACATATATGCCCTAGGGATATGAGCAAGTGAGGGAAATAAATATATTGCCGCACAAGAAAAATGCATGTAAGCGTTTAAATTGCGGTAACGAGCATTTAATAGCAAAACTTACTAACATTATGGTTTGAGTGATAAATATGAACAAAGAAGAGATAATTGTTGAAAACTTGGCCTAAAGTTTAGCAAAATTAGAACTACAAAGAAAATCACAAACAAGTAAAATTGTCTAACTCCAGTTAGTCCATAACCCATGACTTTTTATTAATATTTGTGGTTACTAGAATATATTGAAATAAATATCTAACAAAAAAATAATAGTAATAATTAAATACATTATTCTCAAAAATAGACTGTGGCTTGATTTCTGCTTTGTTTATTTTAATTATTGTAGTCTCTAATAAGTTATCAGAACCTAGCCTGAGATATTCTACTTCTCAGTTTACTCACAATTATTTTCGCAAGTAAACTTTTAGTCACGCATATCTTTATTTAGTGGTTAGCTTTATTTTTCATGCCCTTAAAAATATTTATACACATCACTACTTACGTTCCAAAATTTGTCATCCAAAATATCGTAGTCCGCGTCATTCATAATTGACTAGCCAATATAAATAAATTACAGATGTTTTATGTAAAGAAAAGTAAAATGATTAAAACAACGTTAAAGGGTGTGAAATTACAAAATATCTAAAAATCAAATAAAAAACTTAAAATAAAATCAAACAACATACCGAAAAACCTGAGCCAAGTTCGTCATTCGCTATTTCGTTATCGTCGTCATCCTAAAGGGGAATAAATAAAATTATGCAAAAATTAATATAAAAATAATAAATAAAAAATGCAAATGACTAGGAAAAAATAAAATATACAACTAGAAGCTAAAAAATCATAGATAGATAATTAATTTATAATCAATAAAATAATAATAAAACAAGTAATAATTCTAAGAACTAAGTATTTATACAAAACACACAAATTTAAAATATTTCTGAAGCTAAGTAAAATAATATTTTTCATTTTACTGTTGCTGTTTCCGACACAAAATTGACAAGGGATGTCAGAAAATCGTTCCAAAAAAAAAATTATAAAATCAATATTTTTAATTTTAAATAAATACGGTCAGATGTAAAATGATGTTCTAGAGAATACTCGTGCAAGGAGCAACACTTTTCCCGCTTTACGAGAGGAAAATGATAGAGATCAAAATTAACCCTAACCTAAAATCTCACAAAGGGCGGAATGTCAGCGAGCAGTCTCTAAACTGCATACATCACCTTCTATACAAAATGACACTCGTGGATTATAAAGCAATAAGATTTTTTTTGGATTTCCGATTTCTATCGATTACTAGTCGTTAACAATTCTCAGTGAAACTTCAAACAATTAGCAGTGTTTAGAATATAATATGCTAACTGAAACGATTAAGAATATTATACTCTAACATACTTTAAAAATTAAAAAAAAAATCCTAATCAAAGTACTCATTATCGAATTTAACTTTCCGCATATAATATCACGATATCAAAAATTAATGTGTATGTTTGTAAGTACGATTTACATAACAAAAAATAGAGCTGTAAATAAATATTTGTAGGCTGTCGTAATTTGAAATGGAATATATAACAAAAATTGTTGTCAATTTTATCATGAAATCAGTAGGTAAGCGAGGATAAGCTGTTTGTAATCGGAAATAGTATTGTGGGGCGTGCTTTATAGGTAGCTATGATTACGGACGGACAATTTGTTTACGCTGTAGCAGTCTCGAGATTTTCGGGATTTAGTTTTTCTATAGCTGTATAGTCCCTAGAATAGAGTATTTGCTATGCTCTAACAATTTAGGTTGATTTTAAAATTTACAAAAAAAAAAAAATTTATTTCGAAAAAGGCAAAAGGTTTGAATTTTTTAGCTATGAAATTTTTGAATAACTTTTAAGAACAACTTTTAAAATTTAACATCTTGACTAGCAAGGGTTTTTTTTTTTAATTTTTGTTACTTTTGGTTTGAAAAATATTTATCGAAATATTAAATTACAACTACAAAAACTTTTTTTTGATACACAGTGCGTTGCGTAAGTATGGCACTATTAAAATTAAAATTTTTTTTTAAAGTTTGTATAGTTGCAAATTAATTATTCAGTCAAATTATAATACAATAAGACAAATATTTGAGTAGTCCTGCAATATAAATCTTTTAAATTAATTTTACGCCACATAATTATAATAAACTCAAAGTGATTTTTAAACCATATATTTTTTTTTTTATTATACAAAAACTGAAGGGCTTACAGCATTATGATTTTGTTACCCATTAAAAAATCAAACGGTATTCACATCACTAAGTAAGTAAGCATAACCTAACATAACCAACATAGCAACAATAATTTACAACCAACCATATGTAAATCGTGGCATTTGTGGCAACAAAATAAAATAAATGGATTATGTGAAATTAGCCGAAGAACGAAAAATTTATGTTAATTTAATTGCTATACTAAATAATCATTAAGTACATAAAGCGCAATGGATATTAAAGGGTGTAAGAGGGAGTGTACAAAACTGTGGTTAATGTAAACTGTAAACAATCGATTTGGTATTATTAAATGAACACCTTTAAATCATTTGGCATTAGTATGTGTGCATGACTGGCGTGTGAAAAATTATGGCTTATTCCCAAATTCATTCACTGTATTAATTCAAAAATGTGCGAATTGCTTTTAGATTTTCAGTGCTTAATTTAGGATTTCCCAGTAATTATTATTATTATTACTTTTTTTTTTTGAAATTTTTAATTAACTGAAATGAAATATCAATTCAAATTTAGGTAATTAAACCGAAAATGCTGGAAAAGTGCATGTCTGTGAACGGTTGTGTTTGGTTTTCAATCTAAATAATTCAGCTACAGACGATCAGGTAAATTTTAGTAATTTATGTGTTTTTTTTTTTTTTTTTTTTGATGTAAAATTCAATGGAATAATGATTTTGCTAGAACAATTTTTTTTTTAGTTTTAATATATTTTATAGGGTTCTTTAAATAGTCTTGGAACAATAGCTAAAATTCCGCTTGAGGGTTGAAGGCGAAATATTATTAAAGAATAAAAAAAAATTAATTAAATCAAAACACAAGATGGTTATTATTGCACAAAAACCGCATTTTAAAATTTTAATCAATTTAATTCGAATTTATATATATCCATGTAAGTGAGTTTGATTCAATCTATTGAGGTCATTTAAGGTTTGTGTAAAAAAAGTATTCACATTTTCAAAATTCAATTTACAAAAAATTTTAATTACTTTTTTCACTGCGAAACCTTTTTGGCCACAGCAAAGGAGATGTTATGAACCTGAGCTTAGAATGGTCTTGGATGCTGAAGAATGTATGAAAGTTTGCTTAAAAAAATAAATTTTTTTTTTAAATAAGGAGAAGCCTAAGAAGGAAAACCTAGGCTACTCCCTAATGGTCAACAAATAGGCGCACCCTACTATGTATGCTTCCATACAGAAAACAATCAACATGAAACAAGTGGTTGTGATTTTAAAGCCACTTATGTAGATGTTATGCTGCTGAATGTGTTTGCACAGCTGGCAGCTTGTTGATGGCGGCATCAATGGTGGAACAAAAATGTGTTTATGTTATTTACGCAGTACTTTGAACTGACAGCAAACGTTGTTGTGTATGAAGCAATATGTAGAACATTAAACGCCGGATACACCACAAAAGGTATGAGCTATGCACGTTGAATCCCAATCACACACACTCACGTACATTGATTGCACTTGACATTTCGTATTAATGACTGAGTTAAGCAGTGAACGTATGAGACTACAGAGATTTCAATGTCAATGTAATGGTTGTCGCATTAAAACAACAACTACAACAACAGCGTAGAACTCGCTTTAACTCTGTTGTGAACGATAAACGAGCTTTCAAATTACATACACGCTAATACAACTACAACAAGTGATAACCTGCACGCAGCTGCATAATGTAGTGAAGGCGATGTGGTCGATGTTTTATCTCGTGGTATGATTATAATTTCGCCACTTGCTTATACGTTTTGCTGTTGTTGGCACTAACTGCTGCTGCTGCTGCAGCTGCTCCTGCTGCTTCTGCCGCTGATAATATTGCGCTAACAATATGCATTGTGGTGTTATGTTGAGAGCATATCTATCTAGCCGTAGTTGAACCTGGTTGCTGCTGCTGTTGTCGCCCTCAAAGGCGTAATACTAAATTAATGACATTTGTAAACAGCATTTAATCCATTGGAATTGCTCTACAACACGCTTTTATGTGGAGTACCAACAACTTGACAGTACTAACAGGTAAACGCTCTTACATGCTGCACAATGACAACAACAACAACTAACCCCCACAAGTACTATTAACTACATACATACTCATCATATCCTGCTGTTTTTAGCAAAGCATACTAAGTACTACACGGCGTATACGTAACGTTCAATTACTAACTCCCCACTACTTCATATCGAACTATACACACATACATTTACTATGGACGTCAATCCCGGTATAATGCATGTATTTAGGTCCCGAAAATACCACGTTGATGGGAAAGAAATATTTTCGGTATTTGAAATGAGAAACTTTGGGCGTATTATTTGTTTAAAATTTCATAAATTTTGTTTATAAAAATTGAGTTAATATAGATTTTGAATTTCATATGCGCCATTTTCTCTAAATTCCAACAAATTTTAATAAATTTCGGCTACTAAAAGAAACTATTCTACAAATGGTCATTTATTTTAAAGTTAGTTGATTTTTTTTAAAAAATTTATATATTTTTTGGAAGCCAAACTTTTGGAGCATACCTAAAACCCGAAACTCGGAACTGCCTCTAAAAATAAGCAAACCTAGTCGAAATAGCATTAACAGCTTGCTGACACAGTCTTAGTAGTTTTACACCCTTTTGACGTAGAATTTGAGAGTTTATGTTGGAATCATTGCAACTCGAGTTTTAGAGATTTATTTATCAGAGCTTACTGAAATTAAGTCAGAAATTGGTTTTTGATGCGAAAAAAGCATTAATTGATAAAGGCCAACAAAAAATAAAAGGAAATTAATGCAGCTTTTCACGCGCTCGGAAACTAAAACAACTTGAACTCTCATTTTCTAGTGATAACACTATGCAACACACCTTTTTTACGTTTAAGTTTAGCTGCCGTATATACAACTCAGCATACAGGTCAAGTCAAAGCTCTCTATTGCTATTTTTTATTATTTACATTCACACGCACTCAATAGCCCCCCCCCCAAACGCGCACAATGGTATCTAACATTAAGAGTAATGTTGTCAACTAACCGCACTTGTTTTCATAGAGAGCAACGTGTCAAACAAAATAGGGATTTAGAAACTAACACACACACATACATACATACATACATAACGATCTACACATTAAAAGCAGAAACCTAAATCGTCTTTGCGCTTCAACAAACACCCATTTGTTTGTATGTTTATGTAGTGTTTGGGGTAATGTTGTGTTAAAACGTTAAGCACACCATACGAAGCGAAGCTTTTACAATTTTTTTTTTTTCTTGTTTGTTTGTAAATTTTTTGGGTGCTTTTTATGTTTTATTTTATTTATTTTTTTTTTTGTCATACATACAAATTTTTTTACTGTTGGTATTTACATGTGTACGTATGTTTGTATACAGTGTATTCCACGTAATGTGTCAGCAACTTTCACGCTATAATTAATATATGTATATATGTATGTATGAGTGATGGGCGTGCTGATTCTATTTTGTGTTTGCAGACAAGATGCTCTCTGCGTTTTTAGGGTGCGAAGTCATTCATTCATTTAACTTTTTATATGTCGTGTGCTTGTGTGTATGTGTGTGTGTATATGTGTGCATATTAGCTTAGCATATAATTTATGAATGGTAATTTTTTAAATGTTTACTTTTTATTTGAAAAATGTGAATAATTTTGTCAAGTGTTTCCTTTGTACCAAAAAAAATATATTTATGCATAATAAATAAATTAACTTAGAAATGTGAAAGTAGACAAAATTTTAGAAAAAATTAAACCTTTTGGCTATTTATAATTTCGAATTATTTTTTCTTAATTCTTTGTACATGATAAATGTTTAAGACAGCTACCAAAAATTTTTTGATAAAATTACTTAAACATTTAATTAACTTAAACCTCAGTAGAAAAGTATTAATACCAATACAATCTGAAACATTTGTTCCTGTGAGTGCTAACTAACACAAGTAGAATATTGGGAGAATCTGCAAAACATTACTCTGAACCGGTAGTAACTTGCTAGGGTTAGGAAAATAGCTTAAAAGAGCTTGCAAGCAAGATTTTTGGGGGAACAACAGGTAATTAAAACTTTATAGCGACCTTAATGCTACGTAAAAATGAAGTAGCAGTGTGGTAATTGCGACTCTATATCGCTATATCTTAGTGCTTTCGTTATATTTTTGAAAAAAGTGTTTCTTTTCGTATTCCTCAAAAACCGCTACTTTAAAGTAATTATTACCTGACGGCGTTTGGAAATTAAAAATAAATAATTTTTACATTATATCTACTAAAAGCAATAACTTTAAAGTCGTGGAAAAGTTATGATTACTATAAATTTCATGTTTGAAGTTCTCGCTGGAACCTCATTATTTTAATTCGCCTTAGCTGTAGTAAAAATCATAAAAAAGTAAACCTCAAATAGGCAAAGCTATTCTTATACTCTTACATTTATGCGCTTATTTCCCTTTTTTTTTTTGATAACTATTTTTATTTTTATTATAAGCACATAAATCGTTCCAATTGTTCCCCTCAATAATATATCAATTAAAATGTTTTTCAGTGAATTTATTTGTCTCAATCATGTAAGCCATTTAACATAATTGATGTGCAGTAATTTATATTTGAGCTACTGATTTTTATTCTATGAACTCAAAATAATACACAACAAATAATTAAAATATTTCATGACAGCTATCAAAAAAAAAAAAAAAAAAAAAACTCTGTAATCGTACGACGATCTCATTATTTAATTATAATATGAACAGCTTTTTAAACATATGTGATATCTGTGTATGTCCGAAATAAGTGCGCTTCAATTGTGTTTTAATTGCATTATTTGCGTACAAATACTTAAGCCGCTTATTTGCTATCAACGCATGTGTAAATTTTCAATTTTGTTATCTCAATTTGAACAAATTGCTATGAAATGTTTTACACATTTTTTTTTGTTGTTGTATACCTTGCATGAATATGAACTTTATAAGTACGAGCAGAAGAAGAGATAGACAGACCAATAGGTATACTGCAATGTTCAGAGTGCTGAACTGAATCGATTACATCATGTCCGTCCGTCGTTCATGCGTCTTTCTGTTTGAACGCAAACGAGTAACTCACTTTAAGAGATATATCGCTGAAATCATTTCTCGGAAGAATCAGGATCAAAACAATACAACGCATAGCTCCTATACAATCGATTGTTCCGATAAACTGGTTTTGGCCGATAACTCTTATATTTTACTCACTTGGGAACGCAAAATTTTGCACGTTTGGTATTTATTATATACTTATATATGTAACTTGTGTAGTGAAAATTAGCGAGATCAGACTAACACAAAATATGGCTCACATAGCAGTAAAAGCTTGTTAGCAACATATTTGTGTATATAACATTTGATAGCATAATTAGTCCGAAATTAAACGATTTAAAAATAGAATTTAAGTCTTGCTTCAGGTTACCTGTATGTATTAGTGAGCCAATGACTAACAACTAAGCTTTTCAGTAAATATTTTTATATTTAGCGTTAAAGAAGTTCAAATTTCAGATGGTTGAATTTAATTTTTAAGTTAATACCCACGAATAGTACTTTTGTTAATACCATCTTACTTTATATTTATTTATAACTTTTCTATATCCACCTACACATGCATGTTGGTTAGACCTTGGATTTGTGCATTGGAAATTTTTGTTTTAGATAAATACTCGTATGTACATTCGATATACCCAATTTCCTTTTGTTGTTTATTAATTTTCTTCTGTTTTTTTTGTTTTCTTCCAAAAAGTTTATGTCTATGTTTGTCTTTTTTTTTTTTACTTACCAACTTTTTTGCTGGCGGCTGACAAGTTGTAAGTATAGCCTCTGGATTTGTATAGACATACAATTGTTGTAAATTTCCCTAATTAAAATAAACGAAATAAAATATTTATACATAAGCAGGAGAAAACAATAATTTCAATTCGTAGAACGCCTCGAGGCCTTGGGAAAGTACACAACACAAGTTTGAAGAAGTTTTGAAGAACATGGCACGCGTATTTATGTATGTACATATTTCGAGAACCCCATGCTAAGTAATTACAGAATTTAAGTTTATTTGTTAATTAAGTATCTTGTAACATACCAAGACTACTTCAATCAACATTTAATGTTTTTAGTTTTTTTAAATTTAAAAAAACAATAAAAGTTAGCTAATAACTCGTGAAGAACCGCGTGAGCATTTAAATCCGATTTCCAGATAATGCTTTACGATTTTTGTAGAGAAAAAATTCACGTAAATTTTTTAGCCAACTAAGTGAGATGTACAGATTGTTATCACTCTGAAATAATTTGTTTTCCTTTTGTAGTAAAGTACCCTAATACAGTACCATTGTAGTTGAAGAGGATATATTTCTACCAAACCATTTATTTATAAATTAGAAGATTTAAGTGCATGCGAAATTGATTGTAAAAGTTATGAATGGATTAAATATTTTTATCAATTTTAAATAAATTTTTAAAATAAAGTACCATTATAAAAGTACAATTGGCGAACTTCAAAAAATTCTGTTAGCTGTAAAGCCGACATTATAACAAACATTTTATGTTCCAAGATTTTATGCAAAAGTTGTAAATGGCAGATAAAATCTGTAAGCAATAATAAATAAATAAAGTTTCTCGATAAAGTACCATTATAAAGTACCGTTGATGTACATAGTTCATTAAATGCCGTACAGAAATTTTTAAATCGCAGTTTCTTCCAAATCCTCTATTTATTTGGTTGAATATTTTATTGGGAAAACTGTCATAAAACCTAGAAAATTATTCAACTTTTTTACGCATCTAAAATTTTTTTTTAATAAAGTACCAAAATGTAGTACTATTGCATAATTGTAAAAATTTAAAAAAAATTTGTTAGAAAAAATATAAGAAAGTTTTATTTACTTATTTTTTACAGTGAAATAAATATTTGAAAGATGCTGCAAATGTTTACGTTATTATCCATTCTACATTGTTTTTTTTTCTTTTCTAAAAGTACCATAAAGTGGTACTATTGCAGTATTGCTTTAGACTGTATACAACTTTACCACGAAAAATCTCAAATATTTCCCCACTTTCACAGGAATCCTTTTTTGGTCAAAAAAAAAAAAAAAAACACCAACTCCACTGATAAATGGCACATTTTTTCACTTTCATGGCAAGCATATTAGCCAAAATGCAGCAGTTCTAATAAGTTACCAGTTCACTGACACGACAGCCAAGCAAAAATAATAAATTCTAACAACATTCAAGCAAATTAAGTATAAAAACGAGCAAAAAAGTTGCAGCTGTAAGTGCTTGGTAGTGCAGGCAGCTGGCACTTTGCTGTCATTTTGAAAAATGCGAAAACAGTGAAAGTTGGCCTGAGATTTACGAGCAATGGCAGGAAAATGCCAACTTTCATTACCTCAGAAAAGAAGAGAGAAAGAGACAACAACTACAAAATGTTGCTGCAAGCGGTAAGCGAACGCTGTCAGCGTAATGCATCGCTCTGGCTACAATTTCGATTGCGGTGGGGCAGCATGCAGCGCGCGTCCTAACGTTGCATGGCACAACGCAGATTTTCAGTTTCATCACAGTAACTAGCAAACATGAAAAACATAGAGAACTAGCTGACCCGGCAAACTTCGTTCTGCCCAAAATAGATTTTTTTATCAATTTTATTACAAACATTTTTATTACAACGATTCTGAGGCAAGACGGATTTAAGGAAAATTAATAACGTAGATACTTTTAAAGTTGGTGAAGAAATGCTATAGCAACAAGCGCAATAGTACGACACTGACCGGTGTGACGCCTGGGACAAACATTTAACTTTTTGTTTAATATTTTTTTTTTTTATATTATTTTTGAGAATGTCGCGAAAATACTGTAATCGTTTTAGAACTTAATACCAATTTTAAGACTTCCATTTTTTACACAGCGAAATTGTAAAATCATTAGCTCGATCTATCAGAAGACCACATAAAAGGTAATAAATTTTTGCTCCGATTTCGGTATTGAAGTCAAAATTTTCTGATTCTTCTCGAAATTTATCGATAACTTGAAATTAAGTGAGTTTTTATTCGATTTTTTTTATGATTCTTACATTTCTGGCAATTTTTTCTTTATTTTTAGCGTTTGTGTCTTAAAGTATAAAAATATTAGCAATTTATTTTATTATTTGTGGTTTCTGTTAAATTTATTAAATTATTTCCTTGTTTACTGTTGTTATCAACACTTTTCAAAATTAATCGATAACTTTTCAAAATTAACCGACAACTTTAAATTTCGTACATTATTTATCGACTTTTCGTGTGTTATATTGATCGTACATGTAATATATATATATATATATATGGCGCGATATACAACAGTTATATCATCAACCTCCTAGGAGATTTTTGCGCCAAGCTTCTCTTCCAATTTGTGGTGTGCCGCTTTTGAAATTTTTTCCTACAAATTGGCGGGACCTACGGTTTTTCGCCGACTCCGAACGGCATCTACAAAGCAGATGAATTTTTTCTGAGAAGCCTTTCATGGCAGAAATACACTCGGAGAGTTTGCCAAACCACTGCCGAGGGGCGACCCCGTTTTGAAAAACTTTTTCAAACCACTTTTTGATGTAACCTGTACCAGGGCTTGAACCCGGACCTTCGGTGTGTTAGGCCGACAACACTACCTCCACACCACGGTGGCCGCCTGTAATCGGTATTCATAAAAACTTTAACTTTTTTATCTGTTATTAGGTTGTGTCGATTTTAGAAAAAAGCGTATCTTTTATTATTTTCTGTTACAAGTTTGTATGAAATTATATCGATAAATTGTTTCATCGACTATTTAAAAAAAAAAATAATTTTAATACAATTTTTCAGGATGCACGTAAATTACTGAAATTAGTCGACCATTGGAAATGGTTTAAAAGTACAAACAAATTCCAAAAAAATAATCGATTAAAGTTTGTTATCGATTTTTCAGCATACCTATCGATTTTAATCGATGTACTATTTAATTTATATATACAAAATTTGATTTAGTTTAACTTCTTTAATTACAACCATTTAAATCATATTCGATATTATCGCTAGTTATCGATATTTATGCTTTTGGAGATGACAAAGTCACGTGTTACAGACGTTGCCAACGACTCATCGACTCAAACATATTCTACGTCAAAAAAAAATGGCTAACACAAGTTGTGACACTGACTGAAAACTCCAAGTCGGTTTGGCCATTTATTAGGACAACACGCTCAACACTTGTACTAAGTTAGTGCTCTTCCGATCTTATTTTTCCTTTCTTTTTTATTTTTTTTTTTTATTGGCTTCCTGTCAGTTTTACGCTGTCTTGTTTGCTCAGCTGTTTACGTTGCTGTTGTTTGCCTGCCTACCACATTGCCACGTTATCTTGTCATTTTGATAAATTTGGCTATAAGTCTTTGTGGGCACGACTAGAGCTAGCTAACAAACAGCAAACGCTTCAACGTTAGCAAACAGCGACAGGTGGCAGGCGACAGTGCGAAGTGTCAAAAAGCACGACAGCCCAAACTTTGATGTTGATGTTACAACAGCGCCTTTGACTATAACTCATTGGTTTGTATTTGATTTTGCGTTTTTTTCTTCTTGTTTTTTTGTTGGAGGGTGTTGAGTTATCGCGTTGAGTACGCTCAATGGCAATTTCGTGGGTGTAAAAACTTGTAGTGTAAAAAAAGAGAAAAGCTTGTTGAGCATTTAGAAGATGTATAGGTATGTTTGTTTTTGTCAGGTGATTTGTTTGAGTGAAACTGTGCATGCATAGATAAGAGTTGTTTGTTCAGTTAACTGTTTTGTTAAAAGTGAGTGGGAGCATAGAATTGTTGCAAGCAAACATGTTGCATGCAAGGAAATTTATATGTAACTGTTTAGCTACTTTAACTCTTTCCGTCACGCTCTTTACTGCGACATAAAAAAATTATTTTTTATTGTTAATTGGTGAATATAGAATAAAAGTAACACACAAATGCAAAAAAAAAAAATTTTTTTTATTTTTTATTTTTTATTTTTTTTTTTAATTTTCTCAACATGTGGTGGGTGTATTTCTAGCTATTAGTGTCCTCTTCACTTAAAAGAAAATAATAATCAATATTTGTGCAAAATTAAAAACATAGATTTCGCCAACCGTCGTAAAAACAATAAAAAGTAGGTGGTTACCAACGCTAACCACCGTGACGTAAAGAGTTAACACTTCTAATGAATGGCCGTTAAATATGTGGAGGATGGAAATTGTACATAATGGCGTAGATGGATCGAAACAATCAAAGACTAAATTTGATAAAAATGCGAGAAAAATAACTGAATAAGGTATGCCACAATACAATCCATCTCCGGGAATTAAAATCGAGCGCATTTTTTCATGTTAAAGAAACATTTGTTATCGATATTATTTTAATTTTTTTCTGAAGACTTCTGAGTCATTAATATATTTGATGTGAGTTGAACTTCGTTTCAAACCGAACCTTATTAGCAAACTGCCAAAAAACTGCTAATGACTTTGACAGCTGAAGGTACCGTTAACAGACAGCTGATGTGGGTAACATAAACATATGCAAATACATACATAACAAACCCTTAAAGCTAAAACTAAAATAAAAAAGAGAAAACATTTTTGTGGCACCTAGTTAAACGAAAATGTGCAAAGCAACAAACGCCAAACTTGTCCTACAACATGTAAAACATTAAATGAACTCACATCAAAGTGGTTGCCTACATCCGCTCCATTGATTGCTTTTGGCTGTTGATTTTGCAGTTGCAGTTTGCGTGTTTAAATTGCTTTAGCATGTGTGAGTGTGTAAGTGTGTATGTGTGCGTGCATTTGGCATGCAACATTTGTTTATGTGCGCGTTTTGTGGTGTTTTAATTGCAATATGACAGCGAAATTATACTCACAACGCACTCAATATTTACATTGCAAACATATCTACTTAATTCTTTGCTAGCGGTGATGTCGATAATGCAGTCAAATGGAAAAAATTTCAAAAAAAATTATGTAAAAGTATTAATTGTTCTGCTTCTCAGTGTATTGTGATTCAAATGATTTTTTTAACTAGAATTTTCCAAGAAAATTTTCACGCCAAACTGCCAACATATTGCACCGACGTTTTGCCAATGAATGGTATAAATTGTGCAGTGACATGAAATGCCGCTTATTGGCTGGAATGTATAAACAGCGTGTGTGCAATAATATCTACGTTTATGTGTATAACTACATAAAGGTAATGAATAATAACCCTGCGCGACACTAAGCTACATGCGATGGATAATTATTTATTTATAAATTATCATTGAGATTTTAAAATTTTTTTCAAAAAAATTCGCTTCCTAAAATGTTTAATATATTTTAGATCAAAAACTAGTAAATGCAAGTTATGTAGCTCATCAGTTGCTCGTATAAATAAGTACAAATTTGACGTTAGAGAGACTGCTAACCCCCCCATTTTTTGTTCTTGACAAATTCTCAATATTGATAAAAAATTTAGAAAAAATAGTTGTATCATGTTTTTTGAATTTTACGCCAAAACGAACAAAATTAATAAATTTTTTGAAGCTGTGAAAAAAATCTTAAAATCCAAAACGATTAAAAAAAATAAATATTTATACTTTAACACACCAGAGATTGGGTTCGCGGTGCAAAATTATTATAAACATAAGTTCTACTTCATTATCACAAAACATACTCAGATTTCATATGCCCTGTAGGGTAAGCGATATTTCATGGAATGCTGATCATATTAAATATTCGTATGCATCTTTGTGAGGCTTAAGTGTATTTAACAGCGCGGAATGCTTTATTGAGCCGCCATACCATTAAAACACAAGTAATTAAATTGATTAAAAGCGGTCATTCAATTTGAAATGGTGATTGCTATGCAACGATTTCAATAAAATTGCATACATACATACATACATACATACATATGTGAAGAGATATTTTTGTATTTAAGAAGGGTTAATAAAAGTCGGTACAATTTTAAAGTAACTGAAAAGAGCTACAACAAAAATAATTTATTGTGCAGGCGAGATTAAGGCTTAGCACATTTTTCAATTTGCCGATTGCTGCTACAAAGGAGTACGAACGGCAAACTGCCAAGACAAACGAATTCTTACAGCTAATAACACTCACTTACAATTAAAAAGTATTATCAAAAAAATTTGTATTCACATATGAGAGAAGCTACAATTTGCAATTACCTAGTTAAACAAGTTGAAGAAAAAAAATGTTGATCAACATTTATAAATTATTAAAAAAAAAAAAAAATATTTTTTAAAAATTCTAAATGTTATTTGGAAATTAAATTAAAAAAACAAAAAAATTTCGAGATCAAAGTTCAAAAATAACTTGTAAAATAAAGTTCAAAATTAAAAAAAAAAATTTGAAAAAATTCCGGATATTTTAAGACAGATCAGAGGTACAGTACCAAAAAATTTAAGTTAAAAATGTTGTTTGGAACTTAATTTTTTTTTAGAAAATGAAATTTTAAGATCAAAGTTCAAAAATTAATTTTTTAAAAAAAATAAAATTTTGAGAAAATCAAAAAAAAAAATTTTTTTATTATTATTATTGGTCAGGTATTGGTATGGTAATAAAAAACGTAAGTACTAAATTTAACGTCGAATTTAAATTTTTTTCCATTTTTGAAAAGTAGAAAATTTTCTAAAATTAAAAAAATTATTTTTTTTTTTAAATACTTCTTACTATATACTTTATACTAAAAAAGTTTTTTATTTATTTTGAATATCGACAGCTAAATTGAATTGACTGCTTAGACCTTAAATTTTACCTCTTTTTCTAATAAAAGCATCTAAAAATTACTGAAAAAATAATAATAAAAATACATATACATTTTTTTTTTTTGGATTATCGTGCACAAATAATACTGCACTTTGATATATATTTTTAGAAGCCAACCAATTTTTGAATATTTTTTAATTTTATTTAATTTTTTTCTTTCTTTTTGTCAAAAACTGTAATAAAAAATAGCAAATTAGAGATATTTAATATCCCAGTCTTAAATGCATATGTACATACATATGTAAGATACATATATGTATGTTTCAGCCTGAATATACCTACATATAAGCATAATATTACCTCACTCTTTACCTACAGGTAAACGGTTCAATTTTCATATTTCCTTTTGCTTCCGGCACTTAACTTGATTAGCTTGTTTTAAGAATCTTTGACATTATGTTCATAATAAGATATCATATTGAATAGAGTGAAATTATGTATTACCTGTTACGCCCTAACGTGAATAAAAGAGAGTACATATATACAGTTTAACGTATTTAATTACAAAAAAATATTCCAATTAGTAACTATGGATCATTTTGCGGTAATAATGCAACAACAATGAGATATTATCTTTCCGTTTTCATTGTATTTCATTTCCTTTAATTTTCTAAAATTACTATAATTTTACATATTCGTATCCGTTATCACAGATGTATGTATTTAAAATTAATTGTGTTTAAAAGGGTTATTGGATGACGACTGTTTTAAATAAACCGCAAGTTATTTTAATTTTACTACCAAAATCAAGCTGAGCTGTTTAAAATAGATATATTAGCCTATTGTGGAGAAAATAGAAAGAACGAGTTTCGTGCCTTGATTAAGCTTTCCTGGAATTGTGTGAAAATAATCGACTATAAAAATGTTGAAAATCGATTTATGAGTTCACTGAAAAAATTCGTATTTCCCGGTCCAGTAGCAAAACCTAGCTTTTGGGGAAAAAACTGTGAGCAGTCCAGAACTAACATAAGCTCAAGTGGTTTGCACCTGTTTTAGCAAAGTTGTTAGTTTTACTTACAAAGAAAAGAAACTATCGCCAGTCAAAAGCTGCTATCCCTTTATAACCCTATCCACTTCAACACGCCCAACATTTCCAACAAATTACATATCTATTACAACAAAAAGCTAGTACTAAATATCCTTTGTCACTTATGCTATTTATACAAAAAAACTGCCACAATAGCAGCTTACAAAAGAAAGAGGGCAGCAACATAAAAGCCTTTTAACAACATAACTAATAAACATATCAGTCGTCTAGGTAAAGTATACGCCCAGTTGTACGTCATACGATGCTTTGCAATCACACAAAAAGGGTTAAGCCAGGTAGCTCTGAGCGCACAGGAGCTATGAAAATGAAACACAGGAAACTGAAATTACTTGCGTTTTGAAGAGCAATTTGCCATTGCGTGTTGCTGGCCATTACAATAGTGTAATAGACTAATATGTAGTCTATCATTTTTATTGCTTTGTTTTGGGCATTTTGATTGCAAAAGAGGAGAACTGAAATTACTAACATGGAAATGAAACTAAACAGAAGGCGAGCAAACAACAAAGCAAGAGCAACTATACAAAGACGCGAAAATAGAACACGAAATGAATAGAGCAATTGTAAAAGAAAAAGCTTTGAAAGCAATAGAGTAGGTAGCGCATACGGGCAAGGTGGCAGGGAAAACAATTAAAAAGACAAGAAAGCGCAAGAGAAGCGTAGCAAAATAAAAGAAGTTTAGCTGCGTCAGTTTAGCATAAAAAGTGGTAACGCTGCAAGTTAAATATTGTGGTAGCGCATATGAAGAAAAAAAAAATTGTAACCAACAAAAACAATAAAAAAGGGCTTCACTTTGAAGTCGCAACAAAGCAAATCGGAGGCAATCGCTTGAAAAGTGTTTATACACTCACCATTGTAAGGGGTTGTTAATGCTTTTGTTTTAACAAAACTCTGCTACACCTTTTATAAAAACAACAAACCTCAAACTTCACCACCCCCCCCTTGTTGTCGTTTTTACTGCTTTTATCCACAGTCAGTTTAGTTGCTACTTCAAGAGTAAATGTTTTTCTAGTGTATCTGCTCGTTATACATTTTTTAGCGTTATCTCAGTCATATGAAAAGAACATACGCGCAGAGGGGACTCCTCTTTGTAAATTCGTAAAAGCACACTTCTGCTGTATTTGTATTGCATTCAGCAAAAAAAAAAAAAAAAACAAGAATTTCTTTCAACAACAGCTTTGCTAGGCGAAACGTGCAAGCACAAAAACAATGTAGCAGCAAAAAAATTGTGAATGGCACATTGTAGTGAGACTGACATGAAATGAAGATTTGACACCTTAAAAGGTAGTTATTGAAGCGTAGTAAGTGTTGAGCAGTTTTAACAGCATCCTTTGAAATCAATAACGACGCACAATAAACGAATGACGAGCGAAAAGAAAACTGAAAAATCTTGCCAAACGATATTTTTGAGCAAGCCGGGTTTTGCGTGGATATGCTTTTTTTGTTTTTGTTTTCTAAGTAAAAAACGGGGAAGGCAGAATATTACAATACTATGCAGTTGTTGTCTTATATAGTACCAAATCTAAATTAATTTTTTTGTTGTTTTATGAAAAAAAAAAAAAATTTTCCTATATGACTCTTATTCAAGCTCATATCGGACGACTATCGCAGGAAGGGAAATACCTTCATTTCGGACTCATAAACGACCTCATAAAGGGCTCCTATTTATGACTCCTTTCTGACTCATGTATGACTCCTATGTATTATAATATATACGTTTTTTATGAAGTTTTAAAAAAATACAAAATTTCCAAATATTTTAATTTTAATTAATATTGAAATATTTAAAATTAGTTATTCATCCTCGTTAATCACAATTAATCAAGAATTTTAATCAAATTAAAATTTTGATTAATCCTAAGATTAAATTTGAAAACGAAATAAATCCTTATTAATTGAACTCATTTTTTAATCCTAATGGATTAATTATTCTAAAAATTTTCGATTATCATAATTAATCAATTAAGTTGATAGAGCAGTTTAATATAATTGATTTTTAATTCTAAACCAGATTTAACTAGTCTCTTTAATAAAAACAATAAATCAAAAAAGATATAGTTTAAAAAATAAATATTATAAAAAGAATTAATGCAACCTAATACAATACTCTCTAGCATTTATTGACTCACTTCAAATTCACATTGTTCGCTTATTAACTTAATGAATGTATGCGAATTTATCACTTTAGGTGCACTTGAGGCACTCGAGCGCAAACTAAATACAACGCGTACAAATTGGTAGTACAACAACAACAACAACAAACTCAAACACTTGCGCCTAGGTGTGTGATTTCAGTGTATGCATTAGCCGTTGATTGCATGTGCATGAATAAGGTCTCTGGGTAAATATATATGTGCATACATAAGCAAATACATTTGTATGTATGTATATATACAAATTAAAGCACACATACACATGTACCAACAGTTAATATGTTTGTACACAAAGCTACATTAGAAAAGCTACCTAGTGCGAAGCAGCAAAATTCACACCTTCCTACGCTTTAAGCCAACACACTCAGTTCGGCGCGTAACCATGCGGGTGTTGCCATATTCGAGCAAACCCACATTCGACTGACAACGATCGTAGATATTTGGGGCAGCAATTTACGTTTACATACTTTGCCAAGTTTCACTGCTGGCATTGCAACGTAAATTTTCCTTTTTATTTTTTCACTTTAAACTGGTGGATGTACCCTGCAGGGCTGACTGAAAATATTTGAGACTTTATTTGCAAATAAACCAAGCTTGAAAATAATAACTTTGCAGATGTGGATATGTAAAGCTGATCATGGGAGTGGGGTTTTTAAGCGCTAGAACATGCAGGCCTTGTTTAAGAGCAGCTCGTGAACATTGGAGCGCACAAGCTTCTAGATCATCAATATGGATAGAGTGCCCTACAATATATATTTTTGAGGCGTCTATAGAGTCGGAAATTCCTCTTCCACCCTTTGCAAGATGATTTCTTATTCCTGGGAATCTGCCTTACAAACCAATCTACGTTAAGATGACACCACTGCCTTAATAAAATTGAAAGCCAGTACTAGTTAAAAATGTACTAGTACCACACCACTTCAAAACTAGAAATTTTTCTTACAAAGTTTGCATTCAAATTTGTCTATAAGCTTTAGTACCCAAAGGTAATGTGAAATCTTTGGCACAAAATTGCCTTTACGTTGCTCGACGTTGCATTCAGTGTAACGGATATAAGCATTTTGCCTGCTAACACGCGAAATCACAAAAGTAAAAACAAAAAACAAAAGAAAAGCAACAACGAAAACGAAATCTAGAAAATTTTCAACACTTCCTGAATGCTTAAACGAAATCGCAAAAAACCAAGCCATGCGTCTTTTCAGAATTTGCGTGCGTGTGAATAAGTAAAATATTTGTATCTTTGCATGTGTGAATAGTGATACCCAGCGGGAAATGAAAGTACTTTAAAACTAATGCTAACATTTTTTTTTCTTATAATATTGTTTAAAATACCTAAAAATTTTTTTGTGGATGAGCATGTAGATGTTTGAAAAACTTTTGATAAAAGTAAACTACTTTTCATTAGCGCCTAAAGCAGGGGAACTCTAGACATTTTTATCACAATTCAACACAATTTTTGAATAATTTTCTTTAGGTAATTTTTTTTTAATTTGTATTCTAAAACAGCTTCCCTCTAAGCTAAAATCTTGATTGCTCAAGTCGCATTGGTAATGCAATGTAACATAAAAATCCGATAGGTGTCGTAGTACAAGATATAGATTTTTTCCGTTAGGTGGCGCAAGGGTCACTTTAAGTTTAATACAGGATACTCGTACATAAACACATACACACATAAATTCAAGAACTGCACTAATATTCATAGGCATGCACGATATACGCTCCTAGGCAATTGTGAGTAAGTAAACAAAGTATTGTTTATTGCAGTTAGGCGGACATGCGTATAAACTCTAAAAAAAAAATAGTAGTCCAACAACTGACTGCAGTCTATCATTTATTTTACGATTTAATAGTGTTTTTATTGACTTTTAAGTGAATTTGCTTTATGGTCGCAATAAATCACTGTTAAAGGAAATTGGCAAATTGCTGTGCTATACTACAGTCTATTTCTAAGGATATCGTATGGCTTGCGCTTCTGCTCATACATATGTTTCTAGATATGTGTAGTTTGTTATGCATTTTGTATTTGATTCATCAAATGATTGCTTTCAATTTGAATGGTCGTATATGTGTTAGGGCCCAATGGGAAATGGGATTGCTATAATATTTCTTAACAACTTAATTCTCGTGGTCGGTTTTAAGTAACATGAAGGCGCTTTCCACCGTCAATACAGCTAAAATTTTGAAACAACTTTTAGTTTTACCATAACAAAAACACTCACAAGTCTTATTTTAGTCTGCTTTTATTTTTAAAGAGCTAGAGTTTAACTTTACAAGCGCTCCCAGTCCGATGTGTTTAAGTTCTTGACTACTTTTCCGTTTCACCCTAATGTGCATTCACTTCACTGACTACATCAATTATTTACCAACACTACCGCTACTCAAAATACTTGACTAACAACAACTAAACATTATTAAGAACAGCAATTGTTAGCGAATTAAATGAAACCACAAAACGACCACAACAATGCCCTGTAGGAAATTAAGTAACTTGTAAGACAAATTACTGGTTGTAAACTGGATCTATAAATACAAATTAGAACGATGTTTTTTACTAGCAAAACGGGTAGCATAGTAATAATTGCGAAGTATTTTGAGTTGCATTTGAAAGAAAAATTATTGCTCTTGAAGAATTGAGGTCGAAATTAAAACTCTCTTCAGCGCACGAAAATAGATTTGATTTGAATGTGAAAAAAAAAATTATTTTGCACAAATATCTTGTTCAAAGTAGTTTATAATTTCCTCTCAAATTATTAGCCGTATAGAGGCACATCAGTTGAAAACTGGAATTTTTCGCTACAGGGTATTTACGAAACTTCACTTACCCACATACATATCTACTAATACCTACTCTACTCCCGGCTCTACAGGCCAAAACTAAAACCGCAATAATAACAATAGAAAAGTGGTTTTTATGTTGTTGAAGTACTAGTTTGAGGTGCAAAAGTGGCTATATCATAAATTGTTGTTTTTCATTCAATGTTATTGTTGTAATTATGTACATATATCTGTGCTATGTAATAGAGAAACCACAGTGATTTTCGAGTAGACCATTTGAACAACCACAAAATTTTAATTGCACCGACAATTGCTCTTGAACGGATATATTCATAACGCAAATTAATTTCTTTTTTGTTGCACCGCAAAATAATTGTTTATTACACAAATTTTTATAGGGACCGGTAAATGTGTTTACAAATATTTATAGAAATTTAAATAAAAGAGAATGTAATAAAATGGCTGCTTCAAATTTTATGGTGGAAATAGAAACGAGAACCTTTCAGAGCAAACTTGAGAAGAACTTGAGAACTGGAAAAATTGTGAAAATTCAGGGAAATTTTTTAACAAATTCTAGCTAGCATATTATCCAACTTAAATTGATTGGAATAGAAAACTGCATGCTCAAAAACTTTCCAGAAATTCTGAAAAAAAAATTTCACTTTTTGTTTACTATGTTTTAAAGTTCAGTTATCTCTGCTGAACTTTTTGTGATGTGCGAAGCTTTTGTTTTTGTCTATTTTACAACAACAAAAATACAATACAATAAATTCGCCTGTATACTTAATTCTATATCCCAGAGTTCAAACATGGCAGCGAGAAACTTCCCAACTACACCCAACGCGTGTGTGTGTGTGTGTACAAACTCTAATTGTGAAATGTTTGAATATTTCTTCTAATTGTTATTGCAAAGCTAATTGCCGTTTCCCATAACACAATTTCAACAACATAAACTTACTGCTGCTCTCAGATTTGTGCTTGTGTTGGTGTGTAAGACATTTGGTGGCAGCGCAGTGCTTACAAACGCCTCTTCATGTATTTAGCTACTGTATTTTGTTTTTGCACTTCTTTTAATTTCAACATACCATACCAATAACTGGCAGGGAAGTCCAATAGCAGGCGTTTCACATATTCTAGTGGCAAAACAATTATGTCATAAGAAAAAAAAAAAACAAATTAAAAAGCTTCAAAATAGCTTTCTTTGCAGCTACTGTTGGTTTCGTTTTCGTTTTTTTTTTTTTTGTTTACTCACTACAACTACCAGCGGAACTAGGCATTCAAACAACAATTAAAAACTTCATACTCCACTTAACATTTAACGCGTTTGGGTAATTATCGTGTAAAAACAAAAACAAAAAAAAATTGTGTAAGGCATAATAAAAATACAATTAAAATTGCATTGCTGCACTTTCGACATGAAATCAGCAGCGCTCTGCATTTTTGTTGTAGATTTCGTACTGCTTTCGTACTTAATTCAACATGCAATAAAGTGCTTGTGCATTTTCTAATTGTGAGTAAGTGCATAATTAGAAACTTTCGAAATCGTTTTTTTTTTTTTTTGTTTGAGTTACTTTTTTTTAAACTTACTCAATTAAAGCTGAGACTGTTTATCTCAAACAATATTGAGTTAGGTTGTTATTACAGATCCAATCAAGTAAAATAACATACATAATAATAAATAAGTCAAGAGAGAATTTCTAAATCATTTTCAGGAACAAAATATTTTTTAAGGCACATCGAACAAGTCATTAGGTAAACGAGTTGTACGCGTCGTTGGTGGACTTACTCTTCCTCTACTGTTAAAATGCAGTTTCAATAGCAGTATCTTGGTCGATGTACAAATATTAAACTACGTATAAATGGTAGGAGTAGTCAGTTTTCGACCTAGAACATGTTCAGTATTTTAAGCGCCACATCGAAAAGAGTACGAGAATAAATTAAATTAAAAATATAAATTAAAATTTTGCTAAGTAAAAAATCAATTACTTGGAGAAGGCCGCAGCTTTCTGGTTTGGAAAAAAAATCTCAAACTGAGCACATTTACTGATATAGCTGACATCTTTCATGTCATCTATTATCTCTATCCACCACACTCGCAGCGCCATCTATAACCATATATAAAGACCACACTGAGCTATTGTGTGTTTAGATCACCTTGTATAAATACCAATAAATATTATTTCAATACAAATTAGGTACTATGCCAACTTAACAGCTACAATGTTCAACATTTCTAATAAAATATATTTTTTTTAAAGTCTTAACGCTACTCACAATGCGCTGTTGTTAAGCCACAAATTGGTGATTTAATTTGCCCTCAAACAAAAGCTTATATAACAAGAGCTGTTTAAATGAGTGGAAAATGTTCATAACAATGTAAGCTTGCACACACAAATAGATAAAATCGTATTGTTAATTGTATGCTTACTCAAATATGTAAACAAACGAAATTATGTTGCAGTGGTATTTAGAAAATCTGCATTGTTTCATAGTATAAAATTCAAAATAGATTGAAATTGGCTGAGGGAAATGGAGTGAAAAATTATTGAAAATAGATTTTTGGATGAGATTTTTAAATGAAGCTATTATAAGTAGATAACGGAAAATGGTAATACAATGGCAAGTAAGGATGCCATGGTCGAATCGGTGCGGGGAAAAGGATGCGAGAGTTTTGTGCGAAAAACAAATTTGAACTGATGAATCATCACTTCTGCGACAAAACGTGAAAATAACCAAACTAAATATAGGTGAAAATCTCCGTACGCAAATCTCTTATCACACATACTTTCACGGCTTTTGCTCAAGAATTGCGGATTTTATGTACAAAAAATTTTCAATAACATCCGCTCTACGATTTCCACTTCCAAAACGCTCTACTGAAAATTTCAAAAATATTACTTTGCCTTATTTTTGAAAAGTGTAGATATTGTTTGCCTGGAAAATTTTCGTTCCAAAAATAATTTTTTATTGATTTACTAAAATGAAAAATTGTTTTATTTACCTTTTTAATACAACCTATTTCATTTCTTCTAATCACAAAAACACTTTCCCTACCTCCTTTTAATTCACTTACTTGCTTTTATAGTAATGAATTATTTATTAACGCAACTCAAAAAGCCCATTACCACTTTTGTTGGCTTGTCAAAAGAAAATTTTGCTCAGATTAGGGACATAAATCCCTCAAAATCAATATTGTTTGCAAACACTTGAATACAAGCACAAAATGCTTGCGATACTCCTACTACCTGCCTAACAAATTAGATTTATGTTCAACAATTAAGCTTTCTTCATGGGTCAAATGCCAACGAAAAGTTACAAAAAAATCATTCAAAAGTAGCAACCATTAATTGAAATTCTTAGAATATTTGCTGCAACAATAAGCCAATGAAAAATTTATCAGCCAAATTATTTATTCAAGAAACCTTTTCGTCTTGCTGTTTTGCAAGTATGTCTGTAAACATTTACTTTGTATCAGAATTTTTTGGCTCAAGTGTAAAGCGTCAGAGTTGCTAATGATTCATTAGCTGCCAGTCTTTATCGAATTTTGCCAGAAGGCTTGCGGCCTGTCAAACAAAACAATGGTGCTGGGGAGAGATTAACTGATAGCTGCTTCAAAACCAACAAGATACCTTGGCCTTCATATACATATAT
Source organism: Sphenella marginata (assembly GCA_951509765.1). Taxonomy (NCBI): domain Eukaryota; kingdom Metazoa; phylum Arthropoda; class Insecta; order Diptera; family Tephritidae; genus Sphenella; species Sphenella marginata. Next base: position 12,614,111 of record OX608082.1, read on the forward strand.
ATACTTGTGTACAAGGGATGCCACTTTCCGGTATTTTTACACTCTCAAAATGCGATACAAATTGTTTCAGAAAATAGAAATGCAAAATTTTTTACAAATTATTTGATTTTTAACATAAAAGTTTGTTTATAAACAAAAAAAGAAAATCAAAAAAAATGGTATTTTTCAAATAAAAATTTTATATGATAATTTTGAAATCTTTTAAGTGTTTCTTGTTCAAAAATATGAGTTTTTGAGCATTGGGCAATTTTTTTTTTTTTTTTTTTTTATTTAATTTCAGTTTACCTAATTTAGCATTTTTGTTTAAAGCTAGTTAACCTCTGCTAAAAATAAAAAAAAAAAATTATAAAAACATTGATAGTGATTTCGGTAAATTTTCTTAATAACTTATTGGTGCTAATTAGCTAGTTGACCTATTTCATTTGCCATGTTCGCCTATAATTAAATTTATATTTTGGAAAAAAAAACATTCTGAACATTTCCAGATATCTTAAGATACAGCAGAAGCATACCACGAAAAAAACGTCACTTCAAAATTAAAACTTTTAATTTTTTTTTTGATTTTGAAAACTGGAAAATTTTCCAAAATTTTATATTTGTAAATTTTTTTTAAAAATATTCCCTTGAAATTCGAAAGGTATATTTTTTTAAATATATGAAATTTTAAAATAGCGAAATTTTGTTATGCAAAAAAAAACTTACCACCAAATTCAATCAAATTGAAAGTAGTCGATTGGTACCATTCCAACTGTATAAAGATTTGATAGATATTTTCTTAAAAAAAAAAATGCTTCAAGCAACATAATCAAGAAATAAAAGTAAAATAAACAAAAATATTACACATTAGCAAAATTTTTACAATCTCGAAAATTGTGTTACATTTTGCTTTACTAATCTCATTCAAGGATTGACAACCCTATTGTGTATATATGTATATATATTCATGTTTGGGTTTAAAAAATATCATTGCAAATTAAATTTGCATGAGCTTTCAATGTTTAAATTCATGAATAATAGGACACTGTATGTAGTAATTGATTTAGGTTTTATTTATGCATGTTAGTTTGACGTCGAATAGGTATGCACAGGGAGAAATCAAAACACAAGAGAGCACACCAGACTTTTTGGCCTCAATTAAAATGTATATACGATTTAAATATAGCCAAAATTTAATTAAACTGGTTAAGAGGACAGGCAACTTTGAAATGGGTAACGAGCTTGAATATTAAAAATTGAATAACAACGATACGTAATCCAAGTGATTTAAAAAGGGTCCGATTTTCAGAATTTGAAAAAAATTTTAAAGTCATAATAATTTGGAATCGGTGCTGCCTTTTGAAACGATTTCTGTTTTCTACATATTTTGTTAAAAATTTCGGTTTTGGAAATAAAATTGAATTTAATCGAACATCGAGAACAAACTAAATAATAACAATAACAAACTAGTTAACTTTTGACTGAGCCCTAAAGGATATAGCCTTTGGTATACAGGTGGTTAAAGAGTTATATGTTGGAACGATCTCTTGTCAAATTTTGTTTCTCGACAAACCGATTACGGCATTAGGCCATACTTAGGAGAGGTTCTGAAAGGCCGCTGAAATGCTGATGATACATTTTTTATAATTTATACTTTTCTCAGAGCAAGTCTTCAGCTGAATAGTGGTGCAATATGCTTACTACAAAGTAACTTATTAGAAATTTCAACGTTTGAAATAGAAATATATTTTTGTCTGTTTCGAATTAGTTTGTGACTAGTTCATTCTCTCTTTATGAGCAATTTTGCAAATATTTGCTTTGCCTGTTGGGTTTATTAGTAGAGTTAAAAGCGTAAGAAGTGATATGCTTCAGTTACTGAAATTATCTGAAAATCAATACAGGTAATCAGTTTGAAAAGAAAGGAAGCTAAAAATCAGTGGAAGCTTACACTTTCCACAGCCAATAAAATATGTGAGTAGAGCACGAATTTCGTTATCATTAAAGTAGCAAAAATATATGGCGCTACTTGATGGGATAGCTTTATTTCGTACTTTGAAAAGGGGGAGAGTTTTTTTTTTTTCTTTTATACTTCACGCCAACAATCAATTCCAATTAAATAGCCATCGAATGTTGGCCTGCAATCTAATAATGCACACATTTTATCGTTTCCAATAGCAATGCTACGTTTTAATTAGTTTCCATCTGCACAGTTTTTATCTTCTTCTTTATTGATGCTATAGAATTCTTCGACTATGTAGCTTTTATCTTGGCTAGACAAAGGTTTAACTATATATTTTTGCTTATTTTTTTGCTAAGCGGAGTGTAGAGGAAAAGCGTAATATGTATGTATGTATTATATATGCTTATTTATGAGAGTACATTAGAGTGATTTTCTTCTTATGGTATTGCTTTCTAGGAATTCACTAATAAGGTAAAAAGGAATGCCAAGTTAAATTTAGTGAAGCAATAATGTTAACTGCAAAATTAGTTTCCACCACAAAATCCATCCAAGCAAATAAAGCAAAACAAAAGCGGCAATATGTGTGTGTGAAATATGTGAATCCAGCAGCTGTACAAAGTTGAATGGTACTTGTTTTGAAAAAATCATAATAAACTTCAACTCTTTTATCTTTGCTTTTCTTCGTTTTCTTCCTCCTTCCTTTTGCACGTAACACAATAATTCAGTTTTGTTTTGTTTATCTCCACATCCTTTAGCTTTTGTTTAACTCATCTCACACCCTTCCTTTAGTTAGACGTTGGTGTGCATTTTATTCTTTTAAGTTCCTTTCCGTTGTTTTATGCGTTTTGTTATGACTAGTTGCGTCTTTTGTTATTTGTTTAGCACTTCCCTTGCTTAGCATTTCCTCCTTTTGTGTATGCTTCTTTTGCTTTAGCACAGTCAATTGTACGCATTTTAATTGCGCCCAATGCAGAGAATTTTTTGTTTTGTTTTTTTTCCTTCTCTCTGTGTAACTGCATACGGTTCCATGCGGGCAGGTAAAGCTAATCGAACAGCAAGACTAAGCTGGAGTTAACAATCCTCATAAGTATGCTGATGTGTTGTCTTAAGCAATTACATTCCTTTTTTGTTGGTGTTGACCTATTTTTTTTTTTTTCTTTTTATGTTTTTACGTTTGCTGCATTCAATGTGATTTTCTTTATTTTTCCCTCTCCTTTGAACAGAATTGTTTTGTTTTGTCCCGTCATTGTTTGCTTTTAATTTTCTTCGTAGTAGCTCAGCTGTTTATTTTATCTACTTTCAGGGAATTGTGTCTTAATTTGTCTATCGTTTTTATGGTGGGATATGGAAATTCTAGTGGGGTAGTCTTAAAGCATACTTCTTGTGTTTGATGGAGATTGCGTTTATTTTAATTTAGTGATAGTAAGTAATAACAGCCAAAGTTGGTTTTGAGACATGATATGTACTTATGATGCGATCGATTTTTTCATAAAATTTTCTATTCGCTTGATCCAGTCATACTTTCGCTTACTCTTACCTTGTTCATCTCCTAAGGTTTATTCGAGTTAATGACGTCATCTAGTTCCCTTGCTAATCCAACACAAAATAACACACCCGCATGGTTAAGTGCATTTAAATTCCTACTTATCTAACCTTAATCGCTATTCATCATTACCAAAAGTCTGTACATACCTTCAAATCTAAGTTTTGCTGCATATTTAGCTCATTATCGGGTCTATAGATAAACATACGATATGAATCCACTAGTCTAATGGTAACAAAAAAAAAATTCCTAATCACGCACAATAATCACATTAATTGAGTAAAGTGAACAATTACGCATTAAATATTTAAATGTCTACTTATGAATGTAGCAATAATGCGTTAGCATAATACACAGTTCCTATTAGCTTGTTCTATTTAGGAATTCTATTAGCATTTATTCACATGTGATTGTAAATGGGAAAAGTAACGTGATTACATAAATGTTAAGCGATAATTAACTTATATATAAGACTTATTTTACAATGTCGTGGACTTGCATCCTGATATTATATACCCATCTGCGGTGTATGAAAAAAAATTTCATATTTGGAATTATTCAAAAATATGTTCAACTCATCATGTGATGTATTTATATGATATCATGATATGATATGACGCTTGATCATCATTTGACAATGCTTTATTTAATTTGAACTGCTATCACGGTAATTCATTCAATATAGATAAAATCGGATTGCAGGCTCTGCATGACAAAAGATGCGGCATCACTCGATACAATGTGATGTGATATGGACACCAGAGTGATCTAATGTAGTGTGATATTAACTGCTATGATCCCACGATCACACTATGAGCAGCTATATGATATCATTTGTTCTGATATGATGATTCCAATGTTTACGGAGGTATTTTATGAAAAGATGGTGACCTCGAAATATGTCATCTAACTGTGATAAATTTCGCTATTTTTTGGCTTGATATGCTGTCGTATCAAATTGATCTTGAGATATGATATCACGTCATGCTTTTGATCTGATGTCACTTAAATTTTTTTTTTAATTTAATTTGAGATTACAAGACCAACCTAACACCGAAAATTAATAGAGACATCTGATGTGATATAGACAATATGTGATCAAATGTAATAAAATATTATCTGATATGATGTAGTGACTTATTAAAAACACTAGTTAAGTATTTTAATCACACCAATTTAAGTTCAACAAAATGTTCATATTTTCAAGTGAAAAGTAATGTCTGAAATTCAGGTCCATAAAAACGTAAAAAATACTGCGAGGCACGTAGCTTCTTTGCTCTTTTGCTACGCGATCTACACAACATTACTTCTTATACATCCAATGTGCGTTGTGGTCTACCACACTAACACATCTCATAGAGCCGCATACATGCACATATAAACTCGTATGAATATAGTACCCAACAGCATTTGCCATTACTGCTAACAACCGTCAGCCATTGTTTGTCCTAGCACGTTGCCCTTTTGGCCTACTGTTACAAGGCCAAACCAATATTGACTCGACTCGACTGTAAAACTGCGTGCACCATATTTGATTTATGGCTAAAATTTTTTTGGGCAGTTAGGTAGGTGACAGTGAAAAAGCTATGAAAAAACCTGTGAGTTTTTCTAACACCTTCACTTTGACTGTATGGAATCTAACATTTTTTAAGCCTGCCCTTACAGATGGTTCGTGACCAATTTTTTTTTATAAATTTTTTTTTTGTTCGACATATTTTGCCGTTCTGCGTGAAAGGTTTGCTGGTAGCAGTAAAGATAACTCATATTTCCAAAAAAAAAGGAATTTATTCCTGCTTGCTCTTTAGTTATCAACACATTCTATTGGATATTCAAAAAGAAAAAAAAACGTATGCCATGCACGTATCCAGCAGTGAGGCGAGAGAAATATTTATGTTTGATTGCCCTTTTTTTTGGTAGTTTATCGCACGTACTCTAATAAATTGGTTACATAAATTGCAAATTGGTTAAGTGCATTATTACAATAGTTCACCTCATGGCCGACATTTTTCGAGGTCTAATGAATTATCGGCATATTAGTGAGAAAACGTGTATGAAATTATTTGACTGCCATTTATTAGGGTCAAAGGCATAATGAAAAAAAGGTGTTGTTACTGACAAATTAAATATTGCGACTAAGGCCAATTTGTTTAAAAACTCAAAATATTCCAAATATTGAAAATTATTGGTTAAACTACAAGTTAAATATATTACACTCTGCAACAAATAAAAAAAAATTCAAAATTTTTTTTTTTATTTAATTATAGTTAAGTGTCATAATGTCAATGGACTTTAATTCACTTACATTATTTCTCTTTCCACAAGCGAATTAATGTCATTGACAAATTATGTTAACTTATAATGTCATTAACACTAAATTCAGTGACTTTATTTCAATTGACATTAATTTCAGTGACATTAATTCCATTGACTTTATGACACTACGTAACTTTTTTTATTTTCTCACGAATACCACATAGATTGCATTCTTAGAACTTAAAATATCTGATGTACAAAGTAAAAGATCCCTAAATTACCTTTAATGTAAGCATGTTTGGTCATATCAGGGTTGCCTTTTTCAAAATTTTATTCATATGCCCGTTTTTAATTTTGGGAGTAATTTATTTTAAAAAATTACTCTTTCAAAAATTATTGCAAAAAAAAATAGCAAAACAAAAAAAAAGTCTTGTTAAACATAAAATATGTGTCAAGTGTCAAAAAGCAGCAAGAAATATTTGCTCATTCATATTTTTCACTCCCCTCTCGAGTTAGCCATCTTTACATCTCTCTACAAAAACTCTCATATATATTTATATTCAAAAAAGTGCAAGCATTGCGCGCTATAAATTCAAAAAAATAAAGCCAATTAAATTCAAAAAATAAAAGAAATTTTGAAATACAAAAATCAAGCTTTCATACGCCCTTGAGACCACAGCGGTCCCTTAGCACTTTCATGCAAGCGCAAGCTATCGACACATTGCGGACAATTGCAGCACTTAACTCAACACGTCAGTTTTTTTTTTTAATTTTATTTTTTTTTTGTGAAATGAATAAACAAACAACACAAACAATTGCAAATATTTTGTTTTTCTATTTGGTTAAAATACGTAGCCAATTTTCAAAGTGCTGGACAAACAAGCAAACACAAATATTTTTAGCGCATTTACCTATAACAACGTTTGGTTTGGTTCGACAAAAAAAAAAAAAAAAAAACGTTTTTGTGGGTTTTAAGCGTAACAACGATTTTCAGTGATTTAAGTCGCAGATCTAACGTGGTGCACGATTTACAATTGGTTTTTATTCGCTGGTTGTTGTTTTTGTTCTTTATTCTTCACACCAACTTGTGGGTGAATCGGTTTTTTAGTCTAGTTCAAAACAAACAAAAGCAGGTTAAGTTGATGAAATCGCGCAACGAGGCTTTCACTTTACTCTCAATTCTATCCACCGTTAACCATCTAGCCTTAACCCACTTTTCAACGTCGCAAAAACGTTTTTTAACTTTTTTTGAATTTTTTTTCTGTGCTCTGAAAGAGGGTTAAATTTAGTTTTGTTGACATTGAGGTTTTCCTATTTTACAATTTTTATTCAATTTTAATTTTTCCAATGCTTGTTTTATTTATAATTTCTCTGTTGGAAATTAGTGTTTTTGGAAAAATTGTAGTAAACACAAACTTTTTTTTTAATATTTTCATTCCAATTGTATCTTAAAAAACAAAAAAAAAAAAATTTGAAAAGAAAAAATTTTTGAAAAATAAAAATTTTGAAAAATAAAAATTTTAAAAATAAAAATTTCTGAAAAAAAAACAATAAAAATTGTTCACATCAATTGCAGCCCATTTGAAAAAACAAAAAAAAAAAAAAATTTGGAAAAAATAAAAAAAATTTTCTTTGGAAAAATTTTGGTTCAATTAAAAAACACATAAAAAATGTTTTTTTTTTATATTGTTTTCATTTCAGTAGTAGCTCAAAAAAACTAACAAAAATTTAAAATAAAAAAAAACAGTTTTGAAAAAAAAAAAAAAATTTTTTTAGTGCTTTTCATTTAACTTGTAGCTCATTTGGAAAAAATTAAGAAAATTAAAAAAAAAAGCTTTAAGTATAGTGGCTTCCGTTATGTACTAGCCATGATTTTCAAACTTAAATAATAGATACAAGACATCTGAATAGATTTAACAATTATTTTAACGTAAGCAACACCATTCTGCTCCCTTTTATTACCCTCAAAACACACCGCATGGCCTCATTTCTCTAAACTGATTCTATGTTTACGCGCACATTAAACACGCGTTATACGAATTTTGTTAATTGCCTGTATTTGCGCCAAAAATACAAAAAAAAACGTTAAAAGCTGAACATAAAATTTTATTTACAGCAATTCTCAAAAGCAATTAAAGGACGTTAATTTTTATTACAATGCCATTTTCGTTTACAGTTTAAATTGGAGCAGCGCGAAATGTGTGGGGAAAAAAGTGCTTAATAAAAATGGAATAAAAAGTTTTATCAATGAAAAACCTTTGCGCTTTCTTTTAAGCGAAATTTTAAAACAAGTTTTGGGAGGAGGCATTCTGCGAAGAAGTTTGTAAATGCTTCCAGTTGAGCTGTCTGCCACACTCAATTTGGATTCATGCCTAGTACACATTAATCCACTTTCCAAATTTTTTTCATTTTTATAATTTTCTTCGCATTTTTTCAAAATTTTTAAAAATTTTTTTCTCATCCGTTTCCTGTCATCATCTGTCTTGTTTTTCCACATCCTCTTCTCGTTCTGTTTGCTTTTTTTTATATTTTTTGCTTCAACTTTTCTTCGGCTAATTTTTCCGCATAGCTTGTTATTATTTTAATTATTTTTAACTTGTTTTAAAATATTGTTTTTGTCCTCAGAAGCCCACAACACGTTAATATAATGTTTAAGTGTTAATGAAAGGAAATTTTTGTATGTTAAATTCACAATTATTAGTGTTTGACAGGGCGTATGAGCAACATTTTTTAAGCGTACAAAGATGGTGTCCACAACGTTCTTATGTGGGAGTAAGCTTAAAGCTTAAGAGTTGTTTACTTTAGTTAACTTTGTAATCAATTTCAGTTGCATAGAAGTATGACTCAAAGTTGGCTGCTCACCAATTTATTACTTTTAAACTTAATCTAAAACTGTAAGATCTGATTAAAATTTTTAATATTGCCAGGTGTGTAACTAAAGTTGAAAGCTTTTATTATACAATTCACTTTTTGAAAATAACTTTGAATTTATGTAGATTATTATTTACAGAAGCAACATGCGCTTTTGTCATTTGATTATGAAATAGAGAATGGTCCTACATAATCCTTATTATTAAAACTTTATGTCTTCATAGTTGCCTAGCAACTTTAAATTGCACTAGAGCTAACAAGGGATGAAAATTCTAAAAATCTTTTCGGGATGTGATTGGACAATATTTGTTTATTTAAAGTACATTCAAATACGGCCTGCTAACAAATCAAATAAAGCAATGCAACTTTGAAATATAGAGTAACAGGAAGCAGGCAAAGGATTTAGGTAAAAGCTATTCTCTCAAAGCTTAAGAAAAATCGAAATTATTTTTGAGAAAGTATGCGACTTTAAGATATATGTATGGCAAAAATTTGTATAGGTAATATATATTTTTTATTTGAAACTAAATTTATTTCAATAATAATAAACGTAAATATAAAAGGAGAAAAATTTTGTTTTTTTTTCCACTTTAAAGCAGTATAAAAAAATAATTTTTCCAAACAAAAAAAATATATATGTATTTATTTTCTACCTTTTTCTTGTTGCGTGGAAAGAACCATATTTTTACAACAAAGAAAAATTTTTTTTTTTTCTATTTTAAAATAAATAAAAACTTTCATATGTAAATAATTTTTTTTTTTTTTGCCGGCTTGGGGTCAGAAATAAAACCAACTGACCTCAATCCGGCAAGGAAAAAATAAGTAAAAACAGAAAAGTCGCAAAAACTAATATAAAAAAGTGTTTGCTTAAAAATTTGTGTTTATATTTTCATGAAAAAAAAAATATTTTTATGATCCCGAAGTAACTAAAGCACGCTTATTCAATTTCGGTAACTTATTTCCAATAACTTCTTTCTTAAAAACGGGACCACGGAGTTGGCGTCTCTAGTGTCAGCACACTTACAGCCTAGCAACATATTTAAGTCTGTACTCGTATGTCATATATGTATGTAGCATATGTCTATTAAATACCTTAATTATGATAATAACTATGAATGCCTGTTATTAAAGTTTATGTTCGCATGTATTTAACACACCTTTTATCGTCATTGTTTTTGTCTTTTACTTAAAGCGCTTATACTATACACATGTACACATGTATGTACATAGCTAAGAGGGTAAACACATACAAGGATATGCTCTGTGCTCACGTTTAAGTAAATGTATGTTGGGGCATCATATAACTAAGCTTGTGACACTTAAGCTTTTGTGCTAAATTAAATTAAATTTAATGTTTGTAGTAAATAACTGCAAGAGGATTATTATTTCGTATAATTTTAAAAGAGAGGAAATGGAGACGGCGAAGCTAAGCATAAAGGCTTGAACATTATTTAGAATTTAATATAAATTAAGTAATTATAGTACTAGTAAACAATTTACAATAAAAGCTCTCAGGAATACATCGTAAAAGCGGTTTTAGAATGTGTTGAAAAATTTTTACTTTCTTAGGTTTTGTTGGCTTGTAAGGTTTGCTAATGAAACTTCTATTAATTTAAATTTAATATTATTAAAACTAAAATATTTTTTCAAGTACGTACTTGTCTTTAAGTTTTATCTTTTACTACACCTATTTATCATTTAATTGCTGAGAGCTTCAAATAAAATTCTGAAAAAAAGGAAGAGCTTACTCTTTATTGAAACCTTCTATTTTCCAAACTTTCAACACCAAAAATAAAAATAAAAATGATATAGCAATAACAATAAATCTGAGGCCTGTAAGGTTAAGCGCACGACATATTTGCTTCTTTAGCTTGAGTCCTTGCTTTCAAATTTGTGTGTCTTCTTCTGACTCGCATTCAACCCATATCACTATTCACCTTTGAATCTATACAATTTATTAAATTCGTATCAAGATTAAAAAGAAAATCACAGATCAAATTCAGCAAAAAAAGGGATTTTACTTAGAACAATAAAAATGTCTTCAAGTACGAAGCAATTTAAATGATATGAAAATCAACAAACTCTTTGTCTTGATATTGATTGAGAAGTTTACGTCCAAAGGCCAACTACATAAAAAGGGCATTAAAACGAATGGAAATTGTTGAAGATAAAATTCGACAGGCATAAATAAATTTTTGTAATTTTTTTTTTTTTTGTTATTGTATTATTGCCCGATTACCATATCAACTTGTATGTAAGCATTATTGAGTATTGTACTTTTTGTAATTTTACTTTTGTTGATTCAGGCATGAACAAGCATATTGACTTTATCTAAACACAAATAGAGACAAGCAACAACAACACATGGCCGGCAAATGAATAATTTGTAGCAAGATAGACAAACGACTTTGGGCTGTTGGACAGCTGAATGGAACAGTATAGATGTATATTTGTGTGTATGTGTGTTTGTGGCAATGCACTATGCTTGGGTACTAAGTTTAATGGCAAGGAAATAGGGTAGGCGATAGTTTTGCACAAGAAAGGAGTAGCAGGTGTGACTGTATTATATTGGAACCTCTTACTCGTTGGCTAACTATATCCATATTTATTTATGCTTCAGTATTAATGCTGCAGTGTAGCGATGATAACAGATTTTGTGCGCAATTTTAATTTGATGTGGATATCTTCATTGAACAGAGAAATAGACGAAAAATTGTTTATGTGTATGTATTAGGGTTAGTAAAAACCAAAAACTTAATGCTGAAATAATAAAAAAAAATTTAAAATAAAAAATTTCTTACTCAACACTTTGAACGAAGTAACTCACACCAGGTGGCGCTGAGGTCGTTTAAATGAAAACTTGAAATCAGATTTATAGACCGATTGTGTTGATATTGAGAGGGTTTTTTACTTTATCAATACTCCAAAGTAAACAAAAAATCCATACGCTAGGTGTCGCGTTAGTCACTATATTCATAAAATACTAACGATGTCATTGTAACCTTCCGGTGGGCTAGGGCATGGCTAGGGTTTGAAATTTTCATCATCACTCAGATTTCATCGACCGTTTCACACGAAGCGAAATTTTCCGATAGGTGGCACTGCGTCTTGATATGAAAAAATGCCAAAAGGTGGCGCGCAGAGTTGATATTTGAAACACACATCGACTTCTATTAACACTTTCAATACTGACGGGACACTTACTTTCCAATGAGTGCTTTCTTCTTATTAAAAGTAAAATATTTCTAAAAATCGGCGTGAAGTTTCTTTCCATCCGCTTTTACTTGTAACACTTAGATATTATTCTTAAATTAAAAATAAATTTTAGCTTTCGAACTAAAATCTCGTTTAAAAGTTTGTTCTACCCTAATGAGCACTTGCGTGCACATAACTTTGTGTTTATAAAATTCAAAACCCGGAATTACAAGATTCTTACCCAACATCCTATCAAACTAACAGAGCTGACCATAATACAAAGCAAATTCCTTGGTGTATGATATTCGACCGCTGACTGAAACAAAGCAAAGGTAGATATCTACCGAGATATGCCAGCAAATGATGAAGGGATTATGCCGTACGCAGATAGCTGAATATATTGATACCGACAAATAAAAATAGTAGCAGCTTAAAATACTGGTACAATAATAACACTGTGTAACAAAAAGAGAAATTTGAGTATCGGCAACAAATTTTGAGAGAAAGTTCAAAAGATGGAAAGAGAGAACAGAAAGCTAGATCGAGAAGGTGCCTGGCAGTGAGAGGGTAAGAAAGGTAAAAGCGGAGGTGAGAGTAAGTGTAAAGTTATGTTAGCGGGAGACGAGGTGAGAGGAAGAGTGGTAAGGAGGGAGATAGAGATACACACTTTTTCACAGAATTTATAATATGACCGGTTTTTCGGTCAGTTTCTTAGGAAAGTTGATAAATTGCTCGCGAAGAGTCGAAAAATTAACAGACACTTGACGCGGAACTGTTGGCTGTTGGCTTTTTCACTGTAGCACAGTGTAGTCTCAACACAGTACATATCGACTCGTAGAAAATTGGCAACAATCAGTGGCATAATTTTCTAGGAAGCAAAACGAAATTCCCTGGATAAAAAGAAATGAACGAAAAAGTTTTATAAGCACGTACGTAGGTCGATATATCCATATGTATGTATGTATATTTGCCTAATTGGACGTTTCAACCAAGGTGAGCAAGTTATTAACTGTTATGGCTGATAGAGGACCGAGCAGCAAGTCGAGTGTGTAAATGCCGATGAAGATTAGACAAAGTGGTACATACATACATACATCTATACTTATATATTTTGCTGATTCTATATGATTGGCGAAAAGGATATTTGGTAAATATGTACTCGTATGCATGTATGTGTGTACTCAAAAATAGTAAATGTGTACGTACATACAAATGTTTTGAACTTATGTGAACTTGTTTGCTTTTGTACAAAATAATGTTGACTGTATATGAAATACTCTCGTGTATGTATATTTATTTGATTGTTTTGGTATTGTCTGTCAGTGATGCATACATACATACATACATATCTACATACAAAACATATTTGACTGCATTCATTTGTGCAGCATTCTCAACTAGTAAGGACTGGAATGCAATTATGCGAGCAATGAAATTGGTACGCTTACGCTGTTATCAGTGAAATTTCAAAATGCTCGACGTGTTAGCTTTGGTAACAAAATTTCAAGCAAGCAACATTACAACAGTCGCAACAAATTGAGAAATGTATTTTGAACCAACACTGACCACCTAAGCAAGCATAGTTTTGAAAGCATAGTTTTGTAGCTGGTGTTGAATGTCTGGTAAAAGTGATTGTTTGGTAAACGACTGTGGTGCGGAATGCATTTAGCAAAAGAGATATTTTTTAACTTAAACCCGTCTTTATAAATTAAATGGATTGGCGTATTAGTTAATCATTTTTTTTGTTCAATTTGTATGCTGTTTTATAATTGTAGCAAGGCATAACTCTAAATAACTGGCGATAAAAGTAGAAATAATAAAATCACAGCCTTTATAGTAGATTTAAATCAGACCTGTTAAGTAATGATTAATAATTATAATGATTACCGGTTTGATTGATTACTGGTTACTAGTTTTAATGATTTTTCTAAAAAAAACTATAAGAAAACAGTCATGAAATTTAATGATTTAAAAAAAATTTTAAGTGATCAAAAATAATCAAGAGTAATAAAATAAATTTTTTAGATTTTTTTTTGTATTATTTTAAACATGGAAATATACATAAGCGATGTAAAAAGTTCGTTTTTGAACAAATTTTTTACAATTTAAGAATATGTGTGGGCGGGACTATTTAAAAACAAAAAAAAAATAAAAAAAAAAATTAAAAAAAACTGAATAAAAAAAATTAAATAAAAATAAAAAATAAAAAAAAAATTTTTTTAAATAAAAATAATAATCAAAAGTAATCAAAAACATATTTTTTTATAAATGATTATTTTTAATTGTTGTGTTTTCCGACAGGGTGGATACTGGATTTATATTGCAACGAATTTCCGTCGTCCCTTGTCAATTTTGGTTTTGTAGCAAACCGGTTTCGTCGATGCGACATCTTCAATGCTTTATTTCGTTCGAGAACAGGACGACGGAAATTCGTTCCAATATAAATCGATTATTTTTAAGTATTTTAATTATAATCAATTTATATTGCCCATTTTTTAAAACAATTAAAATAATAATAACCGATTAAAAAAACATCTAATCAATTGATTACTAATTACTAATCAAGTTTAGCAGGTATGATTGAAATCCTTCTTTCGAGACCTTTACAAAGCGCTATGCACATAAGAAATATTTAGTTTCAACGTTTTTAAGCAAAAACAAAAATTAAATATATACATTTTTTTTTATTAACTAAAATTTTTATTATTTCCCATCTCTGAGTTCAGCATTCAACATTACTAAATAATTATTAGCTCTTTGTGACAAGTTTTAAGCTCAAAAGCTTGGTACAATTATTTCATTATGTTAAATATTCATATGTTTTTGTTGTTGTACAAACAAAGCATTTACAGTTAGTTACAGAGCATTATGCAACTAGAGGATTGTCGGTTATGTGGTTCTATATTATACACCAATATTTAACCAGCACACCAGCATCCATATAACGAACAATCTAGTTACAATTCCTTTTTGCTAGCGAGCTCATTCGTTCAAAAGCAGCCAAAACCATTTGCACAATGTTTCCAGTGAAAGCCAACCAAACCAACAATGGTTTGCACACGATACGTGCACAATGTGTATGCAAGTGTGTGTGTGTTTGTATGTATGTGTATGTGTTTGTATTTTCTTTAATAAAGTTCACTAAAGAAGTTAGCAAACCAAAAGCATGGGTAAATTGGTCGCTTGCTGCATTTGGCATCAACACTGCACTGAGTTGACCCAATTTTGCCAAGTACACTGTTTATTTATTTAATTTGGTTTTTTACGCTGACTTTCAATATTCCATAGAGAATTTGTGCATTCATGTGCTGATTGGCTTTACTTTCATTTATTATTAAATTTTTTTCTTTTCCAAAATGTTACTATTTTACTTATGCCTGTCATGGGCTTTCTGCGCTGACCACACATTTGGTGGTGAGCAAAAAAAATTTAAGCGACAAACAGTGGGTTAGTTTGCGAAAAATCAAACTTCCCTCAGCAGTTAGTCTTTTGGCTGGAGCTCTATATAAGACGTAGAACTCAAAATGGATTCTGACGATGGCAGATGAATACCCAAAAATAAAGGTTTGCCTGTAGATAATGTATAGTCAGCACATCTGTCTAGTAGAATTAGTATTGCAACATTTTCACGTCATCACTTTTAGAATTTGATTTGGATAAAAGAAGTACCCACTTTGAGCCATCTTCAGTGTCATTTCTTTTTATGTTAGCCTACGGCACAGGCAATGTGTGCTTCGCCCTAAATTCACTTTCATTCTACTATTTATAGTATTCTCTCAGCTCTTAAGCCTCAACAAGTGTAAGCGTATTTTATTATTATTATTTTTTTTTTTTTTTCCTGCAATTTCATTCAAAATACTCCACTGTATGATACACAATTTTCGCTGCTTGAAAACAAAATTGAAAATCCTGTGCAGACATTAGATGACCGAAAAGCAAAAAATGCAATAAGCAAAATTGAAAACGATTGCAAGTGAAAGCTCTATCGGCTGTTGCATGGTTATATACAAAAACAATTTAATTTCAATGCAACCGCTTTTGTTGCACCAAAAAAAAAATATATTAATTTACCACGTTTGCCATGTCCACAATTGGCCACTGGCGAGCGCATATATGATAATCCCCATATGGCAACTAACTATTCGAACAATATTTGCGCAGTTATTGATTCAACGAGCCTACGAGCTGATATCAACACAAACGCACACAAACACACGCACACACACACCTACAAATGTACATAACAATTTCTGTATCTACTTGCTGTACTGTCGGCTATCTTCGCTGTTCTGCGGGTTCAGCGACTTTGACAGCCGTAAGTGGCATACAAATACCATAAGTACTCGTTACAAGTAAATATATCGACTTTTGTGTCTGTGAAGATTTCACAAGTTTTTCATGTTTTGTTGTGAGCGCTGTGACTGCTCGCTTGTGAAAGCAATGGACAACGTGATTTTTAGCTTATGTGCAATAAGTTTTCATTTTATTATTGTCGCCTTTTGGCTTATTGTTAGAATATCATGTTGTCAAAATCAGTTTCTCAATTCGCCGCGGGTTGTCAAACAAATATCGGAATTGTTTTCTTTGTTAAATTCTCTTCAATTTTTTCTTGTTAGTCTAAAAGAAAGACGTATTGTTGTTGAATTTGAGTATAAACAGCAAACTTGGACTCATTTGTCAATCACAGCCGAGTTCGTTTTTTTTTTTTGTTAAGTGTTCCAGGAACTTCGTTTAGGTTGAAAATTTTTAAAACTTTGAAAGCAACTTTTGTTCTTAGTTCTATGATGTAGTTTCTACCAGGTTATAATGAAGGAACTACAATCATCACTACTTAAGTGGCTGACGTTTTAAGTGGAGATGTGATGCAAAAGAAACGTATATGTCTAGTTATAGTCTTAGAATATACCCAAGGGACCACTGAAAGAACTTAAACTTGAAACACTTAATTAGCGGAAAAATCTCATACAAATCTATTTTTATCAGTGTAAAGCTTCTCATATTTTTATTTACTAAGTACCTTAATTTTTTCCTACTGGGTACCTTACGAACTAAAATATTTATACATACATATCTGTAATACATATATTCCCTAGTGGCCTTGCTGGAGTGTAAAAACAGCAAATACATTATGCTCACTGCATTTTGTTGTTGTCGTTACAAACCAAAAACAACAACAAAAAAGCTTTTAACAACTTTAAAATCGGCCTAAAGCCCAAAAGTCTCTACTTTGTATGCGCCCAAGCTAGCAGTGAAATTGAATTTTTGTTGCTGTTATATTGCAGCCACTGCAGCTTTGACTGTAAAAGTAGTTAGTTGTTGTTGTGTGTGTGTGTTGGTGTAAAGCAAGACTTAACGGTATTGTTTTAAGCTAAAAAACAATTTCAACTGCAAAATTTTACGCAGCAACTTTTATGTTGCTAAGAGATTTTATGGGGAGGAATAAAGGGAGTAGTCCAACAACCCCCAAGGGAAATAAAGTCCACTGGAAAAAAGAGTATGAAGCCAGCGGGCATTATTTAAACTTAAAAAGGAAATATCATTTTGTTTTTAGGAATTTTAGTTTTTTTTGGATATTGGATTATTCAACTAAATGTGATTAATCAGGAAAACTGTGCTCATAACTAATCCATAATGATTATAAGTTGATTGAAAAATTAATCATATGAATTTTTTTTTTTTTTTGAGAACATGAAATTCATATCACTTAGTTCATTCCAAAACATGGAATAAAGATTTGGGAGTATGCAAACATTAACATTAATTGAAATGCGATTAATCCCGAAGTTAATCGTTTCAACTAATCCAATTTGACTACACATCTGTTTCAGTTCTTTTTTGAAGTTATTTAAAATATAATCGAATTGAATAAAATTGTGTTAAACCAAAGTTTTTTTTGGACAGCGAGTAATAGATTATTCAATTGAATGTGATTAATCAGTTAGTTATAAGTAAACGACAATGATTATGGATTATTATTAGGGAGTTTAGTCGTTCATTCCAAAATTTAATTTTAAAATTTATTAAAGTAACGTTAAAAATATTAGAATTAAAATTATTGATTAGCGCCGAAATTAAATTTTGATTAATGAACTAATCCAGTTTAACTTAACTCATTTAATAGTGCATATTTACTTCTAATATAAAATGATATTATGGAAATAAAAATTCGCATTGTTATAATATAATAAAAATAAAAATTAAAACAAAATGTTTCTCCAAATTCTCGCGAAGAATAAAGGAAACTGAAAGAGTAAATAGCGCTGCACGCTAATGTACCTCCCAAGAAATTTGAAGCTATGCATGTTTGTGTGAGTTGCTGCGTGTATTTCTGAATTTTGAAAATATTTTTGTTGGTATTTTTGGATCATATTTTCGTCTACCCATTGCTATGGTTTGCTGACAATGTTGCGTGTTTTTGGACAAACAAAATGTGGCTAAAACGCCTTATGGCTGGCTGAAGAATATCGCACTATGGCGCTCAGTTTGTTGAAAGTTTCGCAAAACGGCAACGAGTCGAGGAGAGCACACAAAGTTTAAATGCTTGGAATAGTGCACTTGTGTCTAAGGTTATGGGTCGAAATAAGATTGCAAGCATTAGACTGAAACGGATCCTAAAATATTTTATCTTGTGATTTAAAAGTTCAGCTGAAAGCGGAGAGATTTAAGGTGTGTTTTTTTAATATTTTTAATGTGTTAGAATTCTACATATCACTCTATTTGACATGTTTGATAAAAAGTAATTTTCCATTGTGTATATCCGTAATTTACTGCTATCTAACTTCGCGTCCCACACCTTAAGTATACACTAAATCACCAGAATCTTGGACGTCTCAAACGTTATCTCGCCCTTTACCTACGAGCGAGTGCCCAGTCATGGATTTTAGGTTTAATACGTTTCCCAATTTGTTCTCCCGATCTAGAGGATTGTCGAAAATTTCCTAAAAACTAATCAAAATTATGCTCATAGCTTATCAAACATGTGTAAATAAATTGCTTTCATTTAACAGGACACTTCTACTAACTTCATCCTTTGTCGCTTAACTTCCATTAGAACGTGTGCATCTTCAGTTCAGTTTCAGCAAACGGCACAACAGCAAGTGTTCAATAATGGCCAACAAAGAACTTGTATGCTTGTTGTTGGCGCTGGTTTCATTTTCTCAATCTAAATTCCATTCACAATACAACGCATAGAAATCAAAGCATTTGGCATGTTTGCCTTTAAGGTTTTTTTTTTTTTCTTCGTCCCATTCAAAAACTGAGTTCAATTTGAATTTCAAGCCAATGGCAGTCACTAGCTATTCATTCGTCGTTAGACAAAGCGCATTCAGCAGCGCACAAGCACACTCTGCAATGAGAATCCGATCGTCGATATTGTCAGTTAGGTATTAAGGATGCTTCTTCTTCATTTTCATTTTTGTATTTTTTTTTTTCACTTGTACTATACTTTACATGCTTATTGTACGTGTGTATGTGTGCGTGTGGAGTAGTACTCTCTGACAATCAGCAATAAAGTGGGCGTCTATGGTGATAGAGAAGCTGTGAAATCAATAGCAGCAATGGTGGCAAGCAGGCACCAACGAAAAACACTGAATTGCTTTTGTCTTAACATTGCATTGTTAGATTTGGTAATGGGAATAGTTGTCTTGCAGCTGTATTGCCTTTGTTGTTGTCAGTATTGTACGTTACATGCAAGCAGCTAAGCTCATTTTGATAAACTGAGTGACGACTATTTGCTGCTGGCGAATGGTTATGTACTTTCGAGATTAGTGGAAACTTCACTACATTCGGCTACAACGATTTTTTTTTTGTTTGTGGAAAAGTAGCAAACAACTTTGACTAAACTCGAAGTTATTTCATTTCACACTTGGCTGCTGGTACCTATGCGATTTGATAATATATATTGATAGTGATCAAAAGAGAGAGCGCGTTTTGTTCACACAAACAAGGACAATACATACATATTCAGTGGAACTTGCTATGGAAAACTCTCATTCGCTTTGGACATTGTCTATGATAGCGATGGGCTTAAGAATTTTGTCTATGGTAAATAAAGATATCGTTGCTTGACTTGACAGGTCTGAAATCGGCCAGGTAGAATGTTATCAGCTTGTTAGCCATATTAGAGAAAATAATTACCAAAGTTTTATGTAAATAGATAATCGATTTTTATTTTAATAAATTACTTTTTTAATTATCGACTTTTTTGAATCGACTTCACTAATGGTAAACATAAATAGTTTTATAATGCATCTATTATACGAGTTATACATTTTAAATAGCTATTTGTCAATTTGGATATTTGTGTGAATTATAACAAAAACGGGTTAAGCCATGTACATCCTACAGCTGAAAATAGTACGTGGTTTCACAAATATCACATAGAGCCATTCTTGATTCCTATAAAATTTTAGGTACCAAGAAACATTTGTGGCAACTATTTATATAAAGTTTTTTTTTTTTTTTAAATATATTTGAGGTTAAACTGACTGTTTTTTTTTTAATTTCAAGAACGATTTTAAGAGAGATAAAAATTTAGTTTATTTTACGATTTATAAGTTGAAAAGAATATTTAACAAAAAAAAAGTAAGAAAACAAAATAAAAAAATATTAAGAAATTGAAAAAAAAATTAAGTAAATAAAAAAAATATAGAAATAATGACCACAACAAAAAAAAACTGTAATAAAACAAAAAAAAAATTTTAATAAATGAAAAAAAATAAAAATTAAAAATAATAATAATGTAAAAATTAGAAAAAAAAAATATTAAAATTAAAAAAAAACATTAAAGTATTTAAAAAAAAATATAAAACAAAAATAAAAGTAAAAAAAAAAAAATATTAAGTATCTAAATGAAAAAAATAAAACAAAAAAAATTTTAAATAACAAAAAAACAAAAAAAAAATTTTATAAAAAAAAATTTTAGAATAAAGAAAAAAAAATAATAAAAAATAAAAAAAGTTTGATTTTTTTTTCTTAATCGAGAAAACATCAATAGCAGAATATAGATTCTTTTGTAAATTAGGACGTCAAAAGAAATATTGAAATTACTGTCAACGCTCTGCTCTAACTTAACTGCAAAACATTAATTTTTCCCACTACCCCTAACAGTTTTTCAATCATTCATTAAGACTCCCTTCAATGCAATTGCATTTTCAATCGCATTTTCTCCTATTTCAACAGAAACGATAACCTTTGCTGTGCTTTTCCGCACCTCGGGCTGTTGCAAAAAATACTCGTACTCACGTACTTGATTACATTTTTATCAATACCTCGAGATCGATGAGCTGCAGCATGTAATTGCATAAAGATATAGCATATAATCACATACTAGATACATATCCTGCAGGAAATTCGACTAGCTTGGAATGAGTCGAGAGCAAAAACATGTGACGATTGTGCATTCTCCTTTGCGCCTCATTCCGGATGCATCACAAACTACTCGCAATTTTTGCTCTATTTTATACATATGTGTGTGTATGTATGTATGTATATATGTGCATGCGAATCTTATGCATTTCCATTTCAGTTTAAATTGAGATTTGCGTTACGTGAGTCAAACTGCGATCTGAGATAAACTAAAGCAGTCTTCTAGATAAAAAAAGTGTATATGATTCAGAGAAATACTAATATTGCTCTTTTTTTTCACATCAATAAAATTTCCATTTACTAGCAATCCAAGCATGTAGTTGTCGAAAGTTGTTGCCCTAAGAAAACTGCAACTGCGTATGTAAATGAATGTTCTCCCTTTATCAATACGTTAATATTGACGTGTAAACAAACTAAATTATTTATAAACAAGTTTTCTATATATGTATGAATATATATATATGTATGTATGTACAAAAAGCGCAAAAAGTCACGCTATTCAAAATCCAAAAATGCATGCTATTCAGGAACTGTGGATAAACGATGTCCTCAAAATTTCATAAAAAAATGTGAGTCATCCCTTTCCAAAATCTTGGATCCGCCACTGATATATATACATTAGGTTGTGTTGATTTTGCTTCTGTTTTTTCTTTTTGCATGTGTACTTCAATATATTTTTTTTTTGTCAATGAAAAGAAACTTTTTCTGTTCTGCAATCATAAAAATCATCTGAAAATTGTCGAAAGCATTTTTTTATTCTCTCACATTCTATTCAAAATGAAAGTGCCACCCAGTGGAAATTTTTTGTTGATGAAATATTATATTGTCAATGAGTTTTGAAAAAGTACTACAATTCCAAATCTCTAGCTCTGCAGTAAATGACTCAAAAAACGAAAACGAAATTCCAAGAATCTTCAGTTCTATCGATCAGTGCGCCACCTAGCTCAATCTTGTGCTCTACAAGTGTCCAGAAGTACAATGCACTAGTCTCTAGGAAATTTATTTGCTTTCTTAAAAGTTCGAGTGAGTCTCCTCTTAAGCGTTTAGTAAAAATATTTTTATAATTTTTTTTTTTTTCCACTCAGATCTTAAACAAAAAAAAACAGTACACCCTAATGCACATGTGCTTATACACACATACATATACACAAGGGTCAGTAACTTACATACCTAGGTAGCTATGCAAACCATTTGCTTGGCTCAACCACTTTCCTTTTCCCATCAGACACTCCCCAATTTTCGTCATTCGTACTTACTTACATATAAGTATATAATAAACTTTCTTAGCTTAAGTAAAGAAAATGCATACAAACATATAGACGCATGTGTTTAGTTTATATAAATTTAGATTGGCTCACACCATTTGTTGATAAACTATGCTTCGTAGTTAAGTGAATTGAGTGTTTCTGCGGTTTTGTGCAAATATCAAATGAAACTTTGATTTGTCGGTTGCTTTGAAGTACTTTTGTCCGCAAAATAGTTTCGAAATGAGATATGTTCAAAGTAACTTTTGCAGTTGGAAATACATGAGTTAGTTTGGTATTTAAAAAAAAAGTTTGGAAAAACAAGTGAAAGAAAAAGTTGATTTGAACACCAACGAAAATTACAAAAATTGAGAAATTGTAGCTTGCTCTTTAATGTTTAAGATTTTTAGAAATAATTTTATATTGCCGATATATGGAAATCCTAACAAAAATGTAAAAATTACTATCGTTTAAAATTTTTTTTTCACTTGAAAATGTACCTATGCAACTCAATAGTACAGGATTTAAATAGCAACTTTCAAGGAATTTTTTTTTGTATATTTATTATCGAGAAAAAATGTATGCAATATATCCTCTAATAAAAGTAGCTTTAGCCAATAGCTTTGAATTTCTCATAAAATATCTTCTGTGTAAAATATTTGAGAAAATTGGAAAATGCAGCTGATGTAACTGTAACAAGTCTATTAGATTTGGTAATATCTTTCCTGTAAAGTTAAACAAAATCATTTTCAATGCAGTTGACATTTAGCCTGAAATATACTTTTGTAAACAATTTAATCAAACAACTTGTAGCCGCTTCGAAATAGAATTTGAGCAAAATTATTACAAATTTTCCTATTTTCCAAAAATTAGCACACACTCAAGCAAAAATAGTCCCGAAATCACTTACACATACACTATGGAGCAAAAGTGATCACATAATTACCAGTCAGCTGTATTATAATGAATTTTAGCGTTGTTTTTGCTTTTTTCAATTAAAACTGGTACTTACTTTTTTGGCTTGAGTGTTTTGCAATTATTAATAGACAAAAACAATAATAAAAGCTTAAGAAAAAAAAGTTCCCCTTACTAACATTGAACAGCAACATGTACTCACTTTTGCTCTCACTCTATTTCCCCTAATGAATGGGAAGTTAACCGTTATTTTTCAATAACAGATAACCTTATTTTGATTGATTTGTATTCGTTATTCATTTCTTATTTTCTTTAGTTGTGATTTTCATTGAATAACGTTCTTTTTGTGAATTAAATTAATATTTTGAAAAAAATGCAAAAAAAGCTTTAGAATTAACTTTGGAAGGCAAATCCACAAGACAAATTGCTGCTGAGCTACGGATATCCCAAGATATGGTGAAGAAAAGTAAAAAAAAAATAAGAATTTGAAAGGGTTAAGTGCGAAAAATGGCCGCCCAAGTATCCTATCTGACCAAGATGCAAGGCCCATGGCCAGAAGTTTATTGGCTGGATAAACCAAAAGGTCAAAAAAAGCTGCTAAAAGCAAAGGAAGTGAGGCTAGTGCTTGGACCGCACGTCGAGCACTTAAAAAAGTTTTATGTTTTGCTAAAAAAGTGAGTACCAGTTTTAAATGAAAAAAGCAAAAACAACGCTATAATTCATTATAATACAGCTGACTGGTAATTATGTGATCACTTTTGCTCCATAGTGTATGCACTTTCAATGGTAAACTTTAGTCATTAATAATTTTCAATAACATTCCACTCACCTTTAATATCTTCCAGTTCACTTATTTATTACAGTTTTCCAAGCTAATTCAACGCAAGCATTTACACTTCATTCATTCAAATCTTACTCTTTTGTTGAATTTTACAAGCAATTCATTCACTACAACGACTACTTATAACAGCTTAGTGCAACAAATGCCAGCGCTAATACTTGAATAATGCTCCACACTCACACAGCCAAGTAAAATGTGGTGTGGCGAGGTCAAACGAAATGAACGAAATGAATGAAGTTTGTATGCACGACGCGACTTGGCAAGCAGCTGGTGAAAGTAGCCAGCCAGTCAGCTTATGGAAGTAGCATACTGCAGTGAATGAAGTTATTAGTGTATTTTTGTAAAATGCAAGCTTTTTCAAATTGAAAATAATCCGAGCTCAAAACTTGTAAAGCTAAAATAACAGCAGATGGTGTAAGAATAGTGTGAAAGAGAAAAAATTTAAAAATAAAATTGATTTGGAAGGAAAATGCTATAAAAGTAGAGTTAAAACCAGAACATAAAACTAATGAGAGTAATGAATTTTTATGGAGAAAAAAAAGCTTTCATATATAACTGCATACATATGTTTAACCTAAATATATGTATAAAATGAAGCGGTAAGCTTTTGTGTGAGTAAGACAGCTAATATACTCTAATTGCGATTTTAAAGTATTAATTTTTGAAACAAATTCTAGAACACTCAACCGCTTGCAAAGAGAGTAGACACTTGGCCTCTAAAGAAAATAATCGATTACCCAATAACACATTTTTTTCTTGGTTCCCACATCCCCCAATAGTGATTAATTCATCACCGAATGTGTTTCGAAAAAGTCACAGCTTATCAGGGATTATATTTTATTTACAATGTAATACTTTTTATCGTTTAATATGGCTTGTTTCCTGCTACTGTCGATTAAGTCAAATATTATCGATTTTTAATTGTTGTGCCGAGGGTGATAAATTACTTACCAGCCGTAGCCGATTATCACTCCCACCACTAACTCACATAACGGAGATAGCGTTGGTTACATTCTTGAATGTATACAGGAGAAAGCGAGACAGCAGTAGTGTTGAATATGAGACAAAACAGAGATGGCCTTTTATACGAAAGCACGATGGTCGAATAACGTAGAAACTTTGAGGTGAGTAAACTCGCGATTATAGCAGACGATGAGTTTGTTTTCATTTGTTGTTGTAGTGATCGAACCAAGGTTTTTCTTTCAGCTTTGAGGAATTCGATCGCCATAGATTTTTTTATGGCATTCTCTTACTTTTATTTATAACAACAATGAGGCACTTTAACATAATTTAATAATTTTTAAAATTTTTCCCAAATTTATCCAATTTATTCTATACAAAAATTTAAACTAAAATTCTACTACTATTCTCATGAGAATTTCTTGAGCATAACATAAATGAATAAATATGCCATACCTATCGACATTTTATCATCTTCAAAAAGCATATACTACAGGCAACAACAATTTGTATATGCTAGTGACTTAGCATTTTCATAGCCCCACCATATTTCTCTCAACATTTCAGCTCAACAAAAAATAAAATTTATTTATATTAAACTGTTATCAGACACAAAAGCCCAAACCGTCAAAAGTGAGCCAATAAGGGCACTGCTCTTAAATCATTGCAAGTTTCAAGTACTAAGTACACTTTCCAACTAAGGTACTCTCACATAACTCTGTGTACTCAATACACACACAAATATTTCAAGAAGTATTTATGTGCAAACATTGACTTCACATTTAAGTAGTCTCATGCATTCTTCAACAATGCACAAGAGTGACGAACCGAGAAAGCAAGCGAATTGAAGTAAAAAAGTTTGCAAAAAAAAGCTATTGAAATGAACTTGGTGCTTTGGGAAAAATTTCAAGACAAGTTGAATTTTATTGATACTTGAAATATTTGGAAAATATGTATGTATAATTTTGTAATATTTAAATAAAATAGCTTAACTTAATATTAAACAAACATGCGAATGGTTTAGAAAGCTCTATTTGTTTAAACTTATTATTTAAAAGCTTTATAAATCAATTTTATTTTTATTTAAATGTTACCGAAATTTCTAGACAGTGGAATAAATGCACTAATTTTTTTTTTTGTTTCATCTTCTTCTTAAATGATTGGAATATCTAGTGTCTTTTAAAATTTGCAAAAAAAATCATACCAAAACATTTTATTAAACAAGCGACAAGGACTACTTAGAGACTAATTTTTTCAGAAGTACTCTTAAATTGAGCTGAGAATAACCAAAAATTTAGTGCTTCGATATTGTTTGGGTTTGTTTTAATAAATTTGAATTTAAACTAATTTGTGCGTGATTGCATTCATTCTAAATGGCTAGAATGCCGTCGCCCACCTTTCGGAAGCTTTCATAGAGAGCTTTCCTGCATATAGGCCACTCTTATGTGCGTTGATAATAAATAAATGAAATGTTATATCATTACAATTCCAGAAAAATCCAACCAATCTGGTATTTGAAGTATTTGCATATTTGAATTTTACCACAAACACGAAACGAAAATTTAAAAAAAAATTACACTAACAATTATTTTTTGTTCACAAGAAAAATCATTTAAATGGCGGCGTGTGGATATTACAAACCAAAATATTTAATCCACAAGTAGCACTCGAGCATGCTCAAACATGCATCTACATTAACACAAATACATATAGTATATAGTGTGTAAATATTATTGTGATTTTCACATGAATTTTTTTTTCTGCGCCAATAAAATCAATAAATTAATATTTGGTATAAATGTAGCAGCAAACAACTTGACTTTATTGCTCTCAACACATACGTATGTACATATGAGAGCGTTTTGTATAACGACAAGGCATGAGTGGTTGCACACAAATATTAGTATCGACGTAAAAGAAATATTTATGTATTTATTAGGGATGTTAATCCCGAAAACACTTTTTTTTTAGATGTTGAAAGGTCCGGAATTTTTTTTTATTTTTTTTTAATAGCGTGATGTTGCGGAAGACTTATAATGTCTTAATAAAATTTCTGTATACTTTTGCAGATTAATCAAAACAAAAACATATTGAAAATTAAATTTTTTGTTACACATTTTTTAAGCTGAAAATTTTACTCAAACTATTTATTCACCTTGCTTAATCTAAAATGTTGGAGCATAGCGACACCCCAACTCTCCAGCTTAGTTCGAAATCATCGGGATTCTCAAATCAGATCCCGAAAATCCCGAAATTTTTCGAATAGAACAAGTTTTCTATCCCTAATATGTGCGCATACAATTGAAACCAGTAAATACGCTACCCAAAACAAATTTTCTTCAGGCGCGCAGATGAATGAAATAATAAAAATGTTGTCGTTCGGTCGAAAATATACGCCAAGTGTAAATAAGTTTTGTATGTATGCATGCGCGATTTATTTATATGTAACTAACGCCATACAGAAATTAATATGCTTTCGTAATGTTTTACAAAAATGTAAAAAAAAAATAAGTAAAGAACAAATTCGAATATACAAAAAAAGCTGCAAAAAATGTACACCTTATATAAGACTGAGTATTATGTGGTGGCAAACACCCTAGCGCTGTCTGAGGACAACACGTTCTTCACTTTACCTTTATGCAAAACAAAAACACAATTTTTCGAAAAATTTTCTAAAGTAGTTCTCATGTCAGCAAGCATTTCTTTCGTAATGTTGCTTAGTTCTTATAATCGCACACAAATTTTTCTGTGGTGTCCGATAACCGTTGAATTAATGCACCATATTTGTAAGCCATAAAAAGCGTAGTAAGGCGTAGTTGGTGTCAAATTCGTTTTAGCTGCTAGAGGGTTTGCTAGAGGCGTAGCTCGTATAACAGCGCTTTATGTATTTTAGAAGAAAACAAAGCAATATCAACATATGTATATACAAATGTATTTAGGGTGTACGCAACTTTTTGGGAGTTAATGCAGCTGTAGCAAAGCGTAAGAACCATAAATGCTTTCAAGCCTTTACTACGTCGGTATTACTATATATACAAAAAGCAAAGCAATTTTACACACACACAGTCATGAATAGAGTGTCACATATCAACAAGCAGTCAAGCAAGAATTTCTATACACACATACTACAGCAAATCTCACACATAACTCAAATATGTTAGTTTAAGCTCTAAAAATAAGCATTCATAAAAACTTAAATATACTTGACTGCACTCAATATTTTTTTCTTTTGTGAACTTTTTCTTGCACACAAATACTTAAGTGGGCACATACACATTTGAACTATTCAATTAGTAAACCTTATTAGCCGCAACATATGTTAGTAGCCATCGCACTCAGTAGCAAAACACTTAATTTTATTATGTGTACAAAAATATTATTAACACCAATAAGCAACACTTATTATTATGTTCATAAAGCAGCGAAACATTCAAAAGGGAAAAAGGAAAAAGGGGGAAAAAAGTCTTCTGGTTGTACTGTAAATGGCAGCAGTGGCTACATAGCAATACAACAACAAATTGTATTTAATACTTTTTGTAGCAATATTGGCTTCTTCACTATAACAATTGGCGTGCACGCTGCTTGGCCACAGCTGTCGTAATAGCAACGTGAAAATTGAAGCAAAAGTTATTAAAATCACTAACAGTGAGAGTACTTGAAGTAAAAAAATTGAGAATGAAAAAAGAAAGGAATTAATATAATGCAGTTTCCTTTATTGCATTTTTTAGTGTAAGTGTTTTTTTTTTAGTTTTTGTGGCAAGTGTTGGAGCAAGCAGAACTATTTTCTTTTTGAGAGCGTGATTTATTACAGCGCCTTGGGTTTAGCATAATTTTCCTGTAGATACAAATAAACAACGAAGAGTAAATATTAAATATATTTGAGTAAGCAATATTCTACTATTTTTTTTCTTTCTTACAAAGTTAAGAGCAATCATGCTTTGACATTTGCAGCACTGCGTGCGCTGTTCACCACTGTTGGGCGCCAATTAAAGTTACTCATACGCCATGGCAGGCATGTACACTCCACTGCATTGTTATAGCAGCACATGAAGAACTTTTGAAACAAATGAGCAAATAAAAATGTGTGATGAAGCCATTTGAAATCAGAAATACCTACATTATTAAAAAGGCTTTTGTTAGCATTTATTTTGTTTTTGTATGACTATTGAAGAATTTATTGAATGCACTTTTATACAAAATTTTCAGTGAAGTAGTAGTGAATAGTTTTGTATTTATTTATTATTATTTATTTATGTATGCGGGGTGGATTCACCGATCGCTTCGGTATCCAAAAATTCCGAATTCCACATTTTTGAGAAACTGAGTATAAAAGACGTACTACAAATTTCCTATCACTTTATAGGAATAAAAATGGTTATTTGTTTCCGAAACGATGGAACGAAAATATTTAATATTTTTGAAAATCTATATTTTTTTAATTTTTTATTTTTATCAACACCAAAACCAAAGGTTGCTAACCAAAAACTCAAAACTTATTATTTGTTCTTTTTTTTTTTTTTAAAATTTTCGCACAAAAGTACTTTATATAAAAAAATTATGTTTGACCTTTAGTGAGACTCGCCAAAAATTGCATTCATTTTTATGCAGCGGTTTTTGAGTTATGCGAAGACAAATATGTAGGCAAACAGACAAAAATTCCCAAAATTGTTTTTAGCTTATTTCCTTTTAATGAGCGTATTACGCTTAACAATTTTCTTTCTGCTATCACTCGATATAGACAGCGCATTTTATTACAAAAAATGCATGTTATAGGAAGTTTCACTTCTATCAAGTGTAAATATTTTTAAGCATGTCTATTATTTATTTAAAAATCGATAATTCATCATATTAATATTGATGTAGCCTGATTCCTAAAAATTAAAAAGTTTAATCATGCAAATTGAGTGCCTACTGCTACACAATGAATTTATAACTCAAGCTAAACACAAAAATGTTGGCTAATACTTAAAAGAACGACCAGAGTAGCAATATTATTAGATAGCTCGCACGCACAAAAACTGTTTCTTTGACTACCAAAGCTATGATTAATGCACCTGAATGCTTTTCACTTTATATAAGCTACGTGATATTTTGATACGTCTAGCAAGCGCGGTACTATACGCGCCAGCCCACACTTTATGATTGTCGCTATGATTTTCAATGGTTTTGCTTTTGTTAGTGTGCGTTTTTTTTTGTTCGTTCTCCATAAACAACTTTTATGTAACATATTTTAAGGCGTGACTGAAGTGAATAAATTGAAAGTAGCTAAACTTGGAAATCAGATGGAAATCTGGCATATCCTATTCATTTGTTTTTTGGTTGTACAACAACAAAATGCTGGCAGTCCTGTTGCGTTGTTAAGCAAGTGCAAAAGTGTGTGAGTGCTGTGGCGAATGTGTTGGTAAGACGATAAATTTGCTTTTTGGTTTTTCGCGCCTGAAAGTCAGGTAAGACAATTAAAACGAAAGTGAAAGTGAAAGCTAAAGTAAAAGTTAAGCTAAAAGTATCGTTGAGCTGTGGTAGTGGGGCTGAGCAAAAGCTTCTTTTTGATTTACATTAGCGATTATGGTTTGTTTGTTTGTTTGTGTTTGTTGCCTGTGTACATGCTTAAGCTGTGATATGGTGCGTAAGGATTTTTAACGCGCGCAGATTTTCATTTTTAACGTGAAAGCGTACGCCAACTGTTTTGTTTTTGTAGCAAAATTTATGGTTTTTCTTTATGCAAGCAGTGTGAGTGTGATGCTTGCTGTTTGTTCGCTTTGTGTTTTATATTTATTTCTGTTTCGTTGTTTTTGTTCTTATTGTTGTTGTTGTTATCAGTTTAGATGCGTGCTAAGTGGTACTTAACATTCAACCCACACACCAAGTGCAAAACATTTTTAACAGTTCATCTTACAGCATCGGTGGCTATATATATAAAAAACTGTGCAGGTGGGAAATTAGCGTCCACAGCTGCTCCATAGCCAATGCGTGGCTAAACTTTTTACGATCAAGCTTAACAAGCAATTATATTGGATAACACCAGCGACCTATAATAATTGTCGCTACAAAGGTTGTTGGTTGTATACACAAACAAAAGTCGAGTTTAAGTGTCAAAAGGTGTTTTGAGTGCTCACGAGTATTTAGAAATAAAAGGTGGAAATAAAAAGATGTCAGCAGTGAGTTCAAATCAAACATCACCCACACACTTGCAGTACTCGCTAGTAGGTGCTGGGCGTTTGAAAAAAGCTTAATCAAAACAATGTAAAGACTACAACAAAATCTTATGCCCACGCGTTATTTTAAAAAGCTTTCGTTACTTAAAAAGCGCTCACTCTCCTCGCACTAAAGCCAGATTGCTTTTCAATTTCTTGGCATGGCATTGGTTTCCTAGCTAATTTGACTTTTCTTTTAACTTAAAAACAATTGAGCATCAAACTGCTTTCATCATTTCATTTCTGAATTTTCTTTCACCTGAAGCTTTCAGTGCGCCCGACACACATCTTATCAACTACCTAAAATCTTAGTCTTGTTCTCTTACTCTGAGATTTTTCATTTCATTAATTTTAGTCTTAGCCCAAAAAAAATTGAGCTCTGCGTTGCTATCGTAGATGAGCTGCCTATTTTATTATTTTTTGTGCCTATGTTAGATATCTTTGTTTAATCAATCAATTTTTCATTTTTCGTTGAAATCGTTAGGATTGCGTGATTTGCCACTCATCACCATTTTTGAAAAAAAGAAAAGCAAAGAGGATTTGTAGAATTTATTTGAAATTTGTTACAATTTCCCCTCTTTATTTCTAGAGTAGTGATGATATGATGGGCAGGATTGAAAAGATTTGCTAGGCTTGCAGAAAGGGTGTAATTGATATGCCACTTATGGTGTGCAAATAAGGATAAAACAAATGAAAAATTAATTACATAGGGTAAATATTTTAAAATAATCAAAAGAGTAAGCAAGAAATACAAAATTTAAGCTGGCATAAAAATCGATTATTTTCTTGAAAATCGATTTCGCACATATCGATTTATATTTAAGAAAAAAATTGATTATAGCGCAATCGATTTTATTCTGCTCGAGTTACGTTTCCTAACTTGGTCACAATCCAACTCTGCTCTACTCTCACTTAACTTTCTTTTGCTACTTCTGCCTGTATCACTATTAATTTTTTTTTTTTTTTTTTTTTGAATCCAAATAATAAATTATTCTTGCATAAAATTTTGGCGTAGAAAAAAAATCAAAAAAAAAAATATTGGCCTCATTACAAATCACTTCAGCGGTTTGAACTTAAAAAAACAACCTTTGCTTAAAAAAAAAATTGCAGCTGTTAATTCCAAACTTTTTCAAATACCTACAAAATATATTAAAAAAAAAAAAGCTTCAACATATAACTGATCCGTTTCATACTTGCATATCTTACCGTTGCGTTCATTCAACCATTGCTGGTGATAATTAAATTTAATACAGCCTTTGGCATAAACCGAAATTAATTTTAAATTGCCAGGAAATAAACCGACCAAAACTAACAAAATACTAAACCAAATTAGAGTGGTTCAGCAAAAAAAAAAATTAGAAAACCATACAGGAATTAATGGAGAGCTCAGAATATGAGTGAAAATTAATGCTTTCCACTCTATAGCTTTTGCTCGAGGAATACGATACCATTCAAACACGAGTGAAAACGAATACAAACCTTAGACTGTGTATCTATGATATACTCGTAGTTACCCATCTCGGAACATCACTAAAAGTAGTATTCACACATAAACTTATATTTATTTCTATTTAAACCGCTTTACAACAATTTTGTGTGATATTGTGCCATATGAAAAAGCGTTCCACAAAAGCCATGTTAAAGCAATACTAAAATAATGAATTTTAAATTAAAAGTTATAAAATTGCAATTAAAGTGTTCAATTATTTGTTGCGTATCGCTCCCGTTTTATTTTAAAGTTATTTTATTTCAAATACTTTTTTGTACCTTTTTGCTTTGTGGCCGCATAATGAATGAAATAAAATAATTAAATTTGCACTCAAAGGGCCATGAATAAAAATCATTTTGTAAAATCAATCTGTAAGAACGTAGATACTAGAATATTTGTGTGTAAAAAAGAGTTGAGCAAAGCAAAATTAACAAATTCAAATAAATAGCGATTATAAAACAAAAATGTGTGAAAATTAAAACAAAAAAGAAAAAAAAAAACAAAAGAAAATTAGAGCAACCGCAATAAATTTAATCAAATTCAATAAAGTAGGGACGTGAAAAAAAATCAAATTCAATAAACATTTATAAAATATGATTTGAAGCGCTTGTAACTCAGTTTAACCCCTCGGAAAAA
This sequence comes from Sphenella marginata, assembly GCA_951509765.1. Taxonomy (NCBI): domain Eukaryota; kingdom Metazoa; phylum Arthropoda; class Insecta; order Diptera; family Tephritidae; genus Sphenella; species Sphenella marginata. Next base: position 12,647,554 of record OX608082.1, read on the forward strand.
TTTTTGTGATGAAAAGGGCATATTATATTATTTTTTTACATATACTTTTTTTTTTTTGTTTTTAAGAAATTCTGAGCTTAAAAAAATCTGATTTGGGTGGCAACTGCCATTTATTTCAGAGAGTTTTCAAGTTTCGAATTTCGTAAAGAATAGAAAAATTTTATTTTAATAATTTTTACTTGTTCAAAGTACCTACAATTTTTCAGAAAAGGCGATTGTAAGTCTTATAATTAGGGCTGTTTGATTAACTGTTTAATCAAAATTTTGATTAGCCATCGTATCAATTAGTCAATTAATAGATTAATTATGAGTTTGATTAATCAAAAAGTGTGTTTACTCGATTAATCAAGATTTTGATTAATCAAAAAGAAATCTAATTGATTAATCGCCTTTTTGATTAATCGTTTGTTGAATAAACTGATTACTCATATATTAAAACGGCACCAATTTAGAAGGCATTTTATCCATTCGCGATCGGACAGCACCTCAAAATTTTCTAAATTTTTTTTTCAATTTTTTAATATTTTGAAGCATATTTGGTTTTAATTTTTTTTTTTTAGCTATTTCAATGCAAACTTTCACATAACAAAATGAGTAAATTAATCAGTTTTTGATTAACCATTTTTGAAAAATACTTGAGTAACGCTCGTTTTGATTACTCATAATTTTGATTAATCAACTTACTCGATTAATCGAATAAAGCCCCAACCCTACTTATAATTATACAATTCTGTGAATAACTCACTTTCATCTCATTTTGAGTTTGGTTGTTTTGTTTGTGGCCCTAGTTCAAAGGGATATTTAATTATTGTCAAGAAGTCATTTATTTACATTTTTTGCGCTCTCCACTTCCTATTGATGACATTTTGAGCGTAAATATAATTTCCGTCAAACTGTCAAAAACACATAAGCAAATAAACTAAGGCAGCAAATACATACATATGTAGCATATTCCTTGAAATAGTTATGTAAAAAGTTTACTCAAGTTTATATACCAAAACATATGTACATATGTACATATATACATAAGACAACAAATATTTGCAAACTATAGTATGCATACCGAGTTAATAAGAAAGGAAAACGGGGGTGCAAAAACAATTTTCCTTAATTTCCTGCATGCCAAGCGGAGTGCTTCGGAAAACTCATATCATTAATCTAACTACGTGGCAAGTTGAAAAAAGAGCAAAAAAAAAAAGAAAACAAATTCAAGGGTGATCCAAAAGATTAAATTTCAAATTATTTTTGACTTCTTCCAAAGCAGCGTTGTTCTGCTTACAACGCGAGAAGTATACATAACTAGAAATGAGCTCAAAGCAAAGAATAATATTTTTTAAGAAAATTTATAAACCATCAAAAGAGAAATATGCAACATTTTTTAATGGCGCAAAATATTTTTTTTTTTTTTTTTTGCCTTGGAACCACCCTATGTACGAGTATATAGTTAATAGAATTTTTATGCTCATACATCTCAGTGACTATGCGACATGCAATTTCAGCATCTTATCCTTGTTGTACGTACGTTATACGTACAACAATTTCATGACTATGAAAATGACGAAATGCAGCAGATAGAATTAGAAAACGTAAAATGTTTCGTCATGTTGAGAAGAGCAGCAGCAGCACAGGTGACATCATGGCAAACAATAACAAATTTTATTAGCTATACAAGACGAAGAAGACGTTTAACTATGTACAGCTACATACACACACACACACATACAAAAAATATATACATATAAATGCAAACTGCAACACGCAAACTTCATGTAGTGTTTAAACTTTTGCTGAGAGAGAAGAAAAATTGAGTTAGCGGCTGCGTTGGATTACAAATGGAGGAAAAAATGATGTTGCAAGTTAAGGTAAATTGTTAGTTAGAGCAAACGATTACCTCTTGTATGCATGCGCGTACGCAAGTATTTATGTAAATTTTGGCATGTGCAATATAAACTTGGTATTTTGTTATTACTTTTACCTTGTATTATTGTGCAACTTTGAACTTTGTAGTTTTGTAAGAAAAATGATGTGCATGATCTTATTGCATGTTATCTGTACAAAAGCTGTGACCTTTAGCTGAGCAATCTGCACTTTAGAACACAAACGAGTCATATATGACTCGTAGAACTAATTTCGAACTGTTCTCGTGAGTCACATGTGACTCATTTCACAGTTGTTAAGCCATTAAGTCTTTATGCGCTATCCACCACATACTTTCATATCCAATGTGGCTGAGGTTATTTTGTGCTTGACTCGTTTTGGTAGTTAAATGGCTATGAGTACTGCAAACGTGTCCAATAACAACATCTTCCCGTACTATGCTTTTATTGTATGAACATTTAAATAAATCAATCTGAACTCTAAAACTGAATGCGTCATATTTGACTCATATGACTAGTTTCAGTTGATTATAATGAGTCGTATATGACTCATTGCAGAAAACAATTTTTGTCGGTATCTAAGTTGCTTAGGAAAAACTTATCGGCGTTGAAAATGTACAATATATTGATTTTTATATTATAGTTTTAGTATAAAAGACTTGTCATGATTTCTAACCGATTTCGTCTACTTTTACCACACGCATATTTTTATAATATCTGAAACGGCTTTCGATTTATTCATGCCTATTATTAAATTTGCTGTATGCAGTTCAATAACTCAAATGGCAATTATTAAAATGTATTATAAGAAGAGCCAACGAAACACTGTAGATAATAACTCTACTACGCTAAGATTAAAATTGTGATCTCATCAGAAAATTTACTCATTTTTGTTGTATTAAAATTACTTCTTTTTTATTTGAATGCATAAGTCTATTAAATAAGCATTTCTCAATACCACATAGAGTTGACATGCTCACTCAGCTGCGTATCAAAAGACGAATTTATTAATTTGTTATTATCATACATGATCCTCTTAAATATTTACGTAAATAAGCTTATACAGTCAGCATCTTAATTGCGTAGACTACCTCCTTTCAGCTGCCTTTCTTTTTCTTTATAATCGTAAGTTGTCATATGTATACGTTCACATACAAAGCGATATCCATTTACTCTCACCACTTCATTTATCTATGAGTTCTATTGAGAAATTTCGCAGTAAATTGCTTTATGCCTTTATATGCGTATCTCGTTGTTATGGCAGAATTACGTAGAAATGCTACGGGTTTCCTTGTGAAACATACAACCTTGCATAGCATTCCCAATTAAAATGGGATTTTGTGTTGGCAATCACACACAAAAACCAAAAATAATAATAAAAAAAAAGATATGCAATGCAAGTAGTAATTTTCAAAGGGATCAACAACTAAGAATTTTTAAAATTATGAATCAATGTGGATGTGGAAGAAGGAAGTAGTGAGTACATTGCAAATTATGTGTGGGATGTCATGATTTGTGGAGCGTCAGCAAGATCTAGTAAATGAGTTGTCTTTCAGTATAATTTCTAGGAATTTTAACGACTTGCGCGATTTTTTATTTGAATGTTTTGGTGCGCTGTGAACGTTTGTGTTTTCAAGCTTTTGCAAATTTCAAGATTTGAGTGAAACTTAATGTAAACAGCATATATGTATTTATGTACTCTATCTAATAACTCAATTTGCAAAATGCTGCGTGGGATAAGAGACAGCTGGTAAGTAATCCGATTAAAAAATAAATTTGTAAATCCGTATCAACATCTACTTTATAACAACAAATTTAATGTAACTACTATAATTTTAGGAAAATGTTTAAAGAGAAGAGTGTTTACTTTATTAACTTGGTATTGATTTTTTTTTAATTTTTGTGGATTTTTATTTTAAACTTAAAAAGCGAGAAATTATTTTATTATTTTACTTTGCATTCTGGCCTGCTCAGAAAAATTTTGAAAAATATACTTACATACCTCCTAGTTTAGGAACTCCTTTGTACTGCTCTGCTTTAGTGACAGTGTGGAGCCCGTATGTATGCAAATGCTCAAGCCCGCAGCGAGTCTGACAAACACGATACAGACATCTAAGCAAACACTAGTTTTCACACTATTCCTGTGGTGTTTATTTAGTCAAGCTCATTGTTTCAATTTACTGCTTGAGCGACATTGTCTTACATCGTCAAATTTCAAGTATCAAAGTGCACACAACTTTAACAAAATTTATATGCATTAGACTGTGCGTTATTAGAAAAAGTTTTTCTCAATTTTTTCTCTAATATTTTTAATATAAAATTTGGTGCTTATGTGACAAGATTTAGTAAGCTTGAGCGCTCGATTACTTTTGTGAAAATGTGAACCATATAAAAATAAAATTGTTTGGTTTTCCTTGCCTCTCTTTGATATAGGACTCTCATGCCTAACCAGCTGTTCAACCTTCAATTTAAAAATAGGACTCGAGCTCAATAAATACTTTTTACAATTTTTAACTCTTGAAGGTCAATAATAACTTACCACAAAATCATAAAAAAAAATTTAGACACATGTAAAATTTGTAAAAAATAATGAAAAAATAATTTAAAGAGAACAAAAAAATAAATAAAAATAAATTTGATTAAAAAAAAATATTTTGCTTTCGGCTTTAAGCTCATTTATAATTATAAATATTATTTGAAAAATATTTTAAACTACCTTACTAAAATGTTCATTGTCTACGCTTACACACTCTCATTTATAAGATCTGCTTCCACTATTACTGCAACCGTATGAGTTCACATTAAAACGACATGACTTCAGCTGAGCGCAGTAATACCAACATCAACTAACAAGGCAACCAAGCGAGAGATGCAAATGTTGCAACACAAACCGATTCGAAAGCTTACAACAGAACGTAGCGAGAATAATAGAAAGTACGACGAAAGTTATCGTCTTACAGTTTAGGTGTGTGGGTGGCGGGCAGTTGCAATAAAGAATTGCATTTACGTACCCATATCCGTATGTGTGTAAGGGCAAGCATTTAGCGCATACAAAAAGTTTCCTTCAGAACTTTTAAAATTCAGCGCAAAATAAAGTTCACTTCACTACATTTTATGCGACTTCATTTATATGTATTTATGTAAATACCACCTTGCAATTAAAGTGACTAGTTTCGAAGTGTCTTGCATTAGTGGGGTTCTTTTTACAGTAAATGTGTACCAATCAACCTCTTTTAGTACTTTTGTTTTTTTTGTCGTTGTGTTTGTACGCGCATCACTCAAAAACGGCTTCATGGAATTGAATCGAATTTTCTCAGAAGTATTTGTAATTATCCAACTTAAAATTTAAGTGAACTTTCTATGCAGAAAATTACTTTTTATTCTGAAGAATAATCTAGCTTTATGATAGATTAAAATTTGTTCATCTCTCAATAAAAATAACCACTTAAGTGCGCTCGGATTTCAGTTCTAGTATCAGAAGTAATAAAATTAAAATACGAACTAGGCCAATTTCAATTCTAAACACTTCAGTATTACAAAAATATTAATTTAAAAAAAATTTTCTATTTTTGGACTAGTTAGCAACTAGTTAAATTTGTTTGAATATAAAATTGTTTTTGTGCTAATCTATATTATACTATAGCGTTGCCGCTTTGCTGTACATACATATATGTATTTAAGGATATAACAGTCAACACATTTGCCACATGTGCCACTTCGCGCTTTCATATGCAACGGAAGACTATTTCCTCCATTTTATATGATTTTAACTGTGCATTTCTGCTCACGCGCTTTATACATACATACATGCAAGTGTGCCTAGAAGTATATGGCAATATTTATATAAAGCATATATGTATGTATGTTTGTATGTATAAATGCTTTCACTTAGAAAGTTAACGCATTGACGCTGATCGCTCTTTTAGCGCTATTAAATGACTTAACTTAATTATTATCCAATTTTCTCGCCTTTTCTGTATACTTTTGAAAAAGTTGCGACAAAGTATTTGTAAATATTGCACACACACACATATGTAAGTAAGAATGCATGCTAAAACTTTTAAAATTAAATAAAATAAGTGGCTTTGTCTCAAACAATTTAAGCACATACATTGAGGCATTTTTAAGGCTGTGTTGGACAGGATGAAAAACCGCAATAAGTGCTTGGCTTTAATATTTTTTTAAGTACCGATCTAATAGATATATCAGGCTCAGGATTTTAATTCTTTGGACAATGTCTGTCTACAGCTCATAAAGTTTTTTATTCAATTTTTCATTGGGTAGTCCCAAGAGCAAATGTATCTTGAAACGAATTATAATTTTCAATCAAGCTAAATAAAATTATATTTTTCTTTCTAACTTACGCTTCAGAAAAACGTTTACTTCTCTTGACTTTGTTCATTGACTAAAAAATCTTCACTTCGTTTCAAAATAGCTTTGTAGTACTTACTTAAAAAAACACACATTCCAGCTGTGAATAACTAGTTTAATGACTGTTTAGTACGCACATACATATGTACATATGTATATAAATGGCCAATAAAATGCATTTAGCACGTACGCTTGTGTGCAAACGTGTTGGCAACTTAATGTTGTGCAAATATTAATGACTTGCAGGGAAATTTATTGATACCAAATGCAAGCTTTGGTTAAACAAACATGAAGGCAAGTGTGTGAGCTTTCGTTCACTTTGTCGGCGTTAGGTTAAAAAAAAAATAAATTAAAAAATATATTCTTCGAGATAGCTATCTATATTCTAACACTAAAGTTTCTCTCTACTATCGAAAGTGATATATAAATATTTTCCTACAGGGTATACGCATTATTACCAAGCAGCGTTTGAAATCAGCACCGAGCGCTCTCATTCTTTTACTTTGTAACCTCACAAATTTGCTCACGCTAGGGTTAAAATCAGCAACACGAGGAATGTGCGACTAGAAGCGCATATAGACTGTTACACTAATCCTATTTAATTAGGTATCCCATCTGATATACATTCGATGGTTGCTTATACTAGAGTGCTTCGCTCAAGAAATATTTTTATAATCTTCTAAAGTAATACATTTTATGTTAGTAAATAATACGAAATAAAATAAAATTGCAAAGAACATATTAAGTGAGAAGTTGGAAACATGTGGCAACGCTTTTTAAAATTTGGATTTCTTGGTAGTTATCTACAGGCTTATACCCTTTTATACTATACAGTATGACGACCAAAAAAAACCCAAAATAAAAGAATAATCAAAACAGTTCTGAGGCGCTCTTAAGTGATTATGAATTAATTTTTGCGCAGGTGGCAACTCGTTCAATAAAAATGAGACCTTATAAATACCCAAAACCATTTCATAGACTTAATTTTTTATTGGCAACCCTGCTATTGAAATTTGCCTGTTATTATACATGCAAAAATACGTAACTATCAAGTTAATTCTAAATCAATAGTTAATCCGCATTAACGCATCGTCTGTCCTCTACGCCAAAAAGCGACAACAAAATGTAGTTGCGCTAAGCACGTGCTGCTCATTCTCGCTTAACTTTTCTCATTACCTCATAGTTGAGAGTTTATACAATTGTATAAAACGAATCAAAAGCAGAGCAAATAACAAACAAGCAAAAATTATTAAACTTAACTAAAAACGAACCAAGTAACAAAACATTGCTCACGGAAATGTTAAACTAATTAAAAATGCAAAATAGCAAGACTTGGTTAGTTAAAGTAATTTCTTGTTTAGGATGCGCAAGGCTTACGAATTGGGAATTTGCTTAGGAAATTAAAATGGCATGAATACAGCTGCTCGAAGGCTTTCACGCGCTGTCAATTATACGCAGTGGAGAGTTTGTTGGTTATCTTTATTTAAGTATGGCTTTTTGGGAGTAGTAGTGATAAGAAGCGGTATTTGTATACTCCCTAGATAGTTATGAGTCATAACAAAACAATTTACAGCAACATGCAAGTGCGGTGAAGCTTTAATTTTTTTCATTTCACGAAGTCTTCAAAAAATCAGCCAGTTTCAGTTTACGTTGAGTTACTTAACGATCACTGAGTATTTTTAACATTTGGTTGTGTGGCTCGCCAATTTACTCTTTAAAACTTAGCTCCTAATAATCTACTTGTAGTGCATAAGCTACTCAGCATTAGCGTTAGCAATAAACCATCTCATTAAAGTAATTAAGAACTTAAGTATTTTTCACTTTACATTGAGTTATACTTCCTTAGTCTTATTCACACTTCTTCACCTTTTTCCATTCTGCACATGATAAATAACTCTAGTTTTTCCTTTTCAAATTTTAATCTCCTTCATAAGCTCTCGAAAAATTGCCCAAGTAGTCACTTTTTTTTTTTCTTTTTTTCTTTTTGAAATTTATTTAACCACAAAAGCAAAACTTTAACATCCATAGCACACACACAAACATACATACATATTTACGCGTGAAAAGTATTTCGTAATTAACACTTTACACAAAAGTTGTAGAAAAGCAGAACGAAACAACAAAAACAAAAAAAAAAAACAAGAAAACAAAAAACTATAAATAAAAGTGGATTAAGAAGAATAGTTTGTTATGAAAGGAAGCGGGTGGAATTTTGTAAATCTGTTTTTTGTTCGTAAGCTTTAATGAGCCAAAGCTGTAAATATTCATTTATGTGCAAGAACGTCGGGAAAGAGATTAAAATTACTTGCCAGTAACATGAATGGATTAAATATATGTAATATGCAAAAAAAGAAACTGAAAATATAGCTTAAAGCTTAAGCTATAAAAGAATTAAGAAAAACTTCAAAAGCGAATGCCGTAAGAGTTTTGGCAGTGATATGGAAAAGGGAAAGCGAGTGGAAAAGAGGGTGTACGCTGGCTAGGTAATGGTATTAATTAGGGCTATGCGATTAATTGATTAATCAAAATTTTGATTATTCATAATTTCGATTAGTTAATTAATCGATTAATTATGATTTTTGATTAATCAAAAAGGGTGTTTACTCGATTAATCAAGATATTGGTTAATCAAAATGAAATTTTGATAAAAAAAAAACATACTATTTTATAATTATACATATGTAATAGAGAAAATAATAATATTTGAAGAAAAAGTCTAAAAAAGTTAAAAGGCTTGCTCTCTTTGAATTACGTTTAATTGACTGAGCGACTAATCGAAATAATCAGACACATATTTTATAATTTTTTTTTTTCAATTTATCGCAATATTCGTAATTCAACTATTCCGTATTCTAAATAAGTCATTATTATCTTCTTAGATATACGTTTATATACGTATGAGTATAATAAATAAACGCAATTAAATACTGTATCCACTATCCAGCACTCCAAGTTAATTCAACCATAGAAAGCTAGCAAAAGAGCGACTAACTATGCGGTAGGGAGTAACAAAAAATTAATTATTGCAAACATCATCATTAGCAACAACGCTGCAGCTAACCCTAAGCGCTTGCATTATCAGGCAACTGCAACTCCTACAACAACATTAAATTGTGTGTGCTAAGAATGTCGCAGCTTTTTGTCGCTTGCATATTAAATAATTTTAAAAAAAATTTTTTTTCATTTTTCATGTCTGTGCAGTATTTGTTGTTGTTGGGCTTTTCTATAATTTGCTATTGTTGAGTGAAAAAAAAAATGTATTTCGGTTTTTTTCTTCTTCCTACTTTTGGCTGATAATAGATGGATAAAAATTCTCTAGCCAATAATTCAAGTGAGAAACAGACTACTTAAATTTAATATCATATGCGTTTTCGAAATCAAGTCAGGGGTTTAATTCAAATACATTTTCGACTGATCGAGAAATCTACAAATATAAAAAATATATAAGAAACTGGGAAACTTGTTTAATTACTAAAACCGTCATTCAGATAGTTTAGTGGAACTATAAACGCCAAACATGCTTTCGAGAATAGAACCGCCTGTGCAACAACAAAAGCAGGTATTCTCTCGTATGGTAAAATCACTATCAAATCCGAAGCTTGGTTTCAGCTCTTTGTCATATGTGTTAATAACTTAATTGAAACTTGTTCCTTTACACCAGCACTAAACTATTCCATCAGCAACTCAGAGAGCAAAAATTCATTCCTAACAAACTTTGGTCCACGATGAGCATGAAAATTAGACATAAACAGTATGTGATTAAATTTAACAGTTAGCCAGTTCAAAAATTAAATCCAAAAGGGCCAACAATAATCACATAGAGTGATACTAAACTTTGTCCACGACAGCAAAACTAAATAAAAGACAAAGCTAAAAAATACAAAAAAAAAAAAATCCAACACAACAAATTACCAAAAATAGCATTTGGCAAAACGAAAAACTTGCAAGCCGAGCTAAAGTATTTAATTACCATTGTGAGTGGCAGCAGCGGCAACGTTAGTGGCAACATCACATCCCAACGTTGATGCCAACACAATTAGTTGAGTAGAAAAGTTGATGCAGTGGAGCCGGGAGCCTGCAGCACAACGACAGTCCGTTATGCTAGTTGACTGCTGCCTTTTAACTGACACAAATACATACATACATTAATGCGTCTGTATGTATGTGTAATAACATAAACTATGCCAAAAGGGTTGCCATGTGCGGATGCACAAGACCAGCGTAGTTGCGAAATTCAGAGTAAAACTTATGTACTTATGTACAGCCGCAAAAGGATTATCGGAGTTTTTGTTAGAGAGAAGGCCATTGCAAAATGGATTAGACAACAGCTTTGGCGCTTTCGGCAACTTAAAAGCTACTAAATACTTCGTGGCATTTTGGTGAAATTTATGTTGATAATTTAATATGCATTAGGCTCTTTAAGAAATGTCGAGACTTTGATGGCTTGAAGGTGGCGATTTAAAATCTTTTTTTAATTTCCTTTAGACGGTGACTTTGGTAGCTGCAAATAAGTTTAAAATTTTAAAAATATTAAAGCTTGAGAGGATGTCTTATACACACTAATGCACTTTTACTCTCTCGATGTCACTTTCACTCACCTTCTACGCCCTATCTTATTGACATAGAGACTTTACTTCAAACACATTTGGATTATATTTTTGGGAATTTTTTTTGTTTTACATACTCTCTGTTTTGAAATATTTTGAGAGCAATCCGAAAATTTTTCTCTTTGATATAATTCAGTTGAGCTTCGGAATATGTTTTCCAAAATAGCTTAAGGCTTTTCGAAAATATTTCGTGACTAATCCTTTTACTACATTCGGGACTGCATAGAAAAATTTCGGTATAATTTGAAAATTACTTTTGTATTATTTCAAACGAGTTTCAGAAAGTGAAAAAAACTAAACGGATCGTAAGTAACTCCCTAAGTCTTAAAAAATACAATGTTAATGCTCTTTGCGCTGACAACAAAAAAATTTCAAATAAAAAACAACAACAAAATATTTATATGCGCCAAAAATAAAAAGCACAAATTTATTTAATTTTTCAACTTGGTTTGTAAAATGGAATTTTTAAATTAAATTTCCAGTATAACAAAGCAACTTTATGCCCACGCTGTCATACTACGCTTTACGGGGATCCAGGGAGTTCACTTATGTACGTTGGTGAAACATAGCTTGACAGAAGCGGAAATGTAAATATATTTTTTTTTTCTACATAAATTTCCAAGTATTTTGTACTTGTGCAGTCGAATGAATTAACATTAACAAAAGTGTTTTATGAATATGATTAAAAAATTTATACAAGCAATAAAAGAATAACATGCCAACGTGTGGAAATAAAAAAGTCATCATTCCACACGCACATAACACAAGCTACGCGTGCACATACCCTGTAGGGAATTGAATGTATAAAATGGATAATTCTGCTTCAAAAATTGTGCTTCGGAAAATATAAAATGTTTTAAAATTTTAAAAATTTTCTTTTTTACAGTAAATTGTATGCGCTTTGAAAGTTATAAAATTTTCTACAGAACATTAAAATTTAACTACAATTTAATTGAGGGATGCCACTCTTTTCGGGTTTAATCATCTTGGGGTTTTCGGGATGTGATTTTACAAACACTTGATTTCTCTATTTACCTTTCTGCATCATTTAAAAAGAAATATTTTGCCTATCTATCTTTTTTATTTATTTAAAACGATTCATAACAATAAAAAGGAAAAAAAGACAAGTTTCCAAATTTTTGTCAAATTTCGATTATAATTCTTGATTTATACAGAAATTTATCTCTATGGATCATCTCGGTAAACACAAGTTTTAGCAAAAAATATATATTTTTAATTATGTGAAAAGTGTTTTTTAGTAATAATATATTTCATCCCGAAAATTTCCGGGATCACCATTTCCTCCGATTTTGACATCCCTAGTTGTTAACTAACTGTATACTTTGGAAAAAGTATGCAAGTCAACAAAACGCTCAACCAAGTTGCATAAGTAAAAGTAAATATGCGTAAAGTAAATGGGAAACAATAACAATTTCAATTGGTAGGAGTAGCAACATTAGTTCGTTAACTGGTTAACAATCTAAGAATATTTTCTAATATTGTTGCCTACGTTGGAGGCGTAATAAAGTGGGCGTTAACTCATCGACATACCAACCTATTATGCTACCAACGAAACGAACGTTGCCACTTGAGTAGCAAATGTAAGTTGTAAGTAGCGGTTGCGTGTAACATTACAATAACAAATTCCATTAATATTTTTTTTTTTTGTGTTTCTCATTTACATTTGTGTGTTATTTTAATATTTGCTTATGACTACTTGCATAATATTCATTATGTTTTGTATTTATTTGTGTTTCCTCCTACTTTAGATACATATATTAGCTATAACGAGGGGTGTTTTTATTTTATTTCTTTCTCTCTCTTTTTATATAATTCATAGGAAGTATTTTCTTAGAAAAGCAATTAATGTACAACTTATTTAGCATACTTTAAGGCGCATACCACATTTTTTCACGCTTTCACACCTCTTACGAACACTTTGCTGAAATTAGCGTGAGGTTTGTGATGAGTTGCGTGAAAAGGGTGCCGACTAAGTTACTAAGTTAATGACTTGTTTTCACAATACTTTTGTACTAAGCAAGCATTTCTGTAGCCGCAATAGCATTTTAGTATTGGAGATGCGTATGACTTGCAGCGCCTTAAAGTATGTTACGCTTTAAGCTGAATTTTCGTGCTTAGCCAAAATACAGAGCTTACAAAACAATCGCAAATGACTTCTTCACCCGGATTTGGTGCTTTCAAAAAAAATTCAAATTTACAGTTTTAGAAAATTTTCAAATTTTCGAAATCAATAAAATTTAAGTTCTTCACTAAATTTTGGTATATGTATAAAATCCCGAAATTTTTCAAAGTATTTTTTCTTGTTTTTTTAAATTTTGTATAAACTATTCGATAAAATAAAAGGAAAAATTGGCCAAAACTCGAAAATTTATATTGGAAAATATAAATAAATTTGAGTCCATAATTTCATCTCACTTTGTCGAAATAATTTCATAATTTTCTTAAAAAAATAATTTTTTTTTTTCGAAATACTTTTTTTGTACTTGTAAGTGTTTAGCTAAATGAGCTCGACCAGAAAGTTAGAGAAAAATAAATTTATATAACACAAGTAATATTTTTGGAAAAAAAGCAATAAGATAATCAAAATTGACTCCAAATTTAAATTCATTTCAGAAAAATTAAGTTTTCTTGCATAAGAAATTGGATATTTGTTTTAAACTTTTTTTTTCAAAAATTAAAAATTTTCTCAAATTAGAAAAATAGAACCTTTCTTTTTAAATTTTTTTACATAAAAATAAAATTTTTTTTCCAAAAATTTTAAATTTTCACAAATTAGAAAGATACAATTTTTTTTTTTTTTTTTTTTTTAAACCTGTAAGTACCTACTTAATTTTTTTTCAGAAATATTCTTTCATGTTCTATAGAATTAGAAATTTTTAATTTGTATACAAATTTTGTTTTTTTTTCTTTAATAACTTCCTGTTTAACTAACCAAACTCGAAAAATGAGAAAAAAAATTATTTTCCAAAATTCAAAAATTTGTATTTTTGGAAGAAACAAAATAAAATTGGGTCCCATTTTAAATTTTAAATTTTTCTATTGAAAATAAATAAAAATTTTCAATAATTACATACAACGTTTTTTTTTAATCTTTTCTTTTCCTTATAAATGTTTATCTAAATGAACTCTTTCTGGTCGAAGTTAAAAGAATAAAAAAAATTTGTAGACCAAAATTAATACCTTTGGAAAAAACAACAGAGACCAAACCTTAGTAGCTTAAGGTTTTCTATTTCTAAAAATTTTAAATTTTAATTAAAAAGAAATTTAAAATTTTTTTTTTTCAGCTTTATTTCCACAAATTTAAAATGTTCTCAAACAAGAAATTTCATATTTTTTCAAAAAAACTTTTTTTTTAAACCTCTAAGTACTTTAAGCGCGACAAAGATTATTTTTTTAATCACAGTAGTTTCCAAAGTGTAAACAAAAATAAACTAAATAAAAATAAAAATAAAATAAATAAACAAAAAATTAGGAAAAAAATGAATTTTGATAGTAACCAATTTAAACAGAAGATAATTAAGCCACTTTTGTTACAGCTAATACCAACAAATGTCGCTGACAAGCAAGCTGCTACTTCACAACCAACAGCAGCTTTCACTCACTTTCACCAAACACACGCATACACACACACCTATTACACCAAACAGCCACCGCATAAAATAATTTCTCGAACGAAATGACATAGCGTTGCATGTGTGTATGTGTGTGTGTGTGTGTTTGTCCGCATATTAAAGCATTAGAGCGCTAAATCTATCTTAATCATGCAAACTCTAAACTCAAATATCATGCATATGTATGTATGTATGTGTGGATATTTAAGTTTCATTATGCAAAGGGCAAGCTTGTAGATATTTGAATTTAGCGGAGCACAAAATTTGCTTATAACCCACACAAATACAGATGCGCGTTTGTATCACAAGAGTTTGATTTCAGTTGGGATTTAATAATTTCGTCCACGGGTTCGTAATCCATTGCAGTTCTGTAGCGCTGGTGAGACCACAATATACTGGAGCGCTTTCATATTTTCCATTCAATTAGCTCGCAACGTAGCGTAGAGCAAGTGTTCACAAGGCATATAATTATACACATTCATGTTTAAGGCTAAAGTTATAAAGCGATGTTTGTATGGACGTGGGTAAATTCGTGAACAAATTGCTCTGTTCGTGCCACAGCAGGCGACTATATTGTGGGTGTACAAAAGCACGTTGTTTGTTAACTTTTGGTTATTCTCAGTGGATATTGATTGCCCATTTGAGTTGAATTGAATATTAAAGCATACCTTGGACTTAAAAATTTACTGATTGAAGAGCATTTAATTTCGGAGGATCTAACATGATGTTTAAGTGACTAGATGATTTTGGGATTAGCGTCGGAAATCAAACCAACTTCAATACTACAGAGATGTAAAAGAATGCATTCTTTTGCGAATAATTATTTATTAGATTTATCGCAAAATGATTGTAGCCATTTTTTGAATTCTTTGACTGGGACTTAAAAAATAAAATCACCATTCAGACTTCATTCTGCGACTTCGAATTCTTTTTTTCATTAATTTTTTGGTTATTCATGTATTGCATTCATTGAATAAAAAGTCTCACTGAAGTCAATTGAAGTCATTTGAAGTCAATTTACCTGTGGCATATGAGACATGATTGTAAATTATTTTTGTTGCAAATAGTAAGTGATTTCACTCAAAAAATGAAGTCAGTAAGTGACTTCTCTAAATGACTTCAAAATCGTGACTTCAAAAAGACTTCAGACTTCATTTTTTAATTTTTTAGTCAAAAAGCGGGCCAATGCGTGCATTCGAAAATTGAAGTCATTGAATAAGACCTCAACTGATTGCATTCGCATATGAATGCATTCTTTTACAACCCTGCAAATACTACTGTTGCGTATGATGAGAGGCGCTATCTCAATGATACTCATATTGTCTTTTGGCAGGGCTCATGTGCAAGCCTTCAGGAACGAATCGAAGTGAGGCATACAGACTATGACTACCAAAACAGCCTAATGTAAAACTTGCTACGAAGAAGCTTTCAACAGTTACAACAGCAATAATAAAAAAGCATACGTCAATGACCTCTTTGATTACTTCGCCATAACCACGTCGTTATATATAACTTTGTCCATCTTGATTTTCTAGACCCTATAGCTTATCACTAGGTACATAAAATGCAATACACTCACCAACACATAAAAACAATTTCTATGATAATCTCTATAAAATAAATTTTTCTATTTTAGTACCAAAGCAGATGTTTCTTTTTCTTGCCGATTCATCGTATTTCTATAATTCCCTTATGCACTTGTTTGTTTTGATTTCAGTCGTAAAGGCTTACTTTTATTCCAGACAGTTTCAGATATCTACACATTTTTGCACTCCGTTTTAATTTAACCTTCTGCTGCATAAGCTGTACATACATACATAAGTATCTACATTTGTAGATATATCCGATTTCACTTGTTAGCTTATATGAAAATCTACTGCTCAAGTGTATTGTAAAAGTGTTTTGCTAAAGAAATTTGCATAAGTTAAGTGCAAATAAGAACAACAACAAACAAACGCATCTACATACTTGGCTATGGAAAGTCAATACAATTTTTGCGTGAATATACATACATACGAGTACATATATTAGAGCATAAGCGTATCGACAGTCAGTCAACAATAGAGCCATAAAGCTTACTTAGATATATGAGTTAGATACACATACACCCATATCTATGTACATATGTATACCAAAGCTTATGTAACCTTCTAAAGTTGAACTTAAGTCGCTAGCCTCAATGCATATCCAGAGTTTTGCATTGGCACCAAAGCAGCTATGAGCCACCAAACCATTAAGTAACCTTCGGAAGCACGACTGTAAGTTGTAGGCGACTTGTGGGGCTCGTCTTGCATTGTTCATATGCAAATACATAGCGGTGAAATGCCAAAGTCGTCAGGAAAAATACTAGTTTACAATTTAAATTGTTTGACTATAATCAAACTAGTAATTTTTTGGTTTATTTTGAAGTAGTTTGCGACTAGTATATTTCGATAAATAATTTGAAAATTTAGTGTTTGTTGGGCCAGCACCTAGTTTCAGATACTAGATGCCTCTATACTGAAGAGACAACTAGCTAACTGGTTGCCTAGATAATCACACCAGTTGCAGCGCAGTTTCCAACAAGTTGGCTTGACTGTAAGATACCTATATTGAGCAGAGTTGGGCACACGAGAGACGCGAAAAGTGTTACAATCGGCATAAAAAATATTTTTCAAGACATATCTCAGCTCAGTTGTTTCAAATTCATATAAATTTTAACCCTATACAAATGCTAAAAGCGGCAACACTTAAAAAGCAGATTATGGTTAAAACATAGTTAAAAGATCATCCAAATGTTTCGCGGCCTTCTCAAAAGAACAGCGAATATGCGAAGAGAAATAAATATAATAAGACTAGACGGCAACCCTACATAGAAATATATTTTTTAAAACGACAAACTTGGCACTTATTTTGGCATATCTTAGCCCTTTAATGAAGATAAATTGGCAACCCTGTAAAAAACCTGATTAAGGCATATTAGCAGTAATCCAAAGTTAGTTTTCACAAGAGCAGTGAATATGCAAAACAATGAAAATAGCAGGAAAAGATGGTAACCCTGCGAACACATTTTTATTTTATATTTAAAAAATATATATATATTGGTATAAGGTGGCAACTCTTACTATTAAAAGTGCCTAGAAATATTTTTTTTAAATGCAAAGTAAAATCCCTTAATTTTATTTTTAATGTCCGACTTCTTACTTATTGTAAAAAATAAACAGCTGGCAACCCTGTTACAAATCCACCTCCACAACAGCATAAAGTCTTGAAAAGTAGCGCACACCATACTTCAAGTCCTAGAAATAATAGTGGAACTTAAAATATATAAATATTTAAAACTACATTTATCATTAGCAGATAATCAAATGCGCCCAAATCTGCCACCAACGCATGTGCTTGCATAATCACTTACACACGACTCTACATAAAATTATGCACAACAAAAGACACATGCATTTGTCCTTAGACTTTCTTGAGTATTACTTTGACTTGGTTTTTGCAAAAGTTTCTAGTCGCATTTTTAGTCTGCGCTCACTTTCATACAACATTTCTTACGCCAACTAACTACTTTTGTTGTATTTATCTTGGCACCTGCAAAGCTTTAAGGTTAGCCGCATTGTACTATGCTTTTGGTTTAACACGAAAGTTTCCCCTTGCAACTTAAACTTGAGTGGCCTTTCATTGCTAGTTGCTGCTTTGTTGTTTTTGTTGCTTTAGCATGGTATTATTGTGCATTTTTTTTTGTCTTTTTGCATTTCTTACTCTTCTTTACCTTGGTTGAGTATAAGCTTAAATATGCCTGCATAGCCACTTTGAACTTACGAGTATAAGTTAAGCGTGCGTTTGCACTGGCATTTGTGTGATGGTTGCAAAGGAAGTATTTCAAGGATAAGTCGCTGGTATATTTGTGGCAAGTGGTTGCGTTACTTTTTGGCTAACGCAGAAAATTGTTTTTGCAAAAATTGTGCCCATACTTTGTGTGTGTGGTACGTAAGAGGCTTAATGGGACAAGGATTAGCATAACTCGAGTACTCACACTTTGCTTAGCGTTTGACAGTTTTTGCGTTTTTTTGTTTTTTGTATCTCAAGAATTTAGACTCCATACTTTACTGTATTTCAAGGCTTTGCAGAATTGTGTAGGAAAATGATTTAGCTGCATTTATGCATGTGTGTAGATCTGTTAGGGAGCTTACAACTGTGTTGGCAGAAGATAAGTATTTAGAAACCGTTCGTGGATTTAATTGAAAACACATCAAAAAGTACCAAACCATCTCTAATGCAACCAAATATTTCTCATAAGTGAGTAAAACATGCTTAAAAAATATTAAAATAAAAAATTCTAAATATTAAATTCCGAAAATATATACATCCATACGTATATTAGCATGCGATTACATCCAACACACTTTGAACATTCTCACCCAAGCTCATTTTCTTAGATTTCTTACATACATACATACACGTTAATATATGTAGCTGCAACAACTTAGCTTCAAGCTTCTACATTCATGTGGGAATTGTCTTTTAATTAACTGCAAATATTTAACAAGAATATATCAGTACATATGTATATATCTACATACATACGCACATACATTTAATTGAAATAAATTATAAATTTTGATAATATAGCACACACCCACATATGAGTACGTATATGAGTACTTATGCTTAATTTCGCTAAGCTATTAACTTGAGAATTGTGTAAGCTGCTGGGCGGCTTGTGCACGCACACACAAAAAGGTTTTCGACAGAACTTTGCAATTAACATATTTATTGCCTCCCACTACATAGTTAATAACAAATGTCAATTTCCTCAACACTTGATTACTAATACAGGAAAAGAAAAAAATTAAGCTTAAAATAAAATGAAATAAAATAAAATAAAATAAAATAAAATAAAATAAAATAAAATAAAATGAAATAAAATAAAATAAAATAAAATAAAATAAAATAAAATAAAATAAAATAAAATAAAATAAAATAAAATAAAATAAAATAAAATAAAATAAAATAAAATAAAATAAAATAAAATAAAATAAAACAAAATAAAATAAAATAAAATAAAATAAAATAAAATAAAATAAATAAATTAAAATAAAATAAAATAAAATAAAATCAAATAAAATAAAAGAAAAGAAAAGAATATGAAATGAAATGAAATAAAATAAAATAAAATAAAATAAAATAAAATAAAATAAAACAAAATAAAATAAAATAAAATAAAATAAAATAAAATAAAATAAAACAAAATAAAATAAAATAAAATAAAATAAAATAAAATAAACAAAAATAAAATAAAATAAAATAAATAAAATAAAATAAAATAAAATAAAATAAAATAAAATAAAATAAAATTTTTGTTAATTATAAATTCTAATATACATATATACATACATATGTACGTTAACACATGATTTTAAACCAATTGTAAAACAATGAAATGTACCTGATAAATAGCGTTAAGGATCTTGTTATATATAACCGATGCTTAATGTACACCCTTAAAGGAGAAAAATAAAGCCAAGTCAAATAAATAAAATAAAATAAAATAAAATACACACCAAATGCAAGAAATAAACGATTATGCCATTTTTACAAACCAAAACTTTTTGATTTCGAATTGTTTTAGCATAATTTGAGTGCCGCCAGCTTGCTAATGTGAATAAGGGTAGCAATAAACAAATGAAAATTTTAAGAGCTAAGCGTTCATCGTTCATCGCAAGCAGATGTAAAAGCATGTAATTTGCACTTACTTTCTACAACTTCAAAAACAGTTAGATATCAGCGTCTATAATGCGCACATTAAATGCAAACAACACCAATAACAATGAAAACAACTTGAGGCAATAATGTTTTAAGCATTGTAACGCATGCAAAATTTTCACACTTTACAACAATAACAAGAGAATTATCTCAACTTCTTGAGTGATAGCAGTGTATACATACATATTTTCAAATATTTGCTTATGTTTTGTACTATATCTTCACTTTAGCGCTTTTTCCATTTAAAATATGCGCAATTATTAAGTAATTAAATTTGTGATATGTTTGTTTGTATACATATTTGTATATCAATTTCCATTTAAGCTTAATAATTTTGTCAGCTTTTTCAGCAAGATTATATAAATACATGATGAAGCGTGGAAAATTTTGTGACACAGTGTGGCGCACAAGATGATTAATGAAGGCGGACACCATGGCGTATACGTGACATGAACGTAAATGAAAGCTGACATTGATTTTTCGTTGAAGTTGAAGTGATTCTTTTAATAATTTTTAATTATATTTAATAACTTTGTTTTGCATGTGGAAATAATGTTTGTATACGAAATCGATTCTGTATTAATTTTGATTCGAAAATTTAATGAGAGATATTTTTTAAATTAATTTTTTTATATTAATTTTTTGGTGTTTATAAATTGCAAATAAATGATCACAAAACAAATTTTAAATTCAAATAAAAAATTTAATAAAATATATTTTCTTCTAGTTTTTCACCAACAACAACATCTTTTGGGCCAACCAACTATCTACCAACAAAACGCCATTGAAGTCAAAAATTTAGTCGTTATCAAGTTATCAAATAATCAGTTGGAAGCAGCGACATACGCTCTCCTGACAAACTCGAAATCAAATCAACTTTATACAGTTAGTTAGACACTAAGTAAGCCAATCAACTACTTTCGAATGATTGTCACAGTTAATTGTGGAAATTCTTATTTTTGCTGAATGCTATGACAACACTTGCCAAATTACGAGACTCCCGGATCTGCGTACCAGCATGGAATACAAAAACGTGATTGTAAGGCTGTGTGTGGTTGTTTGTAGGCTTGGGGTCGAGCTTCAGCTTGTGTCACTGTTGACAGCTACATTTCTAGTTTTCTCAACTGACGCAATGTTTGCTACGGCATTGTCGGCTTGACTTGTCTTTCACTTTTTTCCTACGAGAAGAAGCTTTTGCTGTTGTGCTGATATGTATGTGTGTGTGTATGCGTATGTATGTGTGCTAAAGCAAATATTTACCAACTGCAGACAGATGAAAGTGCTTAATGAAATTTTGTCAGGAAAAAAGATTAATTTACTTAAGACATCGATACGGAGCGTAGTGAAGGAGAAGACGTCGGGTGAATGAGCCCCAAAAGACATACCTTAAAATGAGTACAAATTGTTGATGGAGACTTTAACGACAACTTGGTTAAAGCCGGAGTCTTTTCTGCTTTAGCCTAAGAGAAGATCGGTGTCAATCTGATTGGAGAGCTATCGCACGAAGCTATGGTTTTCAACAAGTTATCATAATCACTAAGACCTCTACTAAAACTTAAGTTCTTCTTCATACTCCAACGGTGTGCCTGGAAGCTTTACGAAGAGCTTAATCGAAACACCTTTACAACAAGTTCAAATTGACTTAGATGATCCCAGCAAAAACACATTCCTATCGACAGCCATTTTCAGTAAGAAATACAGAAAGAGGCCATCAATGCTTTGAGAACGATGGATAATCTCCACTTGTCTTCTCTCACTTTTTTATTTGGGTTATAATTGCCGCACTTCCATGAACCATTTTTCGTATTCCAAAAATAACTTTGAGTTCAGGCTTACCTGCTACAGCTTATTTAGTACTTTGACACCCTGCCAGGCCTGTGCACAAACCTAATTTATAGCAAACACTTCAAATGGCAACACATGTGACATAACCACCAACAACGTCAACAGAAATTGTGATGAAGATGTGTGGCAGTCAGTATTGGAAGCTTGGTAAGAGTCATGGGAATTGTCATCAGTTAAAATGACAACGAACGAACCATGGTGGGCGTAACGCATTGCCACAGTTTACTTAACCTTTTTTATTGTTGCTTTTTTTTTCTTTTTTTTTGCTTTCCCTCTCTTACCGCTACATAGCTTTGTGTACCAATAAAACATTTGCGAGCATGTTGAAATATTTACCTGACGGATAACGATAAAAGTAAAATCAGAAGTAAAGTAAATGGCACAGGAAACGAGACACATTGTAAGAGGGATAAACTAGAAACCATCGAAGGCAGGAAAACACGGCAAAAAGTAAAGGAAATCAATGCTGTTTTCATTCGATTTAGTTGTTGTTTTTTTTTTTCTTTCAACAAGTAGGTGATATTACAAAAAAAGAAAAAAACCAAAACCCGACAACAGCGAGGGTATTGTAATCAGGCATACAGCAACAAAAAACACTCAACTAACTCCAAGTATGTATGCATGTTTGTGCATGCGAATGCTCATAAATATAACGGTAATGGTAACACACACACACATACACACACACACTTACCCACATATGTAGATCTTTATGCAGAAATATAAAACGAGCTAACGCATTTTGCCGGAAGCAACTCATTGATGGTGACAAGGAATAATATCGCACACGGAAATGTGCCAGACAACAACAGCAACAATGCAAATACGAAATGTCGACACTAACAACTACAATAAAATGTTCAAAATTCTGTGTGGTGTTGTGTGGTGTATGTGGCTGCGAAAATGAAAAATTGTTGGTAAACAGTGTCGTAGGGAGTGCAGCAGGAGCATAGGACTTTTGTGTGGGAAGGTTTACACAAGCATGGCGTGAATAAGGTAATACATTTGTTTAGTAAGAAATCTAGGGTTATGAGTAATCGAATATATTTTTGTGCTCATATACCCAATAGCGGTGGTAGAAAATAAAAAGGTATGTAGGAAGGAAAAGTGTAATTTAGCTCGAAAAGGTAAGTGGACCGTGAGAGGGAAAATGAAGAGTAAAATTAAATGAAAATGGAAAGGGAAAGGGAATGAGAGAGTGAAATGGCTAGGTAAGCAAATGCAAGGTTATGGTGTTGGTACAATTATTTTGAAAATGTAAGAAAGAGATACAAGAAACTGAGAAAGATAAAAAATATTAAGGTAGAGAAACGGAGGGCCCAGAATATAATAGGCAGGTCAATTCTCGAAAACAGTAATGGTGGGAGATAAGAAGAAGACTTACAATTTTAATATCATGAGAGTGACAAAAAGGAATATGCGTAGGGAAAGGCGGACAGTTTCCCAAAATCGTCGAAGTCAACTTGCAGACAGAAAAATAGCTGCTGATGTAATTAGTTTAATATAAATCTAATAGCTCTCTTCATTAACAAATCAAAGGCTGTCATTCTAATCTGCAGGCCCGCTCAAGCACTGTGTCTGAACAGCTCGATGGGTACTTCATACCAACTAACTTCAAGCCTTTACTGAATTCTGTAAGACATTTAAAAATTTCTCTTTTTAAAGCATACTACTTTTTCCTACGCTTTACAACTACTAGGTATCAGGACAACAAACTCGTATAAAAAAAAATTACCCACTGTCATCCCAGGCGTAGAAAATATGACTGACGAGGTGTTGTTGATTGTTCACTGGTTGCACGGCAGGTGCCACCCATTTACCCAACGGCATACTGGTTTTGTAAGATAAGGTACCAGCTTACATATTCTTAAGCACACACTAACAAACATACACATATAATAATTTCAAACTACACGCTAAACATAGTATTTGTGCAACGAAGCGAGCGCATACAATTTCTTACAAATTTCACAAGAAATAACCATTGGCGCTGATCGCAAAAACCAACATAAATTCTAGATGACATGACAGTTAAAATTTGTAGGTAAAACAAGCTAACAAGGAGTAAAATGTCTGCCTCATACAAAAAGCAACAAAAACAAATACAAAATAAAATAGCAAAAGCAAACGCAAATAGCAGCGAATATCAACAATGAAGAAGTACGAACGCGCACGAATTGCCAAGGAAAAAAGCAACAGTTC
Organism: Sphenella marginata; assembly: GCA_951509765.1. Classification (NCBI taxonomy): domain Eukaryota; kingdom Metazoa; phylum Arthropoda; class Insecta; order Diptera; family Tephritidae; genus Sphenella; species Sphenella marginata. Next base: position 12,671,836 of record OX608082.1, read on the forward strand.
TAACGTGAGAGGGTGAGAGGGACACAACATTGAATAACCGCAACTATTGCATGCACTGCCACAGTTGTAACAACAACAACAATAGCAACAATAAGCCAAAAGAAAAAGTTTGCTTTGAAAATAATAGTTGGCACACCATTTGCCATTTGCCGATTCAACAACGACACAACGCCAACGACAAGCAACCAACAGACGGGCACATTTAGCGGTGGAAACAGATAAAAAAAAATAGAATGAGACGGAAGTTAGTTGGTAGTTGGCAAATAGTAGCGCAGGTGACAGTTGGCCTACACTAGTGTTGTTGGTCACGCTGTCTCCTCACTGGAGCGCATTGTGTGGGTGAAGTGGTAAATAGCGCATGGTGGCCAGAGTATTTGTTGAACTTTGGTGGCGTGTAAGGTAAACAAATATGTTGGCGTTCGTAAGACTTATAATACGCTCTGAGGTGGAAGGGTGTGCTTGTCATAGTGCTTTCAGAACTTTTGCAAAATTGTCACCTTCCTGCTGACATATCTGCGATATTGCTTATCTAAGACACACTTACATGCATTTATAAGAACTAGTTGGCACCTTGATGATTTGTATGTACTTATTATTACAAATTGCTTGGGTTTTTTTCATTCCAATTTGTCTACATCACACTGTTTGGGCTCGTAATGAGGGCACTACTCATTTTTGCTAACTTGCACTTAAGGTAGGTAACTTATTTAAGTTTATATTAATGAATGTATTTATAAAAAGTTAGCAAACATATTTTAAATTAGATTTACCACCTTACCATAAAACAATAATAAAAAATAATAATAATATTGTGCAATAAGTAAGTAAAATTATTTCCCTAAAAAGTGTCACTTTAATATCCTGCAAGATTTATTAGATGATATTAAATGCTAAAAGGTAGTGAATTAAAATTTGATATTCAATAATATTGTGCAATAAATAAGTTTAAAATTTCTTATTCAATGATAGTGTGCAATAAAAAAGTAAAATTATTTACCTAAAATGTGTCAGTTTAATATCCTACAATACTTGGCAGATGAAATTGAATCCTAAAAGGTAGTTATAATTTGATATTCAAAGATATTGTGCAATAAATAAATCAAATAATTTCCATAAAAAGTTCAATTTTCAAATCTTACTAGATGTTTTAGATGAAATGTAATCACAAAAGGTAGTGAATTAAATTTGATATTCAATAATATTGTGCAATAAATAAATCAAATAATTTCCATAAAAAGTTCCATTTTCAAATCTTACAAGATGTTTTAGATGAAATTTAATCACAAAAGAAAGTGAATTAAATTTGATATTTAATAATATTGTGCAATAAATAAATCAAATAATTTCCATAAAAAGTTTCATTTTAAAATCCTACAAGATGTTTTAGATGAAATTAAATGTCAAAAGGTAGTGAATAAACTTTTTATATTCAATAATATTGTGCAATAAATTAGAAAAAAAATTTCAATAAAAATTGTGTCTTTTTAATATCCTGCAAGATTTATTAGATGAAATTAAATATCTCAAGGAAGTGAATTTAAATTTGATTTACAATAATATTGTGCAATAAATCGAGATTTTGTATGTATGGAACGAAAGTTGGGCTTTAGTTTGCCCACCACTGCTTTATATTTTTCTGCAATTTCTCATTCACAAATATAAAAAATATTTTCTTTCCAAAGTCCAAAGCATCAACACCTCCAAACATATTAATATTTACGTAAGTAGTTTTACAACATTTTCTCAATGTTTACTACTACTACTACCACTATTTAAGAATAATAAAAATATCAAATAAAGTGTTAACAGTGAAAACTTTCTAATGGCAAAGTACTGAAGACGGAAATATGCTACACAGGTGGATGAAGTTAATCACTGCGCCATTATATACAAACAACAAAAGCTTTTGACTATACAGAGTAAAATTTTAAATCGAAAAAGTTTTGCATTTTGAAAAGTAACAACAACAAATTGAAGCACAATCACCCACGAATGCGCAACATTTCAGTGACATAAGCAAAAGTCAGTTGTTTGACTAGTTTAGTTATCAAGAAGGCGGCGACACCTAGCAGACGGTAAGTAACTGATTGGTAGGTGTAAGGCTAGAAGTTGGAAAAGTAGAGGGGTGAGAATAGTAGGAAGAAATGTGGTAAGAGTTACAACAAAAGATCGTCTTGGTAAAAGGCATAGAGTTATACAAACACTATAAATTGTCGGATGCAGAAAGCGATAAATGTCGTGGAAGCAACAGAAAGATAGAGAATGAAAAAAATATTTGTTTTGAATGACAATTTATTAAAACTGAGAACATTTTCGTCATTGGGAGTCTAAGGAAACACGAAGCATCTGGTCTCCGTTGGAACTACGCTTTCCTTTTTAGTTACATATTTCAGGAAGTTGGATGTCCATAACGCGGTTCACAAGCAGATCTGTGAGGGATCCACGGATGTGGTGTGCCGCACAAACTTAAGGAGTCCTAATTGTTTTTGCTGCTTAAAGGGATATCATCAACTGATTAGGGGTTGTGCTGCTCGAGCTTACTATTAGCCTCGATGGGCTCTCGACTATTCGCTCTGGTAAAGAAATCCTCAGGCAGAACAGTCTTTATTCACCTTCTAAGTGCTGAGCAGTGTTCTTGTCGTCTGGTCACTCATGTAACCTAAATATGTAATAAGAATATTATTGATATTTTTTATTTGTCTTACAGCTGTTGTTGTTGTAATTGTGGTTTCCCCAGCCATTCATGTTTGCTGCCACTCCTTGTTAGTCTTTCGTCGGCTTTGTGGCTAGAACAAATTGTTGTTTACATTTGCAAAAGTTTGTACTTCAACTGGAAGTGATTGCGCGCAAGACCCCACACAACCCATTTCCCCTACTCCCAGAATTGGAGTAACACTATATGCAAGTGAAAGGTATAAAAATAGAACTAACACACACACCTACAGTCATCACTCTCACCGCTCTCTTTATTAGTGGCGCATATCAAACTCCAAATGGGTTTTGGTAACAGTGTCAAGTCAGGGTGGGCGTCGGAACGAATACTTAAGCGTCAAGCAAGAAGCAAAAACTCCTGACTTGCAAAGTAGAACTTAAGAAAATAAAACAACACACAATCACAACAACAACAAAACGTGAGAACACAACAACTAACTGACTGCAGTGTAGTTGGTGTATTTGTTTCACCATAGAAATTGTCAACACCAAATGCTGCCGCTACGAGACCACAAATCGGGTCTGCCATGCCATAGAACTACGCACGCTGAGTGCAACTATTCGTATTACTTTGAAAACATTTACGTATTCTTTGCTACTATTTCATTTCATCGCTATAATGTCTTAGCGCTTACGTTTGTCAGTGGCAGCTGTGGCTTGCAATTTTTCTTTCTTTTGTAGCCATCGCCACCGCAGTTGTATGGGGACTTTAACTCATTTCCTTTAAGCATAATACTGTTGTGCAATTTTTCGCTTTTGTGACGTTCTCTTTTGCTACCGCTACAATGCACAATCTATGCTTTTGACGTAAAGGGATGTGAAAGCAAATATGAGTCGAGTTTGAAAGTGAAAAAAAGTTGCAGCTTAAAAACTGCTTTAGCATAAGGTGTTGATGTGTTCGTAAAGGTGTGCAAATATTTGTTTGTTAGTTTTGTTGGAAAATGGGGAAGTTTGCAATGATAAGGCTGCTTATTGCATAAATTTATGAGGCTTCCCTTTTTGCTACTTACAAAATATATTTTTTTTTTATGGCAAGAACTCAAGTGTCAGCGGTATAGGGAGGTAGTTTGAGGAAGTGAAACTGATGGGAAATGCTGCAAGGCAAAGGAGTAAGGAAGTCTAAGTTCGAGTTTAGTTAGACATTATATACCTAGTGGGAATGTATTATTATATAAAACCTTGTGGTCTATTGACCAAGCTTACTGAATTGTATGCTTATGAGTAGCAGCTTCCAACGCTCATTGAAATATTAATTTGTATAGCGAATTTATTTACGCGTAATATTGCTTAACCCTTTCAATACGAATTTTGGCCAGTGAGGCCTCAGAAATGTTCAATGGAAAATTCTGCTCTCGAGGGTATGCAGTTATTAGAACTAGGAAAGTGTCAGCTCCCAGCACTTACTACTCTTAATCTACCCTACTGGGATCTCCAATGCCCACTTAGTTGTCTGCATTAAATTTCTTGTTATCATTCTGATTTGTAATTCAAAATATTTATACATTCACTAGACAGCTTTGACTGCATGTCTTATGACTATTTGTCATTTTAAAAAAGAACATAAAACAGGAAAGTCTTCAATTTTTATTTTTCCTGAAGTAAATAACAGAGCGGAAGGTACACTAAAAACATATGTTGGTAGCATAAGCGTATGACAAGAGTAAAGTAACTTTATTAAACCAAAAAAAAAAAAAAAAATTCAAACCATAAGCTGCAGGTAAATGTCTTTCCTTGCTATGTATTTCTAATACGTTAAGCTTGCAAACCATATTGGTCCATTTTCATTTCAGTTCATTTTACTGCATATTCAACCACTTTTGTTTGCGGTTAAGCTTTGTTGTGATCATCACGAAAGCAATAGAATGCTGTCATCAACATTTCGAGCAAATTTTCATTCTAAAAACCATTTCTATACGCTGACGTCAAGTCTTCAAATGACTAACAAAATAAGAAGTTGAATCATTGTGCATGGTAGAAAGAGTTGAGTTTGGTAAGTAAACTAATCGTCAAGCTACCAGCTGATGGTTTGATAAAACCACAAATGCCGTGTATACAAAAGCAATGAAAGCGTAGCGAGTAAAATGACCGCTCTTTAAATGTAAAGTTTTCTTCTCTTTTGCTGTTGTCAGCGAAAAGCGTAGACAGTTTGGTGACAGAATTTTGATTTCATATGTATGGGAAAATCGATATATTTTACTTAGCAATTCTAGAGTTAAAGCTGTAATCGAACTAAGTGACTAGTTTCTGACTACTTCAAAACTAGTATGAACACTAAGCGCAACTAGTCCACCAACTTATTTGTTTTTTTTACGAGATGTCATCAGTCTGATTTCAGATCAGTCTCAAAAAAGCGAAATTTAGTGCTAGCATTAACTTACAAATGAAAATAACTTCAATGCATCCGATAAAGTTGAATAAGTAATCGTCTCACAGCTACGAGGATTTGGCCAACTTTGAGCACTCTTGGAAAAAAACTTTAATTGTTGGTGGCACAGGTTTTCAATATACCTAACATTGTTTATTACTGTTTAACATATGACTCAAGTTTCATTCCACTATCTCATCAAAAAAAAAAAAAAACTAGTCTCTACAACAACTATTTTATACCGGTTTCAAATCGTTTAAAATCCCTTTCATGCTTGTACATATGTTTATATGTAGTAAAGTAATGCTGTTCAACTTATGGTCACCTTGCGCCCACCTAGCTTTCCACAAACGTCAGCTCTTTTTTACGACTTCCACCACAATATCCCCTAACCTGCAGTGAATGTATTTTATATGAGGTTGAGGATTTTTTTACATTTGTTTTGCTTGGAAAAAAATTGTAAAAAATTTTTTACAAACCGTTATGCTCAGATAGTGATGAAGGTAATAAAATAGGAAAGAAGTAAAATAAACAAATGTCAAATGTAAAAAAGAGAGAGAAAATACAACACATTTACAGTCTAACTGTAGTGGTGAAATGAAGCAGGATTAAGTTGAATATTGGAAAAGTAAAAACTAATAACAAATACGACAAACTTTATTCGAATAAAAAACATATGTACGTTGTTGTTGTGTTAAAACTTTGTCTAAAATCAAAAATTCTTAAAATCACGTTTCATTTTCATTTAGGCGTGGGCTCTCAGAAACGTTTATTTATGCCTTAAAAGCCTTTCAAAATTAGTATTTAAAAGCTCACAAAATCCTTAGCCATCCCATAAAGGGTAAGAAAATAATTTATTTTGACATGTTTTTCTTATCTTCATTGCGCAGTCAGTAATATAATTGCAATGTCTTTTCATAATTATTATGTTGCTATAGCAGTCGTGTGGTAAGCATCTCAAACTATGAAATAAAAGAAATTAAATCATTTCTGTGAATTCATTAATCAATAAAGTTTCGTCTGAGTTTGATTGTGTCCAAGCAACGCCAACATAAGCAATCAAGGAATTAATGTCAATGAAACAAATGCTTATCATCAAGTCAACTTTCTGTTTCTTTCTGATTTGTTGGAAAAGAGTCATATTTAAAAAAAAAAAAAAGGTTGTTATAGACGATTGTCAAAGCGCTCTAATGAGTTTTTAGTGGAACCCGTGGAATGGAAAAATGTTATGTTATGTTATTTTCATATTTAATGTGATGTTATATTATTATATGTTTTTCTAATATAATGTTATGTTATACTATGATTTTTATGTTATGTTATGTTATGTTATGTTATGTTATGTTATGTTATGTTATGTTATGTTATGTTATGTTATGTTATGTTATGTTATGTTATGTTATGTAATGTTATGTTATGTTATGTTATGTTATGTTATGTTATGTTATGTTATGTTATGTTATGTTACACATATGCACATATGTTATGTTGCACTACGTGGTGTTATATAATAATATGCTATACTACATACGAGTATTTATATCATTTAAGTAAAATTGTATATCAACCAAAAAACTTATTAAATAAGGCCATCAAATATTATCGCTAGCCCACTGAGCTTTAACTGGACTACATATTTTCCTTTATTAGCTCTCAAAACAGTCTTAGTAGAACAAAAAAAAAATTGATTGCCAGGAAAACTACAGCTTCCTTTCGCTATAAACTTCCATAAATTCTCGGTAGCGAATAATGCACCGACAATTTCAATTGCAACCAGCCAACCGCTCTCATCTTACACCAACACTTTTACTAAGTTAGCCAACAGTAAAGCGTCTAACCGGCAATTCCGTTGGCCAAAGGCAATAATTCTCATTAACGACTTTGTTACTTTTCAGCTTTCGAGCAAGAACTGCATAGCGAGCAGCCACTGAAGTGGCCACCAAGGATTCACTTTACAATGCACATTTACGTCGTCTTCGAGCATAGCGCGCTAAGAGTATTGTTAGATTATGTATTGGCAGAGAATAGCAGTGAGTAGAGGAAGAAAATAACAACAAAAATGCCAGGGTTAATAATTTAATAATATTAGCTAGTAGTAAGTGGTAACAGTTGGAAAAGTGGAATGAATAGGCATCGATAGAAGTAAATGGCCTTGGCGCGAGAATTAATAAATAGCAACATGCCGGAAATGAGTTCAAAGTTATTTAAAACATAAAAATTAATGTAGTACATAAGCCGATTTTCTTACTTAAAGTTTAAGGCTTTTTTTCTGTGCCAGAACGTATTGCAAGAACGCGAGTGAAGCAAATTTAGGTGGTGTGCATGGAAGACTGTGTAATGCAAGACTATACCATGTTGCGTGTTTGTGTTTTATTGTTATGTCACACTGTGCTATGCTATGTTATATTGTGTTATGCTATGCTATTTTACGGTGTGTTATTATATGTTATGTTATGTTATGTTATATTATGTTATGTTTTGTTATGTTATGCTATGTTATGTTATGTTTTGTTATGCTATGTTTTGTTATGTTATGTTATGTTGTCTATAATTTCACGTAATTGTAAACACCTCAGCTTAGAATACATGTGCGACAGCTGGCTATGAAAGTAATTTCAAAATTCGATTGCTTTTACTAACTCTTAGCCACATTACAGTCGTGATTGAAATTGGATTGGCATTTTATTGCCCCTTAACTGCACTCTTACCTCGACGTATGCACGTAAGTGCTGCATTGAGTGCTATGGTCATTTGGTTTTTTACCTCCACACTAACGGTAAATTAGAAATAGCCGTTTTTAGCAGACTAAAAATCTTTGCTTCATCAAATGACCATTTTATATGGCTTTGCGAACATTAAGCAGAAAATCAAAATGTGCAGCAAAAACGAAATCTCGATCATGCCACTGAAACGAAATGGCCATTTTTACACAATACACTTACGTACGTACATATGTATGTATGTATGTTTGTATGCATGTTGTTATGTATGTAGTACATACTTTTCTTTTTATTTTCCTTCAAATCGTTTCAATACCTCGTAGCATGTTGAGCAACCACACAAGTATGCCAACCAGGTCTTTGTTGAGCCACAATTTCCGCAAATGTGCAACATACAAACAAGCTTGAATGTGTGTCTATGTGTTTACTTAGATGAAAAAGCATATACACCTACACAAACACACACACACACACACACAACCCATATATGTGTGCATGCCGAATTCAGTGTTTAAAATCATCGGTCAAAAAACATTGTTCAAAAGCACTATAAGCACTGAAAGCTCTGTGTTAGCGCCGAGTATGTAGAAGGAGAATGAGCAAAAAAAAAAAAAAGTAAATGCCGTTAGTAGCTACTGTTGAAGTCAATATCTGCTGGAAAAACAAGTAAAAACAATCTGTTGGAAAATCGAAATCCGCAAAAAAAAACACAAAACCAAACACACACACACACATACATTTATGCCGTCCACACCTTAACCGCCAAAGCTATTGAGCATATTCAACCCCATTGCCATCAAAGGCAGTTAATTTTTCGTGCCGTAGCACTTAAGTAACACTTTGTTAAAATGAAACAAAAACAAAAAGTGGCAACTTAAAAAAAGTCCAACAAGAATGATAAACTCACTAAAAACAATAGCAACAAAGGTAAAATTGTCGGAGTTTAGTTGCAAATCGTGCACTTTTGTGGCTATGCTTTAGGTAGGGCAAACATCAAACATAAACACGTACAAGCTGCGTAGAAATGTAAGTGAACTGTCAATTTTGTTTTGAATTTAAGTCTGATGAACGAACTCAAATTGTGAATATTGATTTTCTGTACTTTAGAGCAACGGGTTTGAAAGCTTGTTTTTGAACATTTTTTTTTTTTAATTTATCTTGCGAGCAGCAGATATATTACTGCTATTTTTACTTTAAGTATTTTGCTATTTACTTTTTAACGAATAAGGTAATTGCTTGATTTTAGCAACATTTTTGACTTTGATATGAAAATTTATTTACTTTTACTTTTACTTTTATTTGTTTGTTTTTTTTTTTTAATAAAATACTTAAATATACAGGACGATAGTTGCACATTGGAAATAGTAAAGTAAAATGGAGTATAGGATCATAATGAATTCAGTAGAAATCAAAACAACAGTTTTCAAAATTTTTATGTGTTTGCCTGTAAGTTTGTTAGTGCATCACGCTAAAACTTCTTAATAGAATTGAATGCCACCTTCACCTTTGTATTAGTATAAGTCTAACTTACAATTTAAGGTATCCCTTATATCGATAGCTCGACCAGTTTCAACAAATATGTGTACAATTTATTCTGTTATCGAGTGCATAAAATCCAACTCAGTACATATTAATTTTTGATAGAATAAATGCTCATCAAAGTAATTCAAGGTTTTTCAAACAAAATGCCAACACCATGTCTAAAATTTTGAAGTTATTTGATGGGCATTATTAGTGGCGCTTTTGATGCTAGGAATTCTCAGTAATCCAGTAGCTGCCAAAAGCAACCAAAACCCCAATGATGTGGTGCCGAGTGAATGCTTTGGGCACATCCAAAGCCATTCTGTGTATTAGTTAGTATAGTATTGTTTGGCGATCTTAAATGTTGTGCATGTCTACACAATAGCAAATATATTTCAATACAAACATACACACATACACATACACACAATACATGCGTGCGTACATACAAATGGGTTTGCTGCTACGAGCCTATTCACTGAGTTTGTTATTGTTAAAGTATGGTTTGAGTTTGAGTTTATTTCAGTTTTGTTGAACTGTCTATATGGCATACACATGAATTGGGCACTCTTTGTATTTGGTCAAATTTGTTTGCTATAATGGAGAACATTAATCTAAATTAAATCTGATGCAGTTGCGTATACGTCATGTAGTCCAACCAAAGTATTGTAGAGCACAGAGAAGGCATCTAACCAAACCACAAGCATGGAGGCAAATACTTAGAGAGAATGATTGGGTTCAAATCATTTTTGTTATAGTATGCTTTTGATTTACTGGACATATATCTATGTATATACATATACACTTGCGAGCATTAAAATAATAGTGTATGTTTTTATTGTATTAACTGTTGCTATGCTAAACGGAATGTCGTTTCAAGATTTCGAATTTTGTGATAAGACGAGCAATTAATATAGTAGAGTTTTAACCACCTTAGCTAGGCATTGAGTGTGTTGGAATAATGTTCAATCATATGTCAAAAGAGCTTGCAAAACATAGTTACTACATTATGATGTTCACTGAGCACATTCAGAGCAAATGAGTATGACCCACATTCTGATTACAAATGAGCTTTGTCCTAAAACTCTGAATGGGTGCATGGTTGACATTTGTGTGTATGTTATTTCTCTCTGCAATGTGAGTGACGTAGGCTCGGTGAATACTTGTCTACCCAGAGCTAAAGTAATTAGTTTGATTTAAGTAAAACTGAGATGAAAGTAGAGGCAAATCAGGAAGAAACACTCGGATAAAACAAACTTTTGGTATTCAAACCAAATTGAAATATTGCAAATGCTTTCAAAACTATATTAAGTACATATAAGATCAGGACTATTCAGCATTGTGTATGGGATAATGTTGGAATCATTTAGAAAGAGTCTAAAAAATAATTAAAAAGAAAATAATCCCGAAAATTTTCACAAAAACCGTACCGAAAACAATCCCGAATTGATGCTAGATTACTTCGACAGCAAGGCTAAAATAATTTGGAAATAATGCAACAACAATCCTGATATTTTCCCCAACATGGAAAAGTCTTATACAAAGTATATTCTCTAACAAAGAATGGTGTTCAATAATTTTGTTCATTCACCACTTTAAATTAAAAAAAAAGATCTGTGCGCATATCTAGTGCGTTCCACCAACAAATGGCATTTAATCGTCATGAATAGCGTTGTCGGATAATTTATGACTCATGTATTTACATACAAACATACTTTTTTCACAATATTCCCTTAATTGAGTATTTGACTGAATGCCCATTGAATCAGCTGCGTACTTTTTCTATTTAACAAATTTATTTATTTAGTAAAGTTAGGGCAATATACAAACAGTTTGTGGATGATATAAAAAAATTAAATCCTGCATATATTTTAACTAGAAATTTTTAAAAAAGTTTTATATTTCAAAACATTTTTTGTATCAAATAAATATCCTGTCTGCTCAAATGTGGACATTTTTGCTCTTTTGCATGTCAGTAATTGCCATAGGTCAATGAAATTTGGAATATTTATCATCGATACAAATACTCTACTACAGAGTCATTAAAAACTAGTTTTATGTTTTATAGCAACAAAAAAAAATGCAATTTGAAATATCAAATCGCATGTAGAGAACATCCCTGTAGGGAAGGCGATGACTAGTGACACAAATGTTGGGCTTATAACTAGATAAAAGGTAGCAACTGAGAACCAATTAAAAGCAAACCAATTTAAGATTCTTTTGAAAAATTTTTAACTTTGAATGAATTGAATGAATATATGTACATATGTTATGTTATGTCTTTGCATGTCAAACTGTCAGATAGTTGGAATGGAACCCTTCCGATGTAACTGAAATTAAAACTCTCCTTTTATCATAAAACAAAGTTCTTACAACGAAAAAAAATTTATATGTTTTTCAAAAGCTCGAAACAAATTTTTTTTCTTTTTTTCCTGTTTTGAAAAATTACTTTTTTAATAGTTCCGAAAAAACTGTATTCGAATAAAAATTTGATGCTTAAAAGGATAACTAAGAGAACTGATTTTAAAATTTTTAATTTTTCAAACTCGTAACGTTTAAGGTCAACATCCAAAATTTCTCGTATCACAACAAAAAAATTAAATTTTTTTTTCAAAATTAGAATTTTTGAATTTTGGGCAAACATTTTTTTTTTTTTTCATTTTACTTTTTGACCTCAATTTGATCAACGAAAATTTTGTTCAAGTAAGATATGGAAAAGTTAAAAATATTTATTTTATGGAGGAAATTTTTTTTAAATATAACAGTGAAGTTATACAAAAAAGGTTTAATTCAAAAATTTTGTGGTGAATTTCAAATTTTACCATTTTGAAAAATTTTAAATTTTATTAAATTTATAAAATAAATTTTTTTTTTGTTTTCAAAATAATTTTTTATGCTTTTAAGTACCGCCTTTGAAGGTAAAGTAGTTTTTTTTTTTAATTATATTAGTTTCCGAAATGCTAAAAAAGCTGAAATTTCTAAGATTTTCCCTACAGGGATACGATACACACGCATCCACACGTGCACAAAAAGTTACTTGCAATTTGATTTATAGCTCAATCGTTTCTGTCATATTTATGCACAACAAAATAAACACATAAACATAACGACTTTTCAAATTTTCCACTTTTGCTCTTTTTTCACTCCCAATAAACAACTAAATTCAAATAAAATCAGAAACAGATGATGACTTCTCAAAACACACTACAGTTTTTACATACATACATATGTACATATGTCTCTCTCATTAAAATAGTCAATTTATTACTAAAGTTGCTAACATTAATTTACTACATTTCATTGCCTACCAACTCGTTTTGTTGGCAGCTCACGTAGTTAGGCAATGAACTTCCATCTAAAATTCGCACTAACAACACACACACATGCACAAACATAACATACACATAACCTAAGGTAAAATGCCCACAAAATAGTTGTTCAATACTGTTGAATTACGGCAAAAGTGTATGGCAAACAATCGATCAATTCAACAAATAACCTTGCTCATGTCAAAACAGTTTATGTTGCAACCAGGATATGTGTAAAGATGTGTGGGTGTGCAAGTATTTATTTGTTGCTTATCAATATTCTACTCACGTACACACTGATGATACATAAAATTCGCATGTAAGCATTTATCCGCTGCCACATACACCTGGGGTTTTTTATTGGGTTACCGCGAAATGGTTAAATGGTTGGGTAGCGGGGAAAAAAAATGTTTGCTTTGATTCAGGCGTTATAGCTTACAAAAAATATGTGTAGAAAACAGGAAAGGAGGGCGGTTTTTTATAAGCTGAGATGCCAATGAATTGCTTATCTTACTGTGGTCCTTCAAAAAAAAAATAATGTCTGTAGCTCAGTATATGGGATATATGTAAGTTAATTTCCTGCTTATTAGGGATCATTTCAGGAACCTTTAGTGACTTTTTTAGAATATCTTATGAATCATTTCAGAATATTCCATTTTCGTTCTAGAATATTACAAAAATAACTAAAAATAATTTCGAAAATATTAGAATATTCTCGAAATAATATTAATATGATCCCAAAAAAATCCCGAAAAGTACCGAAAATGGCCAAAAGAGAGTACCGAACACAATCCTGAAGTCATCCTGAAATACTGCGACAGCAATCATAAAATTGTTCTAATTTGATGGGATAACAATCCCGAAATAGTCCCGACATGATCCCGAAAAAAATCCCGAAATGATCGGAAACCAATTACGAAATGCTCTTAAAAACTACGAAATGATTTGTTTGGTGAAATGAAAAAAACAAGATAAATATTATCCCAGAAAACCATCCCGAGTGTTGAAATTTAATTTTTTTAGCAAAAACAACTTTTAAGAGCCTACACAATAAAAATTATAAAAATTCACAAAAGTTTTTCAGCGAGTTCTGACTTGCAGATTAATATACTAAAATTGATTGGACTACTGTAAGCTTCAAAATTTCCCTAAATTTAAAAAAAAAAATTTAAGATTTTGGTTGCCGTTTTTTTAAGTTTTATCACTTTTCAAAACTTTGTGTAAATTTTTAAATCTGTTTTAATATGGATTGTTTTACAGAATTTGCTTTATTTTAAATTATAAAAAATTTCGGAGATCAATATCCAATTTAATTTCACTACTATTAGATTGAACGCAACTGTATGTGAGCGCACTAAATCCTTGCCTGCACAGTCCCTTGAAAATCCACTCGAGTGTATGCATAAATCCTCGAATATTACCCTTGACACAATCACATTGACAAGAAATGCAAATTTTCCGTTGACACACATCGCAGACAAGACCGTCGTCGTAGCACATTGACATCAAATTGCGAAAAGTAAAAAAAAAAAAACCATAAAAAAATGCAAAATCAAAAAAAAAAAAAACATCAGACAACTGAATCTGCATATTTCGTAGTCGTGTACACAATTTGTAGATTTAGCAAAACATTTGTATCATCAATTATACCTAATCGAATATTTGCATGCATACATTTAGGCGCTTAAACTTTTGCTAAACTGATCAAAACGGAACAGCTTACTTTCGCTAAATGAAATCTACATATTCGCATATAACAAAAATTTATTTGATCGATGTATGTGAGTAGACGCTAACATGTCATGCATAGATTTATTTGTTGTAATGAAATCCAAACACACACTCCCACCACTCAACGACTCCTACACACACACACATACACAAATAAACCAACAGTATTATAGCATGGCGCATATGAAGCCAGTCTGTGGGATTGGTTTGAAAGCCGCAAAAGGCATTAAAAAAAGCTTTATTTTCTTACGCCTGCCTTCTTTGCATGTGCGTGTGTATGTGCGCGCTATATATTCAAATCGCTTTGAATCCGGAACAGCTGAGCCAAAACGAAAATATCCTTTGACAAACATTTGAATGGGAGACTAAGTAAACCATGCGCTGCTTGGGTATGAAGCTTTCAGTTTTCCCATGTGATGTGAATTTTTCGTAGATTTCTTAGAACACTCACATGCACGCATATCATCAAAACGCAAACACGCACGCACGCACGCAAATATGTAGTAAGTGGCTGCAATTTGCCCATTCATGGTTAACGTGTAACAAAGGCATGCTTGAGCGCGCAAATATTTCGATTTAAATTCATCTGGAAAATGTCATATTTCCCTCAATATTCAACATGCCTTCTGCTGCTTGAAGATTGTCTTTCTTCATGCTGCACGCTTTCTCACTTCGATAAACGTTCATTAGCGTATTTGGTTGATGAATGCAGTCATTTATGAGTGTTCGTTTGTGTGTGTGTGTGCTTGAGATCGTATGTGTGTTTTTAGCAAATTTTCATTTGCCATGTCGCTAATTAAATCAAAAGTGTTTTTATGAATTCTAATATATTTTGTAAGTAGATTATTTTTATTGTTGCGTTAATACGTTACCATGGCGTTTGTGAGAGAATGAAAGAGAAGCTTTTTTAGACATTTATTTCAACTAAAATGATATGGACGTTTCCCTATAGCACTAAATTTGTTTAATTTGTGTGGATTATACTTCAGTGAGAGGTCAATCAGAAAGCAGTACATTGATTTTAAATTAGTTTTCCATAACTAACTATCATGCATTCTCATGTAGTATAGTACTAGAGAACAAGGGAACATGTAGCTTCGATCTATGTATATGTAAAAATTATTTTAAGCTATTTCGGTATAAATCGTTTTAAGCACCTTTTAGGGTTGTCAGGGGACCACTTCAGAACAATTTCTGGATCACAAAGGAAATTTTCTGAAACCACTTCGAAATTCTTTGCATGATTAGAAACCATTTTTTTATTGAATAATTTTTCAGTCAAAGTCAAACCGTGGGTCCTATTTCAATCACGTTCTTCGACTACTTTTGGGTTCTACATTTAAAAATATTTTTTTTTTTAATATTATCTATATATCATTTGATCCGTTCTTTTTTCTCAAGTTCTAAGCATCCGTCTTCCATTATATAAATATTCATTTATGTGCATGCCAATAATTTATTCTATCAGTACAATGCCAACATCGTAAATATTGATCGTATTAATAAATTCAGTGCATACATATATACCTAATTGTTAAGAGGATTTATTCATTTGATTATCATCATAACGTTGCTTTACCACCCAATAAATTAGTAAGAAAATTTGTAGCAATATATTGCGTGTATTAGACATACATATGTACTTAGTTAATTGCCAATTTACACACTCATATGCAACAATAACTTTTTATAGACGGGAAGCAATTATATATAACCAAAATTATACTCTTATATCAGCATATAGATTCACATAAGCTGGATTTAATAAAAATAACACTGAATCGAAAATACTGTAGAGTTTATTAAAATCTAGAATTATTACGTAAACATTTAAAATTTTTCAAATTGTATTGGATTTTCAGAATTATTTCCTTAAAAATCTTTCGCTTTTTTTCAAATACCAATTAATATTGTGGGTATTTTCAATGTGGAAAAAACTTTCAAATAAGTTTCTGAATTTTTGAAATCTCGGAATAAACTTGGCAGCACTGATTCAAAAAGCTCTAAGTTAGGCCTATCTACGGTTTTATATGAAATTGATTGATGAATTTTATGTATAGAAGTTTTCCTATTTTCTAATTAACAAAAAATCATGATTGTTCGCATTTATTTTTTGATTTTTTTTTTTTTTTTTTTTGATAAATTTAGTTTCTTCTTTTTTTGAAAATTTTTTTTTTATTTTTTTTTTTATATTTTTTTTTTTTAATTTTTTTTTATTATTTTTTTTTTTGATATTTTTCTTAAATTTTTTTTGATTATTTTTTTTTTTATTTTTTTTCCTAATCGTTTGACTGATTACTTTCCAGAGAATACATTTACTGATCGATTACCATTATTTAAAATTTTTAATAATTATTTTCCAGTTAAAAAAAATCGAAAAATTCATGATTTTTCACAATTTCAGATATTTAATTTTTTTTATACTATTATTTATTTTACAATATATAAATAAAAATCATAATATTTCACAATTTTTTTTTTATTATTTTAAATTTTTGTTTTTTTTTGTTTGTTTTTTATTTTAATTTTTTTGGTGTTCTTTTCTTAATTTTTTTTTCAGTGGTTTTAATTATTTCTTTTCAATAGTCGTAGAAAATCATAATTTTTTTTATATTTTTTAATCGTAATCAATTTATTTTTGCCTGTTCTGGAAAATAATTAAAATAATCATAACCAATTAAAATATCCGTCCAATCAAATCATTACCAATTACTAATCAAATTAACCAAGTCTGTGTTATTTTGAAAGTGCTATAATTATGAAACGCATTATGTGCGTTTGGAATTACTGACCAAAGGCTATTAATTCTGTCGAAGAGTAGTAATATTTTTACTGCGAATGTCTAATACTTAAATGGTATATAATTGCTTATTTATCTAGATGTACACCTACGTTTATACATATATGTATGTTTAAATATTAGAATTGGCAAAAAAAAATATTTCTTTTGGCAACATTTTATTAGTTGACGCGGCGTTGACTTTTTTTTAGAATCACCAACATTTCAAAATTGGTTCTTTTTTTTAAGTTTGAAATTTTTTTGTTTTTAGTTTTTAATTTGGAAATTTGTTGAAAATACAAAAACTCAAAATTTGTTGTTGTTTTTTTGCCCAGTCTAATAAATATGTATGAACAGAAACATAACTTAAAGTCCATCCCTAAGTACTAGCTATAGATTATGACTTATAAATTACACAGTTCAACAATTGCTAAGCGCATATACTATATCGTTTATATCTATGTATTTACTCACTAAATATTTATGAAACAGCTGCTAAGTATTATAAGTAAGTACATAGATTTGTGTCCATAATATTGTACATATGTATGTATGTCACTGAAATATGCTAAGACAAATTATCTGCGAAAATTAATTAATTTTCTTTACATAATTCTAACTAAATATCATTAGGTGCACATGCACATATGTATGTATGTATATGATTACAACTACATACATATGTATGTGTCTATGTAGATATTCGAGATTAATAATAATAAATCAAATTCTGTTGAAGTACTTGTTAATACCAATTAACAATGCCACTATTGCAGCATGCATATTTTACTTAAGGTAAATACTAATGTTCAATGTTTATAATTATTGGACTGGTGTAAAAAATTTTAATTTTTCTTTTTTTTTTTTTTTGGAAAACTATTTAATTTTTTTTGGACTATTTGAATTTTACGTTTATGAAACATTTTCGAGGTAAGAACGTGAAATCATGATTTTTTTACTATCTTTAAAGCCTCGCTAATGATCCTTCTCACCATAATTTTTATTCAGCACATTTTTGTGGGAAGTTCTATTTTCAATAAAACGGCTGCTTAGTTTTCTTACCTTAGTGTTTACCATTTTTAACACAAAACAAAATTTAATTTAAGATCTAATACATATACATACATAAATTTGAAACAATTTTTTTTTTGTGCACAGTCTAATGTATTTACATAGAATGCTACAGATAAATTTAACAGGAATAGCTTTTTATGCTTACTTAAGCACAAAGTATGTGTTTAAATTTAAGTCAAGTTGACTTTAATTGCATTCACAATCGCCAACAAGAGAAACATATGCATAAGAAGGATTTGCTATAAATCAAGGAGGTGGACCGAGAGAAAGTTTGTTTGGTGCTATGCAAAAGCATCGAACCAAATTGAATATTATAAGATAATCTTTCTCTGTCTTATCTTACAAAAAAAATATATATGAGAGCAATAGTTTATCAACGGCTGAGTTGAATTCGCCGTATTTTAAAATGCGTTTTGGTACAAAAATGTCTGAGTTGAATTTTTTTTAACATTTTTTTTTTTTTTAAATCGGTTTACCTCACTGTTCAAATGCAAATCTTTTAATAGCATCATTTCTACAAACATACATACTTATGAAATAGCAAACAATAATTAATACTATTATTTATCCGTCTTACAGATACAAACTTATGATTCGCTTTTAAAAACTTACGAAATGTGCTTTAATAGCTTTTAAGCTTAGCCTTTATAGCTTTTAAGTGCTCAAAAGTAAGCTTTTGCATGAATTAAAATTATTATAAGCTGTCTGCAATTGAAAGATATAAAAAAAAAAAATTAGTAAGTTAGAGTACCTATAGATAATTCGACAATTTTGAGAATTTGCGTTTGTCTGTTTGCATGTTTGTACGCCCATCACTCAAAAATTGCTGCATGGAATTTAATGAAATTTTCAAATATATATAGATAGATGTTCGACTTAAAATTAAGAACCATTCTTATAGCAAAAAGCTATTATGTTGATTTAGTATGCAGCGATAGAATAGAAAGTAAGAGTAATTGTGCAGACTAATCAAGATAAACATGCTGAAAAAAAGAATCAAAACAGATTCAGGTTGAAATTTAAAGAAAGCAAAATTTAAGAACATATACATGCATACATATATATTTGTGTTAAAATATCGTAGTCCTAGATCTCATAAACGCACCAAACTTTATAAGCAAATCAATAATACTCATTCAATCAAATCTTCAAAAAATCAGTTTTCTCTTCTCTCTTTTCTTAATTTTTTAGTAATAAATTTCATTTGCCTTCACTCACACCCACCACCATCATGAATAACACATTTTTAAAATCCCCCACATAAATTATTTGTTAAGAAATCAACATTTTCACCTGCCTCCAACAATTTCACTAATTTATTTCCTGCCACATGCAACAAATAAAAAATGACTTTTATATTCATTCAAAATAGCAAAAATAGACGAGGTTAAATTGCTAAGGCTGTGAATAAAATAAACAAGGTCATGTCAAATTGCTTATCTGAATCGACATACTAAAGCTCTCTATACACTGACTGTTAAACTTATTTACGCAATGAAGGGAATGGAGCGAATGTTTTGCATTTGAATTGAAAGGGGGCCCATTTTTGCTAACAGACTGCCAACTGGACTGTTAGTAAGATAGAGAAGGTAAGGTATGTAAGGGTGAGTTTTGTGTGCTTAAGCCAATTTAGGCTGGTCGTTAAACAGTTGTGAAAAACCTTAAGAAGTTGATTATTTACACAGCATGAAGTTATGTAAATTTATGAATATTTGCATAAGCACGACAGGCACAAGCAGTAGGGGGAAAATAGATTAGAATAGACAAGTGAAATGTTTAAGTAAACAGGAAGAGGTGCGTAGGGTGCGTGCAATACAAAATAAAATTTCATGGTATTGTTACGAGATAAGCAAACAAGCGGAAGGCATTGAATAAAATAACTGCGTAGTGTTTTTGTTTGGGGCTTTAGCGACCTTATTCTAGATTTTGGTATTGTTGTTATCAGCTTCTATAAGAAATATGCATGTTGACTTACTTACATGAGTTCATTATTTTTGTTAATAATACTTAATTAAATTTGTCACTCAAAAACAGAAGTCTTATGGTTGATGAAATTAATATCTGGTTTCTCAGTTTGACGAGAAAAGCCCTGCCAACTGACAGCGCAGCATAACATTTTTGGGGTGAAGTTTGAAAACCATCTCACATTCACGCTGAGATATTGATTTTGAAACAAATGCAGCTTGCTGTAAAGAATTTGGCTGGCCGCACTGAACCTAAAATTTTTTCGTTGAGTGTTTAAAGAATTTCATTAAATAATGCCACAGGATCATAAAATAATTTTCTATAAATACAGTAAAAAATTTTTTTTTTTTTTGGTCGATTTTTTTTTTTTTGTCGAAAGTAAGCGCCGTTTAAGCAATAAAAATACCTATCTACTAAAGTGAGTGTGAGAGAATTCGAGAAAAAATACCAAAAGTGAACCAAGAATCACACAAAGTGCATAGAAAAACATACAATTAGAAAAGCAAAAAAAAATATTTAATTTTAAAAGCAAGTATGCGACCTAACGACCAATGCCTAGACGACCAGAAATTTGAGTAAAATTCAACAGAGCGCAAAATACCAGACGGGTTTGTAACAACGCAGGCGAAGGTAAGGTAGAGCAACCTAATGACATACAACAACCAACTTACTGCCACAGCAACATATTCAACAAGCCATTACAAATAAATCAGTAACCGTCTGTAGCAACAACAACAAATCAATATTGAGCTTTTAAGCTAGTATGTCAATAGTGGCGAAAGGAGCGAGCAAAAAGCGTACAGACTTTTATAGATAGCGATAGCAGCTATAATTTCAACTCTTGTGATTTTTTGTAAATCCCCACCATTACCTTTTTAATGTAGATGCTTGAATGGACACTGCTGACTTTGTTGTTGTTGTTACGCTTACAGCAAATGCTGCATGAATGAATGAGTAATACGTGGGATGGCAATATACGCAGTAGCTGAGCTGTAGTGAAGTGTACTCGAATAACGACTGATTCGATATCAAATGAGAGAATTGTCTGCATTCAAGCATATGTAAATATGAATATTAGACTATATCAAAAAAAAATTTTTTTTTAATTTTTAAATTTTACCACTTTAATTACTCAAATTGTTTGGGATCTGTTTAATTTTTTCTTTGAAACTGCGAAGCTTTGGAGATAAAGAAACTTAAGTGCAGTGAATAAAATTCTACACAAAAAAAATTTGGACTAGCAATTTTAGTAGTTTTAATAATTTTCGAGAATTTTTTTTCACAAAATAACGAAAACAAATACCAATACAAATTACAAAAAAAAAAAATTTAAATAAATGTTTAGCTTTTTTTGATCTTGGATTGTGAAATAAATCGTTTCCTAGTTACACCTAAAAATATTTTTTTTTAGCGCTGTCTAATCTACATACTTTTCTATTGTTTTATTTGTACGAATTCTAGTCATTTTACGTATGTTGGTTTATGTTTAAAAATGTGTGAAAAGTGGGGATGAGCTTGTTCGTATGTACTGCTCGACGCTAAATTGCCACACTTGGCTTGCTTGCTCAAGAGTTTGGAAATAAAAATTTCACTCGACCGTACGTCAATCAAGGAAATATACAAAAAAAAAAAAATTTTCAAATACATAAATTTAAAAAACGACACGGGTGCACCATTGTTGGTTTTTTTTGGTAATTTTTTACATTTAAAAAAAATTGGTTGGTTGGTTGATTTGAATGACAAGACAATGATATCGTCCTGGGTAAGTGCGTTGCTCAGATTTGTACCGTTCCAACTGCAACTCCGTAACGAAATCAATCTTTATTTCTCGCCTCTTTAAATTTAAAAAAATAAACCACTTTAGGTAACACCCTTTTCTTATCTAAAATCAAGCAATGCTTCAATGTTGAAAGGCAAATAAAAACGCAAAAAACAAATTGCTTGCCCCGCGCAAATACTAAGAAATATAAGATACTCGTGTCGAATATGAATATAACGAAGCTCTGTGAAAATTTATTGAAAAGAAATGATGAAATGAAATGTTTCCCAAAGGACCGCTTAAAATGAATTTTTCAACGATTTGCATATTGCGGCCGTTTTGCTTCAATTTTTTTTTTTTTTTGGTATTATATATTTATTTCCATTTCAGTTTTTTTTTTTTTTTTGTTTTGTTATACATTTTTTGCCATTTAAGCATATTCGCTTTGCAAAATCCGCTTGTTACTTTTTCTCGTTTCAACATTTTAGTAATAAACAAGCATGGAAATAAAAAAAATATTCAAAAATGCATAACGAATGGCGCAGGATGTGAGGTAGTATGTGTGTGTGTGTGTAAGCAAAGAATCTCCTACTCAAACGCTATTTGAGCGCTTTCGAATTTTAAATATTTTTATGCTGCTATGCTTCCATCTTTGTATTCGCTTTTGTTCATTGTTAGTAATGTCGCATTTGTTAAAAATCCTTTGACTTCTCAAACACACAGCCGCACAGAACGTGTACTCAAACGCGAATGCGTAGCGTACAATTGAAAAAGGAAGAAACCCCATTTCTATTTGAGCTTGACACAATAATAATGAAGGACTTAAATTCGATTTATTTTGTGGTCATAATATAATGCGAACACACCCAAATACACACGCACACACTTACACGCGCAACATTTTTTATGAATTGGTCAACGTTGCGTATGAGTGACCAAAGTGAAATTAAATTGCTAGCAAAAGAAAAGAAAAGATGAAAAGCAAACAGGATGCACGAAAATAAGGAAGTATGAAATAAAAAGGCTATAAAAGGAAATAAAATATGAACGAAGGAGAGTTGAAAAAGTAGCACGAATATTGAAAAGATGGTAAGCACACACACACACACCCATACACATTTATGTAACGATGTGTAGCGCTTTTAACATATTTTTTGGACAAAGGAAATTGAACGTTTTTCGTATGAATATAAATTTTGGTAATGCCTCAAGTAAGCGCAGTTGAATGAAAATATAAAGAAAAATATTGAATTTCAATTTAATAAGAAAATAAAGAAGGCAATGGGTGCTGAGGTAAAGTTCTGGCATATAAATTACTTGAGATATATGTACATTCATACATGAAAGTAGATTAGGAACATTGGAGTTTTATTACTAATTTATGCAGCTCTTGTATTTAGTATGAAATAAATTTCTATGGTCCAAGAAGGCCGATAGATGTATTTGTAATATAAAATCAAGAATAATATCTAGAAAATAAAATGTAGAAAAAAATGAAAAGGTAGTTTAGTTTCAATTTTGGTTACTCATACGCAACGTAGACCCGAGCAGTATTTATGATAAATGTAGAAGCAAGCAATAACAGCCAAAGTCTGATTTTAGAGCTTTTTCACAGCGCCTTTCTTAACTTCAAATCTTTAGCAGGAATACGGAATATGTTTCTATTGTTGATATTTGATGTTTAGCTTTTCTGCAATTATTACTTTGCTTTTTCAATCCCAAACTAAATAACATTTTGGCTGTTGCTCCAATTTTTTTTTTTATTACATATTTTGGAATGCTAATTTAACTTCAGCTCTTAAGTCTGAAGTTTGCTGGCAGTTTATTTAGATAAGTCGTGCAAAATTGATCCCTGTCCAATGAGTCATATGCGACTCACTCAAATAAGTTCATGAGTCACATGTGACTCATTCGCCTATACAACTTACAGAAGAAGAAGGTCCTATAATATGTGACTCATTGAAAGTGGTAAACATGTTTTTTTTTGTACGCTCATGAGTCACATGTGACTCATAAAATTATTTATAAAAATAATATTTTATAATATGTGTTCATATTACTCAGTTTAGCAATTCCAAAAACTAGTGGACGTGGGGCATTCACAAAATAAAAAAATTAAAACAAATAAAAAATTCTCACCAACAATAAAAGCACACAAAGCATGTGAGAAGTACTTAAAAGCGCTGAAATGTCTAGTTGAGACTTGCCAAACGCTGTTGTCAACATTGACGTTGACACGACTAATAATAGTCAAACGGAAAGCTAGTTATCGTCTACGCCCCCAAACAAGCATTGCAGCAACTGAAAGCGTAAGCAATTGATTGTGTGCGTGTATGTGTGTGTGTGTGTGTGTGTGTGTGTACGTGTGTTGTCGATTGCACGCTTGAATTCGTGTTAAATACGCCATAATGCCAATTATCCAAGCAAAATTTCGACAGCAAAAGTGGTAATAAAATAAAAGAAGTAGCAAAACAAGTAAAACAAATAACGCAATGAAAGCAATAAAAACAATAAAATAAAGAGAAATGTGTAAAGCAAATGTGACTTAGTGATTGTAATTACTATTTTCCGCTTTGATTGTGGGGCAATCGTTTGTTGATGAAATGTTTTGCAAGAAAATACGACGAAGAAACTTTGACATGCACAAACATGCTTACTTATGTTTGCTGCTAATTCTTTAATGACATTAACTTTGATTATATTTATGACTTTTGGATTTGTTTTTGTAATTGCGTTTTATTATTATTATTTTTTTTTTTGCTTGCGTTGGTTTGGTTGACTACGTCGATGCCTTTTACTTATTTGTGGAACTAAAATTAGCGAATATTTTATTTGCTTAATTTGGCAAAGTGTTGTCTAGCTTCATAAAAAAGTATATTCAAAAATTATTTTGAAATAATTTGTTTATAAATTATTAGCTAATATTCTTAAAACCACTATCTCCACTTCTTTTAAATGCAGCAAATACTTCAATAAGAGGAAAACCTTCAAGAAATAAACTTGCTTCTCTTTAAAAAATAATTAGCTGTGAATGTGCCATTCAAATAATCCCTACTCAGCTACTTCATTAAGACACCTTTTATTTCATAATCTATTGAAAACTTTTCCAAACTATTAATCGCCTCATAAATTTCCACTTATTTTTCAACGCACATACGCTAACGATGTAAAAACAATTGGCTTAATTAGAAGCTTTCTTAACTTTTAACAAACATTTCGCTAACTTTTTGCCTTTTCGCCCATAACTACTTGGGATGCCTGAATGCATGTAGTTAAATACTTGCGTGTGTATGTGTGTGTGTGTCCATGTGTGCGTTGAAGTGTTATTCGATGAAAGTCTAGATAAGTAGTGGCGCACATGTGCCAACTTATTATCGGCTCACTTATTCGTTTAAATGACTATGCAGAATTCAGTTTTACTTTAGGACAATAAATTCTACTTGGCCTTTTGCCATTTTCAATTAAATTATCTTATTCACATAGTTGAATGCAGATAGTTGTGAACATAATTAGTAGCATATGCTTGAATTTCACAAACTTATATTTACACGCACATATATACAAATATATAGAAAGTACCCAATAAGGAAATTAAATTTGTATGAAATTTTCAAAAATCTTAATTTTGATTATATAGATATTAGACTTACAAAACCTTGATTTTTTGTTTTAAAATTTTTTGAAAAAAAGGTTTATTTAAGGAAAGGATCATTGCGTAATCGTATATATATAAATACAAAATAAATGAAATTATAATGGTGTTATTGACTGAACAAGTGTTGTAGGCCAAAAATAATAATTTTGGCGAACACAACGCAGTGTCAAAATAGACTTACTAAAAAAATGAATCCATCATTGCTAATAATAGTGCCAACAATAAATATAAAAATTAAGCAGTAAAATAAATATAAATAAAAATTTCGCTTAAATACAAACCATTGTTCTGATAGCTTAATGGTTAACAGAACGTGCCAACATATCTATTATGAAGGAGCTTTTGAAAATATGTGTCTTTTTATTTAAGCTTTATTTGAATTACTTTTATATTTTATTTGAGTAAAAAAGTGTTTAATAAATACTAAGAATTATGAAAAATTTAAAACAAAAACAATTTTCTTAATAACTCTTTTCTTAAGCGTTTTCCTTGGCTCTGAGCTTATGTCTACTCATGAATGAACAATCAAAAACTCAGTTACTGGTTTCTAAAATTAAATAGATACTAAAAAAATTAATTTAAATAAAGTTTAAGGAAAGTAATTGCAAATTTTTTTTTATATATTTAATTAAATTTCTTTTTAGATTCAAATTATTAAATTATTTACTTTTAAATGATTTTGTAATCGCAAAGCAAGAATTTTATATTTTTTTTTTATTTTATTATTTATCTTTAGCAAATTAAAATTTTCCTTACGTCTATTTTCTCATTGGGATACAAAAGTCAGGATTTAAATAAAGTTTTTGTTCTAGTGAAGGGAAAGTTATTTGAACAGCATAGTTTACTGTCTGCTTTGACACACATTTTACTCTGCTCGTGTGAATGTTAGTTGGAAACTTATTTTCGAAAAAGCGTAACTTTATTTGGAAATAATGAAGTTATTAATTGGAATATAAACATTTAAAGAATTTAGTATATTTGTTGGACAAATAAACTTTAATAAAATTAAAAGTAACAAAAAAGCAATTGTACCCAGTGAACTTACTAAATAAGAAAGAAATGCAGGAGGTGTGGTGTCGAATTCGAAACACAAAGTGTATCAGCTTCTACAAAGAAAGCAGCAAAATGATACACAGCATAGGAAAATTCTCCTCGATTGAGAGCCCACCCCGTAGCATTACATCAGCTACCTTGGTATTGCCTTCATTAAATGATGCCGAATATGTATTTTCCAGCCAAGTAAATTTCTTTACCAAAAATATTTCGCAAGTCCTCCTTCCTTTTATCTAAATTAAACACCACGTAATAACGGCCCAAAAGTAGTCAAAGAAAGAAAGAAGGCTCTTAAGTGGAAAACATAACACTTCAAGCCAAAATGTCTGCAATACTTCTGTGGCTTAGCCACTTCAAAATAATACAACGATACGTGTTTTGTCTATTACTTAGGAAGAAAAACATTAAAGTGCTCACACTAAAACAGCATACGCATATTACTTACTTAGATCTATATACTTATGATTTTTTATATATAGGTACATTAGACTGGGTAAAAAAATTAAATTTTTTTGTTATTGGAAATTGTTTTGAAATATAAAAAAAAAAAACTAGAAAAGTTTTCATACTTTGTCCTATTTGTTAAGGGTCTAGGAATTTAAGAAAATATTTTTTGCCCCTCTCTGATAAAAATGTCAGTATAAGTTTTGAAAAAAAAAACCAATCCAGTCTAATACGGATATGTACATATATGTATGTATTTATAAGTATGGCTTTATATTACTTGCATGAAAATGGTGAAGTTTCATTTGTATATTCATTTCTAACATACTTGGTGTTCATGCATAAAATTTGACTGTCTCTGTCTGCATGAAAAAAATTGGTGAAATGTGTCTGAAGTGAAATAGCATGAAGTTTATCAAGACGTTGAAGAAAATGGAATTGAGCAAAAGAAGTATGAAAATGCATTTGTACTTACTAGTTGTGGGTAATGGCGCAATTTCTCATGCGCTGCTGAAGAGGCACAAAAGCGCGATATATAAATCCAAAAAATAATAAATCGGATGGGATGAGGAGGAACCGAACATTTTTTCTTCATTCTTTTGGCCTAAACCGAAAAAAATCCGAAGTTCGATTGTTCTATATAAGCCAGACAAACGTAGTTCAATTAAAATTCTGTACTATTTACTAAAGCAATAACGCAATGCAATGCAGTGTTACCAAGTGCTAGTACTTACAAGTATGCATCTGTATAGGTAAGGAATATAAGAATTCATATTTTAGCTCAAGTAAGAGTGCGATAATACTGAGTGCACTTTATACATCTTGTCTCAGCGCGGAATATATTCTTTGATAGTCGCTGTAAATGGCAGATAAGAAGGAGGCACACAAATATTATATACTAAGAGTATATCTAGATTTATTGAACAGAGTATTGCCGCATTTATAGGAGCGAAATGTCTTCGCAAAAAGTTAGCAAAGTTTATTTATTAAAACGAAAATTTTTATCCCAGCAATTAATTCACTTAAATTAAGGACGGAATATTGGTCACTACAACACAGATATCGCAATTATGACCATTAAAAGCTATCCAAATTTGGTAAAAGATTTTTAGGGCTTTCTCAAACACAGTCTGTCACAGACAGTACAAAACCTCGTTGTGAAGTAAATAACACGGTTTGATTAAAATAACTTTATGTCAATGTTCACCGCTTGAGCTGGAGATTGCAACGTAAAAGGGAAGGTCCTTCGGTACCTGATCCTCAAAAATTAGATTATTAAACAGTATTGCCTTTGTGGCAGAACATAAAAAGTGCCCTTAAGAAGATGGTACTTCTAGCTTCAAAAATTTCTTGGTATACAAAAAAGTAGAATCAACCCCAAGAGATCAACTTAACACACCTTAAGGTCTGTCCCATATAATACTTAATGAGTTGAAAGTTTAATTCCCCAAAACTTGTATTATTTAACTCAAGAGCTTTTGATGACATCGACACCAAAGGCCTCGTACTCGACCACATTTCGCATGCATGTCCCAACACTTACTCATCTTTAACGCATCATTAAACAATAACTGAAAACACAAAATATTGGATGATGAAAAATAAACGACATAACATCACATACCAGTTCACTTTGGCATGCTAAGCGTATGCCAAGAAATATATTACTTAATAAAGAATAGTTAAATATTCGTATAAATATATTGCTACACATTCTAAACTATATACATATACACACATACATGCGCACATAGATGGCACATATGTATTTGATATGCTCACTCAGCAAATATTCAAATAGAAAATTCCATATGCCCTCCCCCCACCACCATCACCCCAAATATAGCCATCTGTAGTCGATGCCTGCATTGGCACACTTAAGCAGTATGGAGAAAAATTATCCACTCAAAAATGCAATTTCCTGTGAATGAATCTTTATACACATTTTACTTCAATGTACTTGCTACACCAAATTTTCAAAAGCTTTTTGGAGTAACAAATACATTTATAAGTATGTGCCCACAGCTATGGATACGTAGTAGCACCCTGCATCGGATGAAACTAGTACTAAAGTGGTGAAATGAGACCTCGCTTGGCATAGAATAAAGGGCTTTTTGATCGCAACACATAGCTTAAAAGCTAGGATATCAAATTCGATATATTTATTTAGAGTAATCGAGATCCGGTGAGCCTAAGTTCTCAAAATGACAGTACCAGACTGATAACCACAAACCTTTGCCAGATGAGAACACTCAAAGCAGAACAAGAAACATACAATTCTTCTGTCTTTCAATAAATAAAAACCTATAAATTTGTATCGATTATTTTTCAAATAATTATCGATAATAAATAAAAGTCCGTATTTAAAAAAAAAAATTTTGGTTTTTTCTTTTGATAGTTTAGTCAAATTTCCAAATAACTTTTTTGTCGACTATAAATTCGATAGTACTATCGATAGTTTTGTTTACTTTAAATAAATCGATTGTGTGATTTTAAAAATTTATTTTTTGACAAAAAAGTTTTATTTTTTTTTCAGTTTAGCAGTTATCGATTATATTTTTCAACTATCAATAGAATTTTTATTTCTATCGGTTATCTCTATACATTTTTCGAGCATATCAAGGAGTGTTATTTTCACGTATAGGTCTGGTAATTTGGAAGATTTTGTTATTTATTCAAAATAACAGTTAACCAAATGTCGATTATTATCATGAGTATCGATTTTTGGACTTCTGCATGCTTGAAACTCGAAACTATCGAAATGGAAGTAAAATGAATCGACTGAATTATTTTTTTTTAACTCCGAGTTTTATAGTCAAAAATTTAATTTTTTAGTTTTGCAGTTAAAACTTACCGTTAATTTTCTTAACCTTAAATTTATCGATATTTTAGTCGATATATCTATCGATTTTCTCAGCGAAATCGTGGGTAAACTATTTGAGAAAATAATTCAAAATAAACCCCTTTCTAATGATATTTGCAGAACCAGGCTCCCTAATTCTTCGAGAACAGAAACACTATAGAAGTATCTATAGTTAAAATTATCGTGAGATATGAATGTTATAAAAAATATCAATTGTTAGAATGTGGCCACTTTGGTAATTTTGGTAATTTTGGAAGTAAATATACTGTGCATATTCGGCAAGGGAAGAACTTTAGAATCGTATATCGAATAATCGATTGTTGAATTTTATGTTTTTTAAAAAAAAAAAAACTTTTTTAAAACTAAACAATTATTTTAAAAGTTTTTAACTATCCGATTTATTTTATTTACCTCTCAACATATTTTTCCAATATACAACTTTGCGTTGGGCACTTATCCTACCTAAAGCATACCAATACTCCTAAAACCAATACCAAACTAGTACAAAAATCATATCAAAGTCGTCAAACCTCCTATAGCCTACATTTGTTTGTGTGTTCACGCAAAAAGTATAAGTTTGGAAAAATCTTTGCCAATAACCATCACCCTTCTAAACTGTTAGCCCGAGAGCAATGGCAAGACGTGAGCGTACGTTTGATATGAATTCGTTTATAAAAATGCTCGTGTATGTGTGTGTGTGTGTATGTAAATGTGCACAAACTCTATGCTGCTAGCGAGCAACCTTAACTGATGACACACTCAAAGAGTGTTCGTTGTGCATTTACGCTTGAGCGAATTTTTTGTATATCCGTTTTCCTGTAGCGCCAAAGTGCTTCTCTACGGCCATTAAAGTTGTAGTGTTTGGGATACAGTTACTGCTCTATAGACACGTTGCAAGCTTTTGATATACATACATATGTATGTATGTGTGTGTGTTCATACAAACTTGCACTTACTTGCTTTAACTGAGCCACTGACATATCAATTCATGCGGATTTGCTCATATGTTTTGTATATTCTATTTTTGCTTTACTCGTAATATATTTTTCTGCTTGCTTGAACTGGTGTATTTGTATGTAAGAATGTGTGTAGGTATATATATAGTGCTAATTTAAGATTTGCTATGTCATTCAGCCTGCTGAAATACACATACAAACTCATAATTAATGGTGCAATTATGTCTTTTAGGGCACAATATCCACCTAAGCTGCTGTCGAGTGTTTGCTGCCGAGTGTTTTGTGACAAAGAGACCACATTTAAGAATTCATTTTTAAATTTTTGAGAACTTAAATCTTGGGTTTATCTTTCTTGAATGCAAAATGATACCCAGCAATATCTAAATAAAATAGTGGGACAGATACAAATTTGTTTGACCTTTTAGTTTGGAATCATTTTCGTCCCAGGACCTTGGAATTTATATCTCTCTAAAGCGCGTCTCTCAGCACGTTTGAGTTATCCTCTCTCTTTTTTAAAGAGTGAAAAGTTGCATTTTTGAAAATCAGAAAGCTCTACTATACTTCAACTTTTTGTAAGGAGCTTTCAAGCTTTTTTTTATAATTTCCATTTGAAAAATTGATAAAATTTACATATTTATGACTTCACGCTTCAGCACTTGTCTCAGCGTAAACCACGACTTATGCCGAACATAATGAAAATTAAAGCTTTTTTTGCGCAGCTTTCTCACTCGACCATTCTGTGGAAGTACATATCTATCATGTTTTATGAATTTCCATACTTTACTTATTTGGTAGTACCAAAGCATGCGGTTGACTAATGCAGACTGTAAGCGTCTTTAGCTGTAAATCAGCAGCTTGGGCTAGCGTACACTGTGCAACCAACGAAGTTGAACATAAATTGTAGGGTGGGTTGAAAAAATTATTTTTATATTTTTGCTTTATAAAAAAACAAAACCGATTTTAACAAATGATTGAATGTAGTTTATTTTGAACGAAAAAATATTTTAAAAAATCACAATCGCAAATTTTTAATATTATTTTCAGAAAATATGTGAAATCGCATGGACAGCTAAAAATTGTTGATCAAAAATTATGTAAAATAAAATTAAGTTTTTTTATGAAACACAAAAGCCACCCTCCTTCTAATCGAAAAATGTTCTACAACCCACCCTAATAAATAGCCAAAGACACAAACAGCTGCATAGCTAGCAAACAAATCAGCAACTTGACGCCACTAGTAAATCCATCGTTAAGTTGAATTTTAGCGCGAAGTTGCCAATGACTTCAGTGGAATTGAAACTCATCAACATCAACTAATGCTGAGCTTAAAATGAAAAGCACAGAACTCGCCAAGTGTCTGATGGATGATGATCAACATACACAAACACACACACACATACACAAATGGAGGCAAACAACTGCTTTCCTATCTGCCTTTAGATGCATAGCAAGTGCCTGCAAAGTTGTGGTGCAACAAACGAAAGCAATATCCTCGTTTTGTTTTTTTTTGTCTATGCCACCAACGTTGCAAATTGCATTTTATGCCACAATGCTGCCGCATCCTCAAACCAACAAACCAAGCAGGCAGTCAAATTTTACGATGCACCGCATCAGCAACGTATTCCAAGTAAGCAACATAAGATATGGTGGCATGTCATTGAAATTGAATGCAAGTAGTGCCTGCCAAAAACGCTAGTCAAGCGTATAAAAAAGCAAAAAGACGAGGTCATAGAAGTTTTTTTTTTGTTTTTGTTTGGCATGGAAAAAAGTGCCAAAGTGGTTGCAGTGCAAATGTTGCTGATCATGTTGCAGCGAAATTGAACTTTTTTGTGTTTTTTTTTTGCGTTTCAGAAATGTTATGCTTGTGTGTATGTGTGTTTGTGTTTATGCTAGAAGCAAAGTTTTTGACTTAGCCATTGAAACTTTGACTCATTTTGTGTATGTGTGTGTGTGTGTGTATGCGTTTGAACAGTATTGATGTTCTAAGTTATTGTTGGCAAAGTTTCGAAAGACGATATCAATAAGTTGCCGACGGTAGTAGTTGTTGTCGCTGTTGTTGTTCGTGTTGTTGCTTGTCGTTTGGTTTTCTTTGCTGGTGCTCTTGTTTTTGTTTTTTTGGTTTTTTTTATTCTTTTGTCTGCTGGGCGTTGTTGTCAAGGCATCACGGACATGGACATGGCAGCAACACTCAATTACAAAAACGTGCCTGTGCGATATTGCATTTGTTGTGCTTTTCACTTTAATCTGTAAGTGTGTGTGTGTGTGTGTGTATGCGCTTGTGCTTTAGCTGCCAATAGGTTATCAATCTTGTTATGTGGATAAAGTCTTGGTCGATGGTGAATAAACAAGAAAATAACAAAAAAATATCGAAGCATACATTATTGTATACCCAGTAGCTGGCTTAAGAAGTATTTGCAAGTATGCTAAGAAAAATGTCTAGTTATCGAGACCGAAAAGTGATGAGCTCGTTAAAATGGGTTCGTAGTTCCAAAATGAGCGTGCGAAGATTCGAGGGTTGGGTGGAACCTTCTTCATAAAAGACTTTGCTCGTAGCTCTCCTAGAAACTATTTTGCCTTCTTAAGTATTCAGAGCGTAAATTCTGTTTGTACGAATCGAGCTTTCAAAGTTGCACATAAGAGAATTGGGTGTCATAATGTCAATATAATTAATGTCACTGACATAAATACGCATTGCAAAAGTGCAGTAGTGTCTATAATT
Source organism: Sphenella marginata (assembly GCA_951509765.1). Classification (NCBI taxonomy): domain Eukaryota; kingdom Metazoa; phylum Arthropoda; class Insecta; order Diptera; family Tephritidae; genus Sphenella; species Sphenella marginata. The sequence goes on from OX608082.1 coordinate 12,705,460, forward strand.
TATCCTATCCAATTATTTAGAGCATTAACGTCCTTGAAATGCGAATTAATATAACTGAAATTAGTTCCATTGACCTTATGACACATCGCAATAAACTCACTACCGGGTATTAAAAACTCACACACACATGCGTCCCTTATGTAATACAATAATTACACCACTGAGCTAAAACACCTCCTTATGCCCAAACATGAAGCTCAAAATAAATAAAAGAAAGCTGAGCACGTTTTACCCACAAACTTACAAACAACAACCGCAAACGATATTTGCTTGCGTGTGCCCCAGCAAGCAAAATAAACGAAGCTTGATAGACAGGCCGTCAGTTTCCTAATTGTGTGCTGATTTTGTGTGCGTCTCCAAGAAGTAGTGGAAAGGGAATGTTACTATGTATGTGTGTATGTATGTATGTATGTACATATGTATTTATGTTGTAAGCACTTTTGAAGCACGTACAACGATTGAATTAGTGAGGGATTTAGATAGATTTAGATACAATATATGATATAACAATACCTATGCCATGATAACAGGCAGTCAGTCAGGCAGTCAGTCTCAGTCAGTTAGGCAATATATGTATGTATACTTGATACACAAAACAAAATAAGCTTTCAAGCGGCTACCACGTCCACTTCAACAAACTCGAGGCATGAACTTGAATTATATTGAAATCTTTGGATCTTTGTAAGCATTTACCATGGTGATACGCAGAAAAGTCGTCGGCTTTAAATTGCTACAACTCGAAGCGTTAGCATCTAAGCCATGAGAAATGAAGAGGCTATAGACTACGCTGCAAGCTACAATTTTGTTCAAATAGCTTGATTGTGTATGTGTGCGTGTGTGCTTGTGTTTGTGTGGGCGTGTCGGTGTTGTTGCGTTGCGTGTGCTAGTAGGTGACGACTAGAAAATTAATATGTTTGGCTATGTGTCGATTTGCAAAAAGTTGTTGCGCCACAGCAACCATATTGATAGATTACTGATTCAAGATTGAGTGACTAGGCTTGTATGCGCTTTTTCTTGCTACACTCGAAAGTAAAATGTAAAAACGTTACTTAAATGACAACGGCGGTTTTTACTAAGCCACAGCGTTTATTTCAATTACAGCATAGTCTAGGAGATTTAATGTACTTTTTTTTTAGATTAATTGAAAAACTAGGTGATTCGCATGAAATACAGTGGCATACACAAATATAGCATGCGCAGAATTTGTATTCCAATTAAGTTAATCAAATTTTTAAACTATTTAAGGAACTAAAAATTAAGCTTATAAAACACTTACTTTTCGTTTATAAAAATTTTCAAAAATAAGCTTTAAGTTAGTTGCAAAATCCTTTGCAGAGTATTTTCAAAATTTTGTACTTTCTGTTCATTTACACAAGAAATTAAAAAAAAAATATTAAAAAAACAAACAAACTTTCCGAACTAAGTAAACCTGTCTTGCATTTCATGACCTTATTTGCTTAACAAAATTCTAGTAAAATTGTTATGGTCGGTCAAAAATTAAGCAAAAAAAATTGTTATTGTTTAAAACAAGAAGCTCACATTCAACACCCATACTTTGAAATAATATTAAATGTAACAACCCAATTATTCAACTTCAATAATTAAAGTTGTTCATACAGTTTAATTGTACCCAGGTGTACAGACAAAGCCGACATAGCCGTACGGCAAAGTGCTGCTCCCTATTTACCTTTCAAACATTTAACACAAATTGACGTTGCAGACAAAAATTTTACAATGTACAACTTTTAATTGAATTTTTGAGCTTTTTATATGCCAATTTCATATGTGTGAGTGTGTGTTGCAGTTTAAATGTCCTTATACCACTAAATATAGTACGTTTCATAGTGATGACACAATTGGTAGTTAGGTATTCAAATCTTTTATGTACGTACTTTTGTTGGAAATTTGAATATTTTTTTTATAGTAAGCAAAAATTAGAAGTGTTGCGTACAACTTAAAATGAATTGAAAATAAATTAGGAAAATTTTTTGAAATTTTAAATATTTTTTCCAAATTTTTTTTTTCCTTTTTTTTTTAAATATATTAAAAAAAATATTTTTAAAAAAATTGAAAAAATTTAAATACTGTATCAGTTTTGTTTTAAGTATGAGGTTTTCAAAAAATTTAGGAAAATTTTTCAAAGAAATTTTAAATATATATATTTTTTTTTTCTAATCAAGTATATTATAACAAATTTTCAAAAAAATTTCATATATATATATTTTTTTTTTTTAAGTATAAAGGTCTTATAACATACTTTATTAATTTTTTTTTTTTTTTGTTTTGTTGGTGTAGATATTATAATACATTTTCTGGATGCCTATTTTGGATAAGACTCACATAGCTCTGTGGCCTAACTTTATGCACATCTATAAAAATTAAAATCTTGGGAGTGCTATAATTATGAAGTACACTATTGGTGTATTAGAGCGGGATGAAAATCAAGTTTCATACTAGTTCTCCCTCTTTTCGTTTAAGAGGAACTAACTCCAAAATCGAGTATTTTAATCGGCTGCTGTTTTTTTTTTTTTTGTTTTTGAAAAACTTCCAATTATAAATCTAGCTTTTTTTAATCGATTTTTTTGTGTAAATTTTCATAATTTTCTTGTATATTTTTTTCTTCACTTCAACTTAAGAATATAGCATTTCAATCGGTTTTTTTTTAAGTAAATTTTCATTATATTTTTTTTTTGACCCGCTCTAATGTGTATGCCCAAAAAAAATTTTCAAGCTAGTTTATATGGATTTTGTGTGATTTCATAAAGTTTTGCAATTGGTTTAAACTAAGTAAATATGTGTGGCCAATATGAAGTTGACTATGGTTGCGAATAAATGAAATAAATAAAATCTTTTTGTTGTTGCTTTTTGATTGAATTTACAAACATTAACAAAACAACAAATTTTTGATACCTTAAATGTGAGCAATTGTGACAATTTCAATAAAGACTGGATAAAGAAGCATAAACGCACATACATATACATATATGTATGTATGTATATACAGTTGTGTGCTTAAGGTTTCAACAAATATATAAAACTATATACATACATATATATGTATATATGTATTTACAGGTGAAGACTGTGAAACTCAGCATCGAACATCTCAATTAAGCTTATAAAAATGAATTCTCCAAATTTAATCACTGAAGTGAATAAATATTATTTAAATTGAATTGCTGTTTAATACTAAATATTCATGACATGCCTGTATGTAAGTACATACGTTAGACCGGTCCATCAAAAATATTATTTCTACGAATTAGTTTGAAATGTTGCCTTGGTTTGTGAATTTCCACATTAATAATGACCTTTATTCTGTTGAATTTTAACGCGTAATAGAACATAGCTAATGTAGATTGCAGATTTGAAGATTGATAACACGAAATCGAGCCTCAGAGAGAAACAAGGTATCAAGGAGTTTTAATTTAATAGCTGGTCTTCGAAACCAAAGTTCCAGTGAATTTCAAAGTTTCGATTAAAAAAAAATTTTTTTCTCATTTTTTTACCAGTCTAATGTCAAGATATATTTCTTAAAATTCCAAAAATTGTTCGAAAACTTCTTATTAAACTCAACAGTGTTGATTGATAACAAAAGAAATGTTTGTGGAAATAAAATTGATAACTATGAAATAAATAAATAGAATAGACACTAAGTGTTTAATAATATATAAAATATGAAAAATGTTTACAAAATCAATAGGACAGTTCCATTGTCATAAAGAGTCTGTAATTGTTGACTCAACTTTGATTGAAAAATAGATTATTGACACTTGCTTTGCTTTGAACGGTTAGCATAGAGTTTCCTTAATGGATGTATGTATATATGTAAGAGAGGTAGTTTAGATAATAAAATGGTAAGTTTCATAATCCTTTTTTTTGAGTGAAAGTCAGGTGAAATTTTCAGTGTGTAATTTACATTTACAATTTGACAATATTTTTTTAAAGCAAATTAAATATGAAAAAATATTTTTTTCACAGTATCCACCACTTTAAACGAGCTGGGTGCCAGGAATATCAATATTTTTTTCTACAAGATTACTTAGTAAAATAATTATTCGAAGTAGAGTGATTTGTTTTAAATTTTAGCTTGACTAGTATTACTTATCATTATTGGTATAGCCTCAATAGCCTTTTGAAACAATTTCAATTGAAATTATTACTAACCTTCTAATCCATTTCAAAATCCTTTTTAACCATTTCATATACCCCATAGCCATTCTTCACTTTTACTCCCACACTTTATTTCAGTTCAACTTTCACCGCATTTCATCAAACTGTCAAGCTTTGCTTTTATTTTCTCATTCAACCGTGAAAATAGTAAATTAATCGCGCAAAGTAATTGCAATATTTGCCCTTGCAAAGCCATCAGCTAAACGCCTCGTTGAACTCATTTGGCTTCAATTAATGTTACACCGCTAACCATTAGCCACTTAAAATGTCAATTACCAACAAGGCGTGGAATATTTCTAATTTTTCGCATTGGTGAAGAAAAAAAAAATTAAAACGTGATTTGTGTCACTCAAGAATGCGTGCCAGGCCTTCCGCCTAGTTAACACTTTTGCGCATGCAACACGGCCCTCGGCAAGCAATGTTGATTAGTTGCCAATTTGAGACGCACACGAACACAAACGTATTACAGCTAATGTCTACTAATCGTAAGGCTTATTATATACACTTGGGTAAGCTAGAGAAAATTATAATTTGTGAGGGTAATATAGTTGCAGAGTCACATACATATATATCCACCACAGTGGTTTGAGGATGCAAGAAACAGAGGCCCCAGGCGTGAAGGATAGTATTGGAAGACGATGTCTTTCTGTCTCCACGAATTCGACTCCGAACAAGTTCTCAGTAGTAAGGAGCTTTTTGTACCGCATGCTTATAAACTTTTCAAACTTTATAGATCAGTTTTATAAAGTAAATAAAAATAAAACAAATTTCCAGAGATCAGTAGCTACTATAGCAAATTAAGATTTATTGCTCTCCCGCGTTCGCCTTCATCTTCTCCATCTAACATTACGTTTCCCTGTTCGGTGTTAGGTACAGTACTGCAAATTCATATTATTTCTGAATTTCAATTTACGGTTTCTGAAGTACAATTTACTATTTCTGAAGTACAATTTACTATTTCTGAAGTACAATGACTATTCTTGAATTTTTTTTATGGTTTCTGTAGTACAGTTGATTATTCTGAAATTAATTTTACGTTTTCTAAAGTACAGCTGATTATTCTGAAATTCATTTTATAGCCTTCAATCGAGTTAACCTTGCTTTTCTTTGCCTCTCTTTTTTTACATTCTTCCTTTCCAGCTTAACCAAGCACTTCCTTGTCTTTTTCTAATTCATTCAAAAATGTATTCAGAGGAGAAGTTTTATCAGTTATTCCTACATGATTTATTTACAATCCATGAGACATTTTTCAATAATACGTTAAGAACCCTTACATTTTTCTATATTTCAAAAGAGCCTAATACCAGCTCTAAGATAAATATTTCCCAAAATTAATTGAATAAAATCAATTCATGCACAGATTGGAATGCCATAATATCCATGATGGGTATAAGAACTTTAGCAAAAATTGCCTGCAACTGTGTCCTTATTTGATTTCTCTTTAACCCCAACCAAACAAACTTTAATAGCCTGCTGACCCAAACAACTTTCAGTATTGGTCACGCATAACAATGCGCATCATTAGCACTTATTACTAATGAATGAGTTAAACGCAAAAAGAAAAAAAAAAGGGATAGAAAAAAAAATTCAACCAAATGCTTTGACCAACGTAATGCTTTCTAAGCGATAATTGAATATTATAACGCTTAACCCTCTTTGCAATTATCACTGATTATGCCCAGCTAGACTTTAACTTTTATCCAACTTAACCCACCAAAACAAGCAAAACATTCAACTATTTGCATTATATTTATGCTCATCAGCACTCAGTCAGCATATTTGATCTCACCCTAAATTAACAGAAAAACAAAAATTTTATATAAAAAAAAAAAAAATTTCGCGCATATTTTTTTTGTTGACCACTTCCGCTTTTACGGCATTCACCTCCCGCCTAATAACCATTAACGTGACTGCCCTTTTGAGCAATAAAAGTGTTTGCCAACGTGTTTAATGACTGTTGCTTTGATGTTGTTAACGCATAAACGCTAAATTTGGCAGCTTGTATTGCTGTTGTTGTAGTTTGACCGAAAACCCTACATACATACCTCAATTACTCGGCTTTACTCGAGGTGCGGTAAATGGTACATGGTGAAGTGGCTTGCCGCACAACCACTTTACACTGCCAATGTGGGTAATTAAAATATGTACGCAAGTTATGTTGTGTTGTTGGTAACTGCATACAAATGTGTTAGTGCATGCATTCGCGTCAACTTTTTTTGGTATTTCGGGAGTTGCAAAAATTTTGTTTTCAAATTTTGTAAAGTAAATTTTTCAATATTTCAGAATCTACGGTATTTGAAAATAAATATAGTTTTCTTCTTTAAAAATGGTCAAAGATATGAAACAAATATTTTTAAAACAAAAATTTAAAAAATTCTTATTTTAGAAAATTTTCGATTCCTTTAAATTTTCTGCGCTCCTCCGATGTATCTAAAATAATGACGCCATTTTGAGAAGCTTTTTTCAAGAAATATAAATTTTCTTACTTAGTTTTGATCATTGTAAAGGTTTTTTTGTGCTAATTTTCAGTTTTTTTTTTTTTTTTGTAAATATGAATTTTTTAAATTTGGGAAAATTTTTTATTTTTTTACTAAAAATTCGAGTTTAATTAAAAATTTAAAAATTTTTGTTCAATGAAAAAAGTCTAGTTCAGATTTGATCATTGTCTTTTTTTTTGTGTTAGTCGTATTAATAAAATTTTTAGAAGATTTTTTGTTTCCAAAAATTAATTTAAGAAGCTCTAATTGAATGCTGGAGTGTAAATTAAAAAAATTTTTTGCGTTTCGAGATTTTTTAATTTCTTTGCCTTGAGCTCGGGATTGTATACCCTAACGCCTGCATACAACCATTTATTAGTGAGCGCTGAAGATGGCTGTGTGGGTATTTGCCTTTGAGTTATGCGTTTCGTGCATGGGGTATTAAAGGGCTATAATAAGCGCGAATTTAAAGGTCACTTTTTTTATTGTGCTTAACCTTTAGCTTAGAGTTCTGAACTTTTAAAAGGGATAACATTTTTTATCGCTGTAATTTATTTCGCGAATTTACAAATGAATTTTCCTAAATCATGAGAGCATATCACAGAAAATCATTTAATGTAGCTCTTTCGCTTGCTCGGCATCGACTTACTGAAGAGAACTTGTGTGATGATATGCCAATTCCTGGTTTATAATTACTTAAGACTAAGTCAGTATAAAAGAAAAATGGCAAATTCTGAATCTGAGTCCTGATACAGTTTTCATCAGAAGAACGACGGTTTAAAAAAATCTTAACTATAGCTTCGATTTTGTATATATTTTTCTTTGAGAAAAAAAATATCGAGCATTAAGATTAACTGACTAATATTTTGAAATTAATTGTTTGACTCAGAATAATGTTTACTAATCGTAATGATTACCGGTTTGGTTGATTATTTTCCAGAGAATAATCAATAATTAAATGTGATTACCATTACTTTGAATTTTTAATGACTATTTTTCAATTGACTTAAAAATTGTGATTTTTTGGCGACCTTTTTCCTTATTTTGGTAAATTTTGCTGGCTCGAGGTCTGTGTTTGTTTAAATAAAACACGGTAGTTCTTTTGACAAAACCAATATATTTCGATTGCTCTACGGCAATCGTCCTCAGGGTTACAAAACAGTTTATTAACACGTCTGCTCTGTGCGACGTGGAGTACGATACTGAATAAAAAAATAATAAAAAGAAATCATGATATATCACGATTAATAAAAATAATCAAACAAAATCAAAAGTAATCAAAAGCAATCAAAAAAAAAGTTTTTTTTCATTATTTTTGATTTTCTTAAATGATTTCATTTTTTTTTTTTTTATTTATTCTTTTATTGTTTTTTAAAATGATTTTAACTTTTTTTTACATTTTAAAAACGATTTTTTTTTTTATTATTTTTAATTTTTTTCAATGATTTCATTTTTTTTTTTCGAATTATTCTTTTCTTTTTTTTTTTTTTTAATATTTAAAATTTTTTTTTACATTTCAAAAACCATTTTTTTTGATTATTTTTATTCGTTCTCATTTTTTAATTACTTTTTCTTGAAAATAATTAAAATAATCATAACCATCTAACCCGTTAATCAATTGATTACTAATTACTAATCAAATTTAGCACATCTGGTTTGACTTTTTAATTTTGCTGAAATAAATTAATGAATATCTTGAAAATAATTAGAATTCTTTTTGTTTGGTTTGAACGAAAGTCATTTGATTATTTTATTGAGTAATTATTGAGTTAGTTAACATTTTCGGTTAACTGATGAATCGCTCATTGGTTATTTAACACTAATCATACCAACACTTTCTAAGTACCTATTTGTACCATAGCGGGCCAAATGACCCGAATTTATGTTCCCCGTTTAAATGTAAGATTAACTTCCTTTGACTAATTATTTAATCCCATAAATCTTTTTTTCAGTTTTAAATTCAGATGATAATATTATGAAATAAAAAATCTCGAAAAGCGAAATATTAATACGAAATATTATTTCAAACGAAAAAAGAAACAACTTACACTCCCACCGTGGCTGTTATTGCATTACACCGCACCCCTCCCCTTTCGGTTTGTTACTGGTGTTGTGAAGGGCTTAATTATCCAAGAAGATTGTTAATTTCTAATCTAACATATGCTTACTGATTACTACGAAATGTATCTTTTTACATGTGATATCTGATAGATAGCTAAATATACTAACCAACATATTTTAACCAACAATTATAAGCCCATTAGCTGTGTGTATGAGAACATAATTATTATGCTAGAGCTCATGAGGGATACAAGTTTCCAATGTAGCATATTAAGACTTTGTAACATTACGAAATTGCTTTAAATGGATATAAATAAATTCAGTTGCTAAGCCATACATACATAGATACAGACCTCATACATACATAGATACAGACCTATCATACATTTACTCACACACTCCCACAAAAATGAGCTCATGATTACTTAAGAGATTTCATATTAAACAATCAACTTCATTTTACGTATTGGACATTTTCCAAATATATTTACTAAATATGTATGTATGAACTTCATATATATACATAAACAAACATATTTATCAAGCATTTTGTTAAATATTTTCGACCAAATGAATTGATTCATCCTTGGGGATTGAAAATTATATACTCATTGTAGCATAAACACATGCCTAGCGATGTGCGAGCAAAGCTCAAATGCCGAGTAATTTTGTTAAGTGCTGTGAAATAGTAAAAAGTATTTGAACAGTCAAGTGGTTATTATACACTTGGGTAGATGTTGATTACATAAATACGTTTTTAGCCCCGCAAATTTGGCGTTAAGTTGTTAAAAATTATATGGATGAGAAATAGTTGGACATTTGGGTCATCGCATTAATAAATTCATATGTTTTTAGATAAAACAAAAAATAAGTAATTTATTAGAGAACAGCAATGTATTAGAGGAATAGAAGGAAAATATGGCTTACGACTGACTATTTATTTGTTTGTGCACAGAGCAGAGACTGGTGTAGATGTGCAAATTGAAGTATCATAGTAGGAGAATTTACTTTTTAGGTTGTATACAGTGGTGGCAATAGTAACAATATTGCATCAAATCAAAGTTTTTGTGAATTTCGGCCTGTCTGGGAAATCATAAATTTTTACACAAAAAAAAAATTTTTATATATTAAATTTTTTCTTAAAACTTAAAACTATAACAATTGACTAAGAATTATTATCAACTGGTCTTGAGCTTTTCGGTAATATAATATTTATAAAATAACAAATTTTTACACGACAAAATACAAACAAAATTGTAAAAAAATAAAAAAAAAATATTAAATTTTCCCTCGAAATCAAAAATAATAATAATTGACTAAGAATTTTTATAAATTAGTTTTAATATCATAAAACTTACAAAAATATTTAAAAAAAAAAATAAAAGTTAAAAAAAGAGCAAAAAATGAATTACTAAACAACATAATTCATCTTCGTAAGATATATAAAAAAAATTTTAAATAATACATTTTTCTCCCTTACAAAAATATATAAAAAGTAGATATAAAAAAAAATTTAAAAACAGAAATTTGTTAATGGTCTTATCTCTAGAATTCTACAACGACTACACACTTATACAATAATTTAAGTACTCCAACTAGCAGAAATTTGATATTTCATCTGATAAAGCCATCCAAAGAGAATGCACGATGACAAGCTGTTATTACTATTACCAGGAAATTCGCTGCTAACTAATAATTTTGCAAAATGCATGTTTTATTTTTATGTGCGAATTTCAATCCTATTAATTTAAATACAAAAAAATACATATATATGATAGGCAGATATATATGCATCCCTGCAAGGAATAGTATGAATGAGCGCTAAAGAGTCTGAACCACGAGCAGTACTTTTCGTTCACAGTGAGCTATAATTGATTACAACCATTACTATAACAGAGTTGATTTTAATTTATAAAGCCTACTTTTAGGTGTTGAAAGTAAACTCGTCAGATCACATCCGCGAGGGGAACATAGGCATCTATACGTCTCTAGCCAGTTCAAGCCATACAAGGACACAATTATTCGCATCATAGAAATAGATCAACACTGAAATTTTTCGCATGAGCCTTACACCGGATTCAGCCTAGACTAATCGCATTTCTAACTTGTTTTATGCACCAAACTAATAACTATTTCACGATATGAAAAATAAATTAACTTAAAAATGCACAACGCATTAATGGCGCCACGTTTGAGTTTTCCAATTAAATAATGTATGAACAGAACAAATCTATGCCACATAGGCGTATGTGTATAGGCAACATAAATCCCAAAAGCCTAAAAATAGGCTACGAAATCCATGATTAAAATATCAAATTTCTTTCCACTGAGAGTTTTGTGCTTGTGGGTGTGTGCGCGCCATGGAATTTAATTGCATATTTGATAATTGTATATTGCATTAGCCTTTAGCTATTTATGTATGTATGCGCTCGCACATAAAATATTATATTTAATGAGAGTCAAGCTAACAAAACTATTTTGTGGCAATGAATTTAATGGCGTTGAAAATAAGCAGGTTAACCATATTTTGCAAAATTTTTGACGCCCAATAAATAGCTTAATATGTTCATATAAATATATATACCCTACCAACCATGGCTATCTACTTTTTATGAATTTCTTATCGATTTCCAAAACCATCTCTATTTTTTGCTTCTCCTTACCAATACCAACGCATAGTTTTGGGATATATTTCCCAAACAAAATCGTTCTCTTTTTTCGCTATTGCAATTCCCATGAGAGTGAATGAAATAGCAACATTTTCATAATTGCAAACAAAAGGAATTTAAACAGCTGATTTCATAAATTAAATTTTCTGTCAAAATCAATTTCAATTTTTTTTTTGGTGTTTGGTTAAAAATATATATTTCATTGAAAATCAAGGTAAGTACAATAATTTTAAGCTTTTTTAATACAAAATATTAATATTTATAATGCATTGTATGTTTTCACAGGCGTATATTCGTTATGGACTGCTATTCCGCGGATAATTGAATGATTTTGGGGTTCTTTCCGGTCGGCCCACAAGAACGCAAATTTAGCCGTCGAATTTTGAGGTGCGTAAAATGAATTTAGTGTAGTGTGCCTGACCAAGATCAGGACATGGTTATGATGTCACCATATTATACAAATGTACATGCGCTTGTGCATTTGTTTGTTATGTTTGTGGCAAAAGTGAATTAAGTGTAGTTTACCTGACCAAGATCAGGAATATGTTAGGGTGTCATCAAAATATACAAATGGACATGCGCTTGTGCATTTGCATAACTTGGTTGTGGCAAAAGTGAGTTAAGTGTAGTTTACCTGACCAAGATCAGGGGCATGTCATGTTATTTGAATGATTATTTAATATTTATTCATTTCTTACAGGTATCCAATCTTAAGGAAACGCGAAGCCTGCGAATATACATATATATGTATATCTATGTATCTTTTAATAATGTATTCTCAATTTTATCAATTTTGTAAACACAAATGTGTAATAGAACAAAATCCATGTATTTTTTTCAAGTTGTAACAAAGTTACATTTTTCTTAAAGATTTAATTTGTAATTGTATAGTTGTTCAGCATCAAAAGAAAGGTTATTAAATTACCTTTCATTTGATTCTATTTTTGTTGAAATCGCTTAATAATTTGTTGTAAATTTTATCAATTTTGTAAACACATGTGTAATAGAACAAAATCCATGGTTTTTTTTCAAGTTGTAACAAAGTTACATTTTTCTTAAAGATTTAATTTGTAATTGTATAGTGGTTTAGCATCAAAAGAAAGGTTATTAAATTACCTTTCATTTGATTCTATTTTTGTTGAAATCGCTTAATAATTTGTTGTAAATTTTATCAATTTTGTAAACACATATGTGTAATAGAACAAAATCCATGGATTTTTTTCAAGTTGTAACAAAGTTACATTTTTCTTAAAGATTTAATTTGTAATTGTATAGTTGTTTAGCATGAAAAGAAAGGTTATTAAATTACCTTTCTTTTGGTCCTAATTTCGTTTAAATCGCTTAATAATTTTTGCAACAAATAAAACAGCATGTATTCAATTATATGTATGTCTATAACTTTAAGTAAATTTTGTATTATATTTCCTAAAATTAAAGTATATATTTTCATTAAAACGTATTTTATAAAAAATAAATCGTTTTAAAATTAGTTGGATTTTTTGGGCCGTTTCCATATTTTTGGGATATTTTTTTGGGCATTTTCCCTTAATTTTTGGGTATTTTTTAGGCATACCAGATTTCCGATCTGGCAACTCTATGAAAATGCAACTCTTTGTTTTGGGAAATTTTTACATTTAGAACGGCGCAGCTATGTTTTTTCTTATGGAATTTCCTAATGAGTGCGATGGTGATGCAAGGTCACACGTACACGAAATTTACATGGGGAATGTGGATAATATCTGCACGCGGCCCATAGAAAACTATCCACTTTTTTATCCTCATTTGTGGATAGCGCGACCTATGTTTTATCCATTTTTTTATCTGCGTATGGTTGGTAGGGTATGTGAATATTTTTTGCAATTTTTATGTACATATGTATGTAGGTTTCGTAATGAATATAAAATGTTTAAAAGTTTCAAACGTGAATTATAGCATTTTATTACTAAAACCTTAATGATTAAATTGTTACTTATTTATAAATAAATATATGTGTTAATTATACATAAATTTTGTATTAGCAAATAATCAATGATTTACCTGTATCCTAGCAGCAACACGCTCGCCGTTATAACGATTTGGTATAAACCAACCTTTCGTAGAGCCCGTCACAAGCACAACACCGAGTAAAAAAAATAAAATTAACGCAGTTATTAACAATTTCGCGCGCGTCGATATAACCATCGCCATTTTGTTGCCAAATTCGTTTTTTTTTACTTTTTAATGAGCAAGTGTGAATTAACGCTTTTTTCTAATAAAAATAAAAAATATTTCAATTTTTTTTTTTCCGAGAATTATTTTTATTTTTAAAACGATTTAAATTTTCGCTTTTCTTAATTTTGTACTCAAATTTTTGTAGCTTATTTAATTATAAATAATTGCACTAATGAATTTTATTTGTTTTTCACAAAAATTTCAAATTATTTTACGTTTGTTTATAATCATGTTATTTCGTTAACTTTATTATTTTAACAACAACTATAACGTGAGTTGTTAAATTTTGCATATTAATCGTTTGACACTGGTTTTTATTTCACTTTTTCTGGCTTTATTTCGCACATCTTAAAAGATTTTTGTTATTAAATTTTCAAGCATTTTGAATTGTAACTGATTTGTATCTTTCTATCTTTTAGCTATTGATATGCTTTTTTTAATTTTTGTTTTTTCTGTTATTTAAAATTTGTTTCGTTCAATTGCTTGATATGTTTACTCTGTTCTCCGCAGTTTCTTTTCTCTTTTTCCTGTTTCTTTTCTTTTTTATATTTCTCGATTTACCAAACTAATTGCATTTTGATATGAGGATTTGGTACATTATTTTAATTGATATGATACCTGTTTGAATAAAAATTAAAAATTATAAAGGTTGTAGCTTTTGTTTTGCGCTCGTATCCGATTGTAGCCTTAGCTTCAGTGTTTAAAAGTTTCTGAACCATTTTCCTGAGAATCTTACACTCAGAAACTCACTCAGCAGCTATGTCGCTTAATCCAAATTTTCTGTACTTTCAATTCATCTTATATGTGCGCACCTTTTCTGCACATTTTTTAAGCACAAATTATTGCAGAATTTAATAAAGAAAAAAACTTTTTTCCAAGCCGAAAATATTTTGGCTTTACTTTTAGATCGATTTTAAAATGTTTTTCGAGACATGCCAATCTTCAACTAACATTCTGAGATTTTTGTCAGAAAGCTTTTGGCATAACAACTAAAGTTTAATATGTATTAAAAAATGGTATTTCAAATAAAAACTGAAGCTTTATATTAAACACTAGTGCCCCTACAAATATTGACTCTGCTATAAAAACTAAGTTCAACTCATAAAACTGTTTCAAACACTCAACACATCTAAAAATTTTACTACTTCCACAAAAATCACTAATTAAATTCTTTTTGTTTAAACAAAAATTTATTGAAATTAGCATAAAAATATTATTTTGTGGAAATAGTTTTGTCACTTTGTCTCTTTGGTAATTTGATTGATTTTTTCAACGCTGGCTAACCACAAAAAAACTAACAAATATTTTGTATGAAAGTTCCTCCGAAAAATTTTAAATATTTATTAATTTAACTAAATTAACCGCATGTTAAAAAAAACAACAACTACTAAGCGTATATATAAACTTATGTATGTTAGTGTGCATATACATATAATTTACATGTATATGTTTTTATACCTAAGAGCATTAATAACATATTCCAGCTAATGATTCATAAATAAAGTTTGCAAATAAATAACCATCAAAATGCGTTTTATATTTAGTGGAAATCAGTTACATCATTATAACTTTCGCTTCTATATATTACAACTGCAAGTCTATGGCGCCCTAGGCATTTACACGGCTGATTATTTAATGTTGTGTTATATTTCTGGAAAAGTTGGAAAATTATTTTTGATTTGAAATTGTTGCTAATTTGAACAAATTTAATGTTGTTGATAAACACTATTTGCCTAGAGAAATGAAAGCTATGGAAACAAACAAAAAATTATACATGGATGAAGAGCTCATAAGAGTCGTATGCTATAGTGCCAGGGTGAACAAGTGATGATGGCGGACGATGCGTTGATATAAACTAGGGTGCATTCAGCATTAAAAAAAAATTTTAAATAAAAGCGAAAAAATTAAAAAAAAAAAATTTTTCTTTATATAGAGCCCCAACTGTTATCGCAAAGCTTCAAGTTCATTAATTCAAAAAAAAAAAAAAAAAAAAACTTTTAAAGACTTTTTGTAAAAAAAAATCAGAATATTTGTAAACTGGCACATAAAACTGAAACAACGCCAATAGCATAAATTGCAATTCGTTTGACATACGATCCAGTTGGTCGACTGCGCTGATGGCTATCTGTGCCACTCTTTGTTATTGAAAATGGTTGCGGCAGCTGTTCGATAAAGTTTCACGTACAATTTTTTCCTTGCAGACAACAAAAGTCGTGCTTTAACGTACAAATATATACAAACATGGCGCTTGAAGTTACATTAGACTGGGTAAAAAAAAATTTTTTTTTTATTATCGTCATATTTAGTACCTATAATTTGTTCAAAGCTCATGACTACTGCTTTGAATTTTTTTGCCTACTTTTTTAATTTTAAACAACCCAATTTTAGATGCGAAATATTCAACTGCACAAGTAGTAATTGTTGTTGGACCACTTCGGCAGCTTGAAGCTAAAAATTAGTTGAGTTCTAAAAAATAATGCAAGAAGAAAACCTCTTCAGTTAGAACTCTAAAATGAGCTAATAAAGCGCATAAATGCGCAGTTTTTTAGCTACGATCAACGTCATTTTTTCTTTCCGCCTAGTCTTGTGGTTTTTTTTTTTATTTCAAGCGTACCCATACTCGTACCCCGATCCAACTTTACGCCTTTTTTGCGTAACAACGCGTTTACTTTGATTATATTTTACATAGCTCTACAAAAAGTGTTCATACATCTCATACAAGAATAAACAAGCTCGCATACATATTTATAGAAGTTGAAGCGCGCTTTACAAAAACAAAAAAAAAAAACAAAAGTAAGAATTGCAAACAAAAACTGGCAGAGTTGTGGAAACCGAAAGCTAAAGTCCTTTACCGTATCGCCAACGGCAGTGAATCAGCGTGTCAGCATGGCAGTATGCCTGCTGCTTTAACTTTATTTTAGCTTGTTTAAGCGCCGCCTGCTGACTCTTTTTACATACCCACAGATATATATACATACATATATACAACAATAAGAATAAATGCGTTGGCGCTGTTGCAGTTATTTGTTGTCTGAAGCGACTTCACTTTCATTGCTACCAAACCCAATTTAATTTTTGTTATTTTTACTAGTTTCTCTTGTTTTTTGTTTTTTGGTTATTTACTTTTTTTCACTTTTGTTATTATTACTCTTCTCTTTTATGCACCATATACATATTGAGCGGAAAATATATAAAAGTTACAACGAGCAACTTTGTGTTTCCGTGTGCAACGAATTGCAAACAAGCAGGAAAGTTGCTCATACGCCCCGTACGTAATGATGGCGCTTTGGTGATGTATTTGTCGATGTGTGTGTGTGTTGGCTTTTTTTTTTTTTTTTTTTTTTTTCGAAATAAAATTGGTACATAATAAAGGAGTAGCAAGTGTATAACTTGTTTGAGCGCGTGGGGTAAAGTTTCAACTTCAGAGGAGACACATTTCTTTGCAAAATTATTTCATGCTAAGCGAGAGACTGAAGAGTTGGTGGTGCTTGATTGACCTTTGAGGTAGTTAGAATTATAGTTTTTAGAGCAAACTGCATGTTAAGAGGTCAATATTATCAAAGAAATCAGATGCGATATGTAGAAGAAAAAGAATCAAGTGGAAACAAATTCATTTAAAAATAAAAACATGAGAAGCAACTAAAATGGCATTTATGCTAAAAAATACAGAGCAATAAAATTATAATTAGTTACACAAAAAAGTTTGACAGCATGAATAATAAATATAAAATAAGCACAAAATTCGGTATCCTTCAAAATAATGTCATCTACAATGATTGGCATAAAAAACCTCATAAAAAAAATAAAATAATTCAACATTTTGGTTTACTCATGCCGCCAATTCAGCAATGTGGCCCTTTTTGCTGTCAGCTGATTAGCGCAATTATGCACAGCATTTACAACTTGATTTTTTGTATTGTCAATCAAATAAGTTTTCCACTGTCAGAGTTAGATAATTGACATTTATTGTCGAGAATGCACCAAAAAAACTTTATTTGCTAATCAGGAAAAGTACAATGACTTGAAAAAAAAGAAAACTCGAAGTGAATAGTTCGAAGTTGTCTGCAGTAAAAACAAGTTAACTTCGTAAAAGCTGCTAATTTTTGTGGCCAATTAAGAGTTTGACATTTTTCAAGAGCTACCACATTTTCATTAATTAAACTAAAATAGTAATTTTATTTTTGTGTTTGGTTTGGTTTAACCCATTCATCAATATAAGCATTAAAAAAAAAAAATCCCACAAAAAAATTTCAAAAAATATTTTAGGATATGTTTAACATTAAGGGTTGCCAAAAAAAAAATCCAAAAAAAAATTTCAAAAAATATTTTAGGGTATGTTTAACACTAAGGGTTGCCAAAAAAAAAATTCCAAAAAAAAATTTCAAAAAATATTTTAGGGTATGTTTAACACTAAGGGTTGACAAAAAAAAAAAATCCAAAAAAAAATTTCAAAAAATATTTTAGGGTATGTTTAACACTAAGGGTTGCCAAAAAAAAAATTCCAAAAAAAAATTTCAAAAAATATTTTAGGATATGTTTAACACTAAGGGTTGCCAAATTATTTTTTAATTTTTTTTTTCACGACAGGTAAAATATACTTATCAGATTTTTACAGTGTTTTGGCATAAGGGAATTTTAAAAAAATTAAATGTAATATTCTTATAACGAATTCAATTTACACCTAGGGTTGCCACCTAATTATTTATATTTTTTGTCGACAGATAAAATATACATACAAAGTAAGTTTTTATCTCAAATCAAAAAAAAAATCAAATAAAATATGTTTATATGAAATTTGTTTACACCTAGGGTTGCCAATTTATCCTTTTTATTTTTTTCACGACAAGTAAAATATACTTACTAAGTTTTTACAGGGTTGTGGCTATCGCATACTTATGAAAATATTTCAAAGTAGACATAACATTTAATATCAATTTTTTTCAAAAATAAGTTTCAAAGTTTACAAAAAGCTTAGTAAAAGTTAATTAAACTTTACAAAATTGGTCATCAAAATCTTTTTTTTTAGCAGGAATTCTACGAAAAAGAGCAACCATTCCTTGTTTTGAGTTTGTTTATTTTTGCAGACATAGCCCCGCCTAGCTATAACTTTCTTAACAAAACCTTAAACAAATTAAAACTTATCGCCAACAACTTTTCATTGATTTGGAATCGAAATACCCACATTCTCTGACAAACTACGTTAAATTACAGGATTTAAAACTTTTGAAAAAAGTTTATTGATTAGGATTTAAATAAAATTAAATTTATTTCCGCCTAACTTTTTTATGGAAATTTCATTGAAATCGTATAAGCTTTGCGGCCTTAACTTGACAAGCTTAAACTTTGACAAGCTACCAGGTTTTATAATGTTAAATGAAATTACATACTTTTTACACTACGCAGCACATTATGACTATTACATGAAAAGAGTAAAAAAAAACAAAAAAAAACTTTACAAAGCGCACACAAGCAAGCGCACATAAATTCACGCTAAATAGCTTGAAGAATAAAAGCGTCAAAGTTTAGCTTACCGCAGCTGACTTATGGCTGTGAGGAGCACTGCCAGTAGTACTAACTTTGAGGCTTACAATTTTGGTTATTAAAGTGAACGATTCAAATTATATAAATTAAGCGTAAAAGGCAGAAAGGAGCTTTAAGGAAACCTACCTTCCTTAAAAGCAATTTACTCTATTTATCAGGAGAAAGACAAATTTATCTATGTGTTAAAGCAAATTGATTTTGGGTATGCCAACAAATACCAATACATATAACAAAAAAGTTTTATCAATACGAAAAAGGATATTCAAGTTGAAAGCATAAAATTACTTTTTCTCTTCCTCATATCCTCCATAACCGCATAATTTCGACTGTTTACCCTCATCGATGCTTTTGAGCGCCTTACAATAATAATTGAGATAATAAAGATAAAGATGATTATCTTATAATTAAATTAATGATTTTATTATTTTATAATAGCTACGACTACAGTCACATACACACACACACACATGCACATAAATTGCGCGAACACAAAAAAAAAAATAAAGAAGCCCGCATCAACCCAAGCAACAACAAAATAATGAAGCAACCACGCACGCAGCCTCCTTATGCGGCGAGTAAATCTTTTTCCAAGTTTTTCAAAAACTTTTCCATTTTCTCTGCTTTCCTAATTTGCATGGCAGCGTTTGGTCGCGCTTATAAGTTTGCCACAAGGCAAGTGGCGCTAATATTCTCTACTTAAATAAATCGTTGAGGGTATGGTGGGGGGGTGGGGGGTGCTTGACTACGTACCACATTCTATGCGCCGCGTTTGACATTTTTCTTTCGTTTACCCTGTTATGCTTTTAATAATAATTCACTTGCCGGCGGCTAAGTGAAATAAATCCTTTTTCTCTCTTTCTCTTTTGGGTTATGCAAAATTTGGCCTAACTTTTCAAGATTTTCTTTTTGTTTTTGTTATTTTTGCTTTCACTTGCCTGAACTTTTACGCCGAAAATCATTAGCGCTCGCAGCCAGATTTAACTTAAGGTAAAGTTGAATGGACGCGTCTTTTTGTTTGTTTAATTATTTGCTGTGTGGTTTTTGTTTTTGTGCTGAGGTTCGATGAAGAAAATTATGTAAATATTTATATTTTCTTAAACACTTTTCATTTGAGCCTTGATGGGTATGGCATCAATGAGAACAATTATGCGGAGAAGGAAGATTTTGAAGATGTTTTTGATCTCACACAAAAATATCGAAACCGATGGCCTCTTTTACAATCACTAAATTTGGTTGTGGAAATTTTTTTCAAAATTATATTCTTTATAATCCTCTTTCTTCACACAGAGAAAAGAAAATTACGATTCTCTGAATTATTTACATTTTGTAAAAAGATTAAATTGAAAAACCTAAACTCAACACAGCGGCAGTTTATTCCATAATTTAAGCTTCCTTGGCTCAATACAAGTTCTCACATTGTTCTACACACATACTTAAATAAGTTAGTAATCAAGAGTTAGAAGTTTATTTTACTTTACATTTATGAGCTTGTCTTGTCATTATGAAGTTATTAAGAAACTTCTATTTGTATAGAACTTAGCTAATACAATTGACACTAATGCGTATATAAAGTTATGAATATGTATGTTTTCAAAGTATACGCATTCAGCACACACATACATACATGATAAAAGAGCTAGCTATGTTAGTCCTATTTATTTCTATTTTATTTGATGCTTAAAGTTGTTAGACACACAAGTGAAACGCTATTAAATTATTACAATAAATATAAATATTTGTATGCTAAATGTGCTAGAGAGTAATGTAGTTAGACACGCTGAAGTAATGTGCGTAATTTCCTTATTCAAGAAATTTGTTAAGGAAAAGCAAGAAGCAGCTAAGTTCCGTAAGCGGGACGACAGTGCGTATGAGTAACTTTTAATTATTTTCAAATGAAAAGTAAGCTTCACGGCTGCACTTGGCATAATTGAAATAAAGAAAAGATCATTTCGTTATACTTATTGATAGCACTATCTCTTCTTCTTCTTCTCATACCTACAAATATCACACCGTAGTTATAGTTCAACCATTTCAAATTTATGGAAGGCATAAAAAGTTATCCACTAACTGACAAGTATTTATTTAACCATATTCAATTTATATAACTACAACATTTGTGTCACTATAATGACAGTAAAAATTACAACATTGACATTGGCTTTCAACGTAAAACAAAAAAACTAAAAGCACTCTTTTCAAATTCATATATTAAATGTTAATAGAAAGAAATGCAAATAATATTAACATATGACATCAAAAGTTAAGCTGAATAAATAACTATTTCTAATTATATCAAGAATTTATTTCATTGAAATTAATAATTATTTATTTATTTTTTTTTTGTTCATTGGTAAACGTATATAAAACACGCAAAAGCTCACATATGCACTTACAATGAGATAAATGGTTTTAAATGGAATCATGGATTTTAACATATTAAACTTGATAGTAAATTAATTTCTGCTGAACTAGTTCTAAACTAGTGGCTTAGGTACCAATACTAGTACGCCAAACATGAGGAAACCGTTTAGGAAATTTATGAAAAATAATTTACAAGAACTGTAAATTTTCCACTCTACATTACAGTTTCTATTTATTTTGTTTGATTGATTTTCTGATAGAATAAGCGAAAGATGTTTATTGGAATAATTATTGAGACCCCTAATTGAATTTTATTTTCTAACACACTGGTTTCATCCTTCTATTATGTTCGTTCTTTACTTTTCTTGTTATCTGTACGTGTGTAGGTTTGAAAACTGATTAATATGTTGCCACTTGTCTACTAGTCCTTAATTGGCACAGCAGCTTTAGTTCTAAACTACACAATTTTAGTCACTCACTTTTAAAATTCCTACAGGCTATGTACACATGAACAATTTTGGCTGATGACAAACACTACAAAGCTTTTGCTAACACGTGTCATAACTACGACAGACAGTCATTTGACTTAAACAAAAAAATATTGCGCACAAGTGCTTAGGTAAATATACAAGGTCATACGTTTATGGGTTCATTACAAACTTACCCAGTGTGTATTGATTTACTCACACATATGTACATATGTTAAGAGTGTTCTATGAGTTTTGGAGGCAGGGGTGCACACCAAAGTTGTCTGCAAAAATATTAGTTAAGTTGGAATACTCAAACACAAGGCAAACTAGTCTTCAAGGAATGAAGACTGCGTCAAGTTTTGGAGAGTGCTGGAGTGCACAGAGTTTGAAAAATAGAATTTCTGTAATCCCTCAAGCAGCAAAGCTCCGCCCTTTTGGCTCTTAAATGTGAGTCAATTACTTACTTACCATGAAGAAAATGCATTCAAATTATTTTTACTTGAAAAGTAAGATTCAAAATAATTTAGCTTTGTTTCTTTTTGGTTTATTTTATACTAGTTTGAGACTGGTGTTTTTGCGCCCAAAATCAGAAGACTAACATTGCGTATCGCAACATCATTTTAGAAATACCAATTGCTGAAAAAGAAAAGAGGTAGTTGCTTGGCTCATTGCTGTTGCTGTTCATGCCAGTTTAAAAGTAATTTCCGAATAGTTTGTTTCACTATAGTATTACCATATATTTATGCATATGTGTGTAAATTCATGTAGATGTACATTCACTTTTACCCTTTTACGTTTATTGCTTTTCATGACGATGCTAAATCATATTTAATTAAAACACGCAAGCAAACGTCACTACGCAACTGTTACACTATGTTATGTGATAAATTGAAAGTATATGTATGTGTGCGAGTGTATGTGTGTGTGTGACAGTATGGCAATATGTTGAAAATGCTAACAACAAAAAAGAGTAAGCAGCTGTTTGTGGAAATAAATGAAATATTTAGGCGATAGTGGATATGAGTGGGAATTAGATTTAATTCCTTTTACTAACTGTCTGATACTGGGTAAGTTCGTTTTGGGAAAATAATTTTAATTAATATTTAAGATTCAAATTAATTTGACTCAGGCAGTGAGAGTCATACTAAAACGCTTTGAAAGTAGTTGGACATGAATCACGTGTGAGTGTTTTCACATCATCACAAATAAAACAACAAAAACATACAAGAATTTTGTTTTCAGTGCGACTTAATTCTCTTAAATTTAATGATTACCCTTACTAAAACTAAATCAAAAAAAAATGCATTCAAATCTTTCAACAGACTAAATTAGATGTGGTGATTTTTCAACTGACTACAAGTTGACTACTTTGAATTTGGTTTGTAGCTAGTTGAATAATTGGCAAAACTGCTCACTATCGATTCTTACGCTTATTTTATTAATATTTAAATTTTTATTATAACAACTCTAAGTCAACTTGATTATAGAGATTTGATAGTCTCATAAATGGAAGGAACTTGAATAGAGAAATAATTATGATATATTTAGGTAGTAATCAAAAAATATGTAAATGTAAATTGGTAAAACATGCTCTAGTGGTTCCGTTTCCTTTTCAAGTTTAATAACAACCAAAGTATACTTTTTGATACAAATTTTTTTATTTTTTTGAACGAAATTCGTATTTTTTGAACAGCATAATTTTCAAGATTACATGAGAAATCGAACCTAAGATTTGAAAAAATAAAAAAAATAAAAAAAAGTATTCCTAATAAGATGCATTAAATACTTGACATTTAACTCAAATTTCTTAATTCAGCTAAAAAATACATTAAAATACATATAACAGTAAAGTTTATCTAACTTCTTTCACATACACACTCACACAAGTAGATGCATGCGTGTATGTCTGCATGTACACTCCCTTTCCAACCAATTCAAATAAAATCTAATAACAACATAAATTTTAATGAGAAAAATTGGCTGCTAACCCACTCTCCTACCCTACTTACGAACATACATATGTATGTAAGTGTGCCACTTATTAGATACATACTAAATGCGCTGTGTAAGTTCACTTTTATTTCAAAACGCATTGCAGAACTTTTACATACAAACACATACATACATGTTTCTAGTTAAAATTTCTATACACTCGCTTGGTGGCATCTCTTACCGCTTTTACTCTTGTTTGCCTATTAACTATTCAGCATGTCATTAAAAGTTGTGCACGTATACATATGTAGCATTGTTGTTGCGTATGAAAGCAGCATTTGTGGAGTTGCTTAGGTCTATATAGTAGCGCAGCGTGCGTGTGTGTGTGTTTGTGTATCTATGCACACCACTGCGTATGATGAATTAACATGCGTGAGCGTCTTTCAACAAACCATTTATCATTTTTATAGAAATACATTTGTTAAAGCAGTTATGCTAAATATGAAAGCAAAAAAATTGTTTTGACAATATACAAATGATGTGTACGTCTTTTGAGAGTATAGCAGACTGGAATAAAAACAAAAAATATTGTTTTAGAGGGCGCCCCTACCAGCGCAGCAACTACGAAACAACAAAGCTAAGCGAGTTGACGACCTTGCAACTTTCCACGTAAGAAACAATGGAATACATAGAAATACTGAATACAGCAAGAGGAAAATGCTTATGAATAGAACAAAAAAAATCATTTAAAAATTTATTTTATTTCATTTTATTTATTTTTTGTTTTATTTTATTTTATTTTATTTTATTTTATTTTATTTTATTTTATTTTGTTTTATTTTATTTTATTTTATTTTATTTTATCTATTTAATTTTATTTATTTTATTTATTTTATTTATTTTATTTATTTTACTTATTTTATTTATTTTATTTATTTTATTTATTTTATTTATTTTATTTATTTTATTTATTTTATTTATTTTATTTATTTTATTTATTTTATTTATTTTATTTATTTTATTTATTTTATTTATTTTATTTATTTTATTTATTTTATATATTTTATTTATTTTATTTATTTTATTTATTTTATTTATTTTATTTATTTTATTTATTTTATCTATTTTATTTATTTTATTTTTTTTATTTATTTTATTTATTTTATTTATTTTATATATTTTATTTATTTTATTTATTTTATTTATTTTGTTTATTTTATTTATTTTATTTATTTTATTTATTTTATTTATTTTATTTATTTTATTTATTTATTTATTTTATTTTTTTTATTTACTTCATTTATTTTATTTTATTTTATTTCAAAGAGATTTAGTCTATGAATGCATACATATGTATGTAAATAACAAAAATTTCCCAAAAAAAAGTCGGCTGCTAAATTGACTTTGAGTGAGCCTCAATTATGTTTGTGTTACTAAAAAGCGTAACTTCATCAACTTTCCGCTATAAATTCATAAATTCAATGGAAAAACTGACTGGCTGTTTCATGGGTACTTCAAGCCAACATACATACACACTCACACGACTATGCAACAACACATGCCATATACATAAATGGCATTTAACTGTATTTCAATGTTAACTAGCTGCCATTTGTAATATAAAAGCGACCACATAACAGCTTTTGCGGTTCGCCAACACATGCCGTCAAAGGATCAACATTAATGGCATAATAACAAACGCCCATATGAAATTAACAACAAAAATCACTACAAGCACTTAAAAATACTTTCAAAACAGCTTAAAAATACTATAAATAAACCAAAATCCTATTCATTTAAATATTTATGACCGAATGTATGTATATACAGTGGGTAATAGAGAGAATTAGCTAGTAGATTTTTCTAATAAAAAAAATGTCTTCGACTAAAATCCTTTTGGGGCAAAAATTTCAAGACTATTTCTGGATACGCAGGTTTGTAGTTTCTTAATGCTGGCTTAAAAAAAAAATCCAATATTAAAATTTTTTTTTTTTTGGTTTTTTTTTTTGCATTTCTTTTTTAAATAGCTTTTGAAATTCTTGCTATGAGCTTGTCGTCAAAATGCTATAAATCAATAAAGTTTTCAAGAGTTTGTGAGACTTGCACTTTGTGAAACCTGAATTTAAAAGGCAATAAACTCGGAAACAATTTTAATTTCTTCTGCTTCTTCTATAAATTTGAAATTTCCGAGATTTTCTTTTTATTTTTCATCATAATAAAAAAACTTTGCTTCAAAATATTGCTATAACAGAATTTCAATATTTTTATTTGAAACCAACAAACCAATTTTAGCTAAACAATTTTTGGTAATCTTTGAAATGAGCCAACTGTATCATTTTCACTGTGAGACACTGTATGTATATAACCTTACAAAATATGCATACCCAAGTAAATATTTATATGCACGAAATTGTTTTCACTCAAAAGGCCTTTTTAAAATTGCATGAATGAGTACATTTTGGTCAAAAGGATTCTAGCTAATTTTAGCTTTTTTTCTTTTTTTTGCTTTTCTGTTTAAAAAGTTTTGAGGTCATTCAAAATTGTTTGACATCTTTGGTTATTTTGCTTCGCCTTCTAAGTAATTAACAATTACTATATAATTACAGACGTCTGAGCCATTGGCGGTGTCTTCACACAATTGGTAGGTAATTATTGTGCAGATTGTACGCTTCGTCGAATAATACGTTTGGCATCAAATTGCTGATTAATTAATCACTAATTGAATGGCGCGTGTACGCCAAGTTTAACAGTTTGAGCGCTTTGTAGGGAGACACAAAGAAAATTTTTGATTTTGAGATTTACTATGAATGAATGAGTAACAGAGAGGTGGTAAAGGATTTGATTTATTAGATGGCTTAGGGTTCATTGTGCAGAAACTAATTAAATAAAAGTCAAACTTAATCTCTTAATGAGTTTTTTTTACATATCTAAAAGGGTGAAACTTTTTTTAAATCAAAGAAATGACAACGAAAAACTCGCAGAAGACGCCACATCGCCGATACTTTATTTATTTTAAACGAAAATTTCCAGAGCTGAATAAAAGTCAATGCAAAAAAATCGAACTTTTACACTCTCATAAATATCACGACTCCAAACAAAGAAAACAAAAAACTTTAGAGTCGATTGTAGCTACCATTTCGGGCAATCAAGGAACAAGAAGCTTTATTTCAAGTGCTTCAACTTCAAAATTTTATTTTCACATTAAGCGTGCTTACGAGTATCGAGTTAAAGCTAAAGTGCTTTTGATCGATTGATTTTCTTTTGTAATTCTGTTTAATGAAAATTTTTCTTTGTTCCTCTTGAGCTCATTTTCAGCTATTAGGAAGCCTGGTTAACGACTTCGTGCCTTCAAACAAGTTATTGTAAGCTTTTCACCAACATACTGCTATGCGCTTGTGCTTAATTTTGCAA
Organism: Sphenella marginata; assembly: GCA_951509765.1. Lineage (NCBI taxonomy): Eukaryota > Metazoa > Arthropoda > Insecta > Diptera > Tephritidae > Sphenella > Sphenella marginata. Next base: position 12,732,766 of record OX608082.1, read on the forward strand.
GTTTATAATATTATAATAAAGTTTTGAAAAGAAAAATATTACAGAAATAGAAAAAAACCTATCTTGAACTCGAAAAAATAATTTTGGCAGTAAACTAAAGATTTCATTTGGGAAATTTTCTATTGGCCATTTAAAACAAAAAGCGATGCAGCAGCAGAAGTGTTTAGGTAATTAGTTTTAATATTGCTTTTATAACCTATTTATATGCAGAATATAATTAAATTTTCAAATGTTAAACTTGAATGCTACTCATTCATTTTGGTTGCAAGGAAAGGCAGCGCATATTAATTTAATAATAAAACAAGTGAATGAAGTGAAAATGAAAAACGCACTGCAGAAGATAGAATTTATCCTGAATAAAAATACATCTCTCTATATCTAATTACAAATAAATGCCATAGAAATACTGAATCTTTGAATTTGGTCTCTCTGAAACTAAACTTCTATTTATGCTCCAGTTTGTACTTATTTCGACTTATGTTGCGAAACTAAAAATTTCAAATGTGCACACACACACTCAAATACAACACGAGTTTAATGTTTAGAAATTTCCATATGCTTAGCTATTTCAAGTATTTTCATTATTAGCTATTTTCATTTTGTAATTGGATGGTTGGATTTTACGACAAATGTATGTATGTATGAAGCTATATTGATTTAACTTTGCTGCTGACGATAATTATGATGATAGTGTTAGTGTATGTCATAAAAGAAATGACTAAATTAAATATCTTGTTTTGTTCGAACAAAGAATTTTAATTAAAAAATTCTTTTTGGTCAAATGAGAGATTTAATTTATGAATGTTGCGTATACGCAGTGTTGACCTACATACAAATATTTTCGGTTAATCAAATGAGGCAAATAAATACATACATAAATACGAATGCCGAATGAAGAAATGTGTGAGCAGAGTTTGAAATATGTATATTTACAACAAGAATGCAGGCAAATCAATTTTGAGTAACATTTGGGAAAAAAATTTAGATTTTTAATTGAAATTTTTCAAACAAAAATTGTCAAAGTCTGTAGGTAACGCCCCTTTTACAAAAAAAAAAAAATTTAAAAAAAAAGTTAAAAATTTCGAAATTGATAAAATTTTAAATTTTCCAATATCTTAAAAATTTAAATTCGCCATTAGGTTTTGGACAGTGGCTACGATAGTGGTAAAAATAATAACAATTTTTATTTGGTCTACCATCTAATTGTTGGTATTTCTAAGTAAAACTTAAGAAAAATAAAATTAAAAAAAAAAATTTTAAATTTTTAGGATTTTGTTTAATATATGAGAGAGGCAGTACGCAAAATTTTAGTATACAATTAAAACGAACTTTAATTTTGAGGATTTTGAGAATGGCAATTTTCTAAAATTAAAAATAAATTTTTTTAATTTTTTTTTTATAAAATGGTTTTTTTTTTTATTTTGTTTTTTATTTTTTTCAACAGTAGTTTCCAAAATATATTAAAAAACTAGATCCAACAAATGAGGAGAAACGAGGAAAATGTAAAATTCCATACCAAACTTCAATCAATGCGGAAAGTTACAAATATCTGACGATTTGTCATGGCTCATTTACATATGCGTATACCCATAAACAAAGGTTTAACATTACTATGCTTCCCCTTACATTTTTTTGTGCTTTTTTTTTTTTTGTTTTTACAATTTGTTACATTGCAACCCCTTGAGAGCACTTAATACGCAACAACAAACAAGCCACAAAAAACAGAAGAAAAATACATGTACAAAGAAGTCATTTTTTAGCTTGATGGCATGTGAAGCAAAGAAGAAGAAGCATTCTTTGATGACTATCATGGGCACTGACTTCCGTGACGTTTACATACAAAAGTCAAACAAACAATTAGATAAATATCGAGAAGCAACCAAATGTGACATTGAGCACGCACACAGGCAGCCAGGCATGCAGAGAGACAGCAGAGCACACACACACACATACCAACAGACAAACAAACAAACCGTGAAAAACACGCACGAATTCATGTTTAAACGCTTACAAAGGAATATTCAAGCCGTTCAAAAGATGCGTTACTGTGATAAGGCATACCGATGCCCCACCATGTAAATAAGCACACGTTTATCGAAGCTAATTGAAGTAAAAAGTTGTTGCTGTATACATGCCAATAAATTTATTTTTAAGTGTTTGCATATGCGTGCGTAAGTATGTATTTATTTATTTGTTGTAACTTATGTATATGTCTTTAAAAGTTACGGTTGAATGAATAATACGGCACGCTTTGTAAATAATCCTTTCAATTTGTGGTTTATTTTATATTCGGTGGGGTGAGTTGTCATGTGTACACACATACCCCTATAATTGTGCAAGTGTGCATGTGTATGAGTGCGTGTCAATGCATTGTTGATTTCATTTTATAAATAGTAGATTTGTAAGTTTCTTTGAGTTTTTTTTTTTCAGCATACTTAATTAGAGCTTAATTTGTTTATCTACAGCAAACAAAAACAAAAAACACGCTATTTCAAAATGAATGTAATGAATGCGCAAATTAGCTTATTAATATTAATTAAATTAGAATATATTGACGTTTGCTTTCGCTAATAAAAAATTAAAAAAAAACAGGAAATTAGCTGTAATATTGAAACTGATTTTTATTTTAATTTATTTTATTTTATTTTATTTTATTTTATTTTATTTTATTTTATTTTATTTTATTTTATTTTATTTTATTTTATTTTATTTTATTTTATTCTATTCTATTTTATTTTATTTTATTTTATTTTATTTTATTTTATTTTATTTTATTTTATTTTATTTTATTTTATTTTATTTTATTTTATTTTATTTTATTTTATTTTATTTTATTTTATTTTATTTTATTTTATTTTATTTTATTTTATTTTATTTTATTTTATTTTATTTTATTTTATTTTATTTTATTTTATTTTATTTTATTTTATTTTATTTTATTTTATTTTATTTTATTTTATTTTATTTTATTTTATTTTATTTAATTTTATTTTATTTTATTTTATTTTATTTTATTTTATTTTATTTTATTTTATTTTATTTTATTTTATTTTATTTTATTTTATTTTATTTTATTTTATTTTATTTTATTTTATTTTATTTGATTTTATTTTATTTTATTTTATTTTATTTTATTTTATTTTATTTTATTTTATTTTATTTGATTTTATTTTATTTTATTTTATTTTATTTTATTTTATTTTATTTTATTTTATTTTATTTTATTTTATTTTATTTTATTTTATTTTATTTTATTTTATTTTATTTTATTTTATTTTATTTTATTTTATTTTATTTTATTTTATTTTATTTTATTTTATTTTATTTTATTTTATTTTATTTTATTTTATTTTATTTTATTTTATTTTATTTTATTTTATTTTATTTTATTTTATTTTATTTACATATTATAGTCAGCTTCAGTATATTCAATCCCCGCTCACAAAATCCCCCCGTAAAATCCTATTTACGTCACTAAGCAATCATTTTGAATACATACAACTTTTTGCACACAATTCTCCCCTCTACTTGCAACGAACTAACATTGAAGGACTTCCGCAATTGGCAGGAAACCTTACATTTGTTCTCTATTTAAAATACAATAACAGACACATTGAGTGAACAAACGCGCCAGAAGCACAAAATCCTTATCCAACAACGACAACATTCCTTAGATTAGAGACGGAAGCTACAGTAATTCATCTTAACTACAAATTAAATGCAAAAAAGTATGCCTACAAAGGTGTATATTATCTTACAAACATTTCCTGCTTACTGAGCGCATAATATGTAGCTGTTTTATCTAACACAACAACAAATGCAGCATATCACTAATTTAATCGCGTGCATTAGATTAATGGACACTTGCTTTCCAAAGACGGAATGGAAAAACGCTTGTACGCTTTTAGTCGTGATTGCATACTTTTAGGCGCATAATAGCATGCGCTCGAGTTTTTTTTGAGCAAAAAAAAAAAAGAAATTGTTAAAACCACACTTCGCGTTTGCAAAACATTTCAAAAATATTACCGTCAACTACCGGTATTTGCAATACTTTTTGTTGTTAACTTTTTTTCTCATGCTCGCGCTTTGTTTTGTTTACGTTGTTGTTTTGCTGTGTGAAATCACTATGTTGCTGTTACTTTGTTTCTTTGTCGCTTACATAAAATTATTTTTTAATATATTTGTTTGGGTGCTTAATTAGCGTAAAGCACGCTACATATCACACGCACGCTACATATCACACGCACGCAACACTTTTTGCTTTTTTTTTTTTTTGTGTTTTGGGTACCAAACTTTTGGATTGTTTTTATGGTTGGTTGGTTGGTTGGCTGACGGGCTGCTCGCTCGCTCGCGTACGCTTGCTTTATTACTCATACGCCTTGACGCACATACTCATTTGCATGTCAATATGTGCAAATATTTGCGCGCGGACATTGTGTATACAATTTGTAGTACAACAATAAAATAAAGAACGAGCATAGCTGCCGGTAGCGGCACGCAATTTACTGCCTGCTGTGTTCGATATGAAATACCCAAGCCAAAAGGATACGAGCGCAAATTTCCTATGGTGGATTTTTTTTTATTTTGTTCATTATGGGTCATTCCATGTAAAATTTGGCTATTTCTCACTTGAGGGAATATCACTTTGAATATATTTGGGACGTCATGCAGTCAATAGACGACAAAAATTTAATAATTTTGCCTGTACCAAATACGGTTTCAGAATGCCGGATAATAATTGAGAGTAAGTAACTTCATAAGGCAGAAAAGAAAACAATTCCTTTATTAAAAAAAATTAAACAAACTGCTTTTTGTTTTCAATCCAAAGAATCTTTACACAAAAAATAAAACTTGCATAATTAGTATTAATAAAAATCGTAAAGCAAGTATCTTTTTCGTTCAAAAATTGTATATAATTTTAAGTTTATAAAACGAAATTTTTAAATATTTCTTCTTTTTTTTTAAAATTAAGATTCAATCATTCTGAGAAAAGTTATTGTTGTTAAGTAATTCTGTTGTTTTTTAAATTGTAGGGGCAACATTTGGCTGATTAAAAATTCAGTTTTTAATTAACTTTTACATTTTTCAAATAAAAAATTTTTGAATTTCCAATATAAAAAAATTATTATTATTGACCTAGAGCTGCTTTATAGTCGTGTATGCTTAAAAAAAAATTTGGTTACAATCAATGTTTGAAATTCTGGAAGAGAAAATTTTTGATTTTGACGAAAAAACGCTTGAAATTTTTTTTTTAGAAATCCGTGTTCTTTCAAAATGTTTAATTATTGGAGATTTCAAAATGAGCTTGCTTAGTTTGCAGACCATTTAAAAAAAAAGCGTGATAGAAATTTAAAAAAAAAATTATTTATGAGACCAGAAGAGCGTTCCGAATTAATTAGTCTACTTTACATGGAATGACCCCATTTTTTTTTTAATAATAAGTTTTCTTTTAATTTTTATAAATTATTCAAAAATTGTTGAAGTTTAAGCATTTTTTTTATTTTTATTTTATCTTTTTAAGTGGTGAAAGTTTAAGTATTTTTTTTAGTATTTTTGCTGATAATTTTTTTTTTTTTTCATCTCCTTCACCACTGCCACTCAATTATTTTCCACTTTGATTTAATTATTTTGTTGTTATTTGCTTTAATGCTTCATTTGCGTTTACTTACGATTTACCATTTAATATCTCGGCAGCTGTTGGCAGCAGCACTCACCATGCTGAGTGCATTGCATTTGTGTGTGTGTGCATTTCGTTGTCTGTCTGACCCCTTTGCTGTTGCTGATGCTGCAACCTTTGCCACTTGAATGCATAAATTCAACATCAATTGCACATGTTCGACATAAGTATTGATTGTATTGCTATGAACGTGCAACAACAACAACAGCAACAACAACAACAATAATAATAATAATAAATATTTTTGTATTGTTGTCGCAATTATTTTGGTATTTTTCTTTGTTGTTTTTGTTTTGACTGCAACAATTTTAGCTTTCAATGCTTAATTAATTTTTGCACAGTGGGATATGTTCGTGATTTATAATTGCAAAAGTAATGCATGGAAAATTGCATTGGTTTTTGTTGTTGTTGTTGCTTATTTTTTTTATTTTTATTTTACGCTTAAACAATTATTTCAAGCATTTTGGCTCAATAAATGGTTTGCCATTGCTATTATAGTTTTGTACAGCGCCAATAAATAATAAGTACATACAGCACGTGCAATTAATTTTTTTTTTTTTTTTTTATTATTCAATTTTTTTTCAATTGAATCTTTTTTAATTACTCCAATGCTTGTTCACTTACGAAAAAAAAATGTATTTTACTCGTTTGACTTTTATTTGCACGCGCTTAAGTTACGTTTTGGGGCTGGCGCTGGTCGCATTCGCAGGTAATCAACAGCCAATTTGTCTGTGCGCTGTCGTTAATTTTCCAGTGCAATGATTTTAAAGTACATTTCGATTACTTAATTGTTTGACATTGGCATGGGATTTACGATTTTCGCTTACACTTTGTACGTTTTCACGAGTTCGCTGGCGTTTGCGGTGATTTTCGATTTATCGCCATTTTCGGGAATTTTTGTTTGAAATTTTTTTTTTTAAGTTTTTTCTTGAATTTTTTTTTTTTTTTTTCTACAATCGAACTGACTACTTTTCCACTTTTCGACAATTTTCCGTTGGTATTAACTTACGCGCGTACACCGTACTTAATTGACCGGGTTCCACGAACGTTTACGCTTAAATGCTGCAACGCGTAAGTTTTCGCGTAAATTTAAAAACTTTTATACCGAATTTTGAATTTTTGTTTTTTCTAAAATTTTCAAGTTTTTTTATGCTCTTCTTCTTCTTTGTTCTTTGTATGTGTGTATACTTTATGAACATTTAGTATTCGTTTAATCAACCGCGCGCGTTCGTTCTTTAAGTTGTTTGTGCTTTTGTCCCATAGAGCGTTCAGTTCAATAAAAAATCACTTTAATATGTACTTAAATCAGAGCACAAGCACGCATACTTATGCATATAAATTGCCGCTTATTTACCATCACAACAAAGGAAACAATTTGGTAATAACACTTGAGCATACGGCTTAGTTGAACTTTTTACTTTTTTCTCATTACTCATTTCATAATTATTTGATAGCTATTTTACATCTTCTGCTTCATCTTCTTATTTTGCTTCTTGTGCATTCTTTTTCACTTTTTTAGCTTCAAGGCAACAAACATAATTAGAAAACTTTCAGCACTTATACAGCATCTAATTGCTTTTTCGTTGCCAAACATACAAAGCTTTACACAATTGACATATACACACACACATACACTTTTACTTAGTGTGCTTGAAAGCAACACGCATCTACACAAAGTGAAATTTATTTAATCACCTTTGCACTGACACTAAATTTTGTGCATGTATTAATCACACACACACACACACACGCACACAAAATGTACGTTCATATGTATATTCTCATATGAGCGCATCATTTGTGGGCAGGGGGCAAAAAAAGCCAAACTCACAGTAAGCATAATCAATGCTGCTGCTGTGTAAGTAATGTTGTTGCTTATTTCTCGCTAAAAACGCAGCTCAATAATAACGCAATACACACAAATGTTAAACGCGTGAAATTTGACGACAATCTCCCGTTGAGCACATCTTAACCGGTTGCAGCACCTAACACGACTAAGGTAAACGCACTTAAAGAACATAACTTTTTAGAAAAAAACAAAAAAAAAAAAAACAACGACCAGCACATACACACCAACACAAACACACACACACATAAATAGTAGTTCGGTCCATGCTCGTATTTTATGCTACAATCAGTAAGCACAGTTCAGCAAACAGAATTGCATTCGTACTCAGCAAAAATTGTGTTCGTAGTAGGTGACAAGCTCTTTAACAAATCGTTTAATAATCGTTTGCATGACGAATGCTCACGACGTACAGCTACAAGTTCAATATAGAGAGCGCATAGTCCAAATTCTGAAAGTAGGTGAATAAAATAATGTCCTTAAACTAAGTAAATGCCTTAAGTGCCTATTTCAAGCGCATTTGCTGCTCAACGGAGTTATGTTTCAGTAAAGGAATTTTTAGGCTTCCCTCATTCAGCTCACAATTCAGCAAACTTGAAAATTTTGAGGCAGGTCCTTAAAAAGCGCTTGGAAAGAGTAAAATAATACAATCTATACAAAAAAAAATTTCACTCAACATTTAATTTGTGCACACCTAGAACTTTTACTCTTACTAAAACACTTAACGCTCTCAGCGCCATCTGACGCTTTCAACCCTTGCACTCAAATTGGTTTGCAAGCACCGTTATGCGTATTGATGTCAAACTCACCCTCAGCAGCTCATTGCTTGTATTACACTCAAAAATTACTCTTAGGTTGTTTTGCACTCTTGCGCTCTTGCGCTATTTCTCTCACTTGCGCATACTCACTCAAAATGTCAACCACTATTTCTAACCACTCATCATGCGATTTGGCAGCTTCGCAACCGCTGTATATTCTTTTGGCGCTGTTGTTGCAATAGGTGAATAGTTTTACTTAACTCAGCCCGGAAATAGGTGTGGTGAGAAGCTTGCATAACTGTTTGCTGATAGATACATTCATGCATGTTTTTCGAAAATGAAAAATGTTTTTGAATGGAGATTCTCAAATTAAAATTTACAAAAAAAAAATGTGAATTGGCAGGGGAAGATATAAGGATAAATGAAGAGGAAGCGCCAAATTGGGAGAGAGAGGATTGTCATATTTGACATGTCGGGTTTTGCTAGTATTCTACTTTAGTACATTAAAATCATAGTTTACATACTTGAGCATTATTTTTATAATTCATTATTATAATCTGTAGTAAAAGTGTGTCAAGTTTAAAAGATTTAGTTCATCAATAAGTTTAAAAATTTTGCAAAGAAATTGGGTCACAAACCAAAAAGTCAATCAATCTAAGAAAACAGAAACGTGTTAGACAAATTTTGAATGCCCTAGAATATAATATTAGAGTGACCAGAGAAAATAGTGTTAAATCGAGGAAGATTTTTTAATTTTTTTTTTTATTTTATATTTTTTTTTTTTAATTTTTATGTAAATGTATATTTAATTTTTTTATTTCCTCTTTTTCATTTTATATCGTTTATCTTATTTTATTTTATATTATTTCATTTCATTTCATTTCATTTCAATTCATTTCATTTCATTTCATTTTATTTTATTTTATTTTATTTTATTTTATTTTATTTTATTTTATTTTATTTTATTTTATTTTATTTTATTTTATTTTATTTTATTTTATTTTATTTTATTTTATTTTATTTTATTTTATTTTATTTTATTTTATTTTATTTTATTTTATTTTATTTTATTTTATTTTATTTTATTTTATTTTATTTTATTTTATTTTATTTTATTTTATTTTATTTTATTTTATTTTATTTAATTTAATTTAATTTAATTTAATTTAATTTAATTTAATTTAATTTTATTTTATTTTATTTTATTTTATTTTATTGTATTTTATTTTATTTTATTTGCTTTTATTTTATTTTATTTTATTTTATTTTATTTCATTTTATTTTATTTTATTTTATTTTATTTTATTTTATTTTATTTTACTTTATTTTATTTTATTTTACTTTATTTTACTTTATTTTATTTTATTCTACTATTACTGTTAACTGCTATATCGAGGGTTTTGGGTGCCATTAACTTTACTGCCTTAGACATTTTCTGTTTTTCAGGTCAGCCTAATACCACTCGAATTTTTTGTTTCTAAATAATCATAGACATTTAGTACAAAAAGCTGTGGTGTGTTTAGTTCAAAAAATATTAATTGTAGGTCAAGCATTATCAGCACCAAAATTTAAATCATATTTCCTCATTCAACATTGAATATTGTATTATAATTGAACAAATATATACCAAAACTGTTTTGAAAATACTTTTGGTTTTAATTTATGTTTGTTGATTAGAATTTTTCCATATAAAAAAATAACTTTGATCTTAAGAAGTTAAGTATCAGTAATTAAACTAAGTGATTCCGCTATTAAGTATTGCTAAAATATAATTGCAAACATCAATAAAAAATATCAACTTTTCCCATTTTCCCACGCGTATGTGTACTTTCCCAAAACAGACAAGACGTTTATACAACAAACAAAAAAATATTAGAAATTGAAACAAATAAATTGGCATCCAAAATGACTTACCTCAAAGTGACCAGTTAATATGAGACCTGCTTGCGCTAAATATAAAGTTGATGCTGAGTCGAATACCAATTCCTGCGGTTCTCTTACCACCGACGTTGTTTCATTCAATTCACAATCGTAGTAGAAGAGCACCTTATCGCTGAGTACCTGAAATGAAAGTGTAGTCCATTCCTTGCCACGATATGGCAAAGAATAGCTGACCAATTTACGGCTAATACTATTTTGATCCGATTGTGTGTAGAGCAATGAGATATTCCAAACATTTTTGATGACAGGCGATAAATGTAAACCCAATTGTACGACAGTATCCAGTGGATTGACGACACTAAACAAATAACCACCTTTTGGACTGTTTGGTAGAAATTTAACCAATAAAGCAAATTCATAAAGTTTCTCTGGCAGTAGGACGCGATATGAAGTTTTAACATCTGATGTGGAAAAGAATTTATATGAGGGAAATCCATCATCGGCCTCCTCATATTCAATGCCTTGTGAGTGTACGCTGATCATGTCAGTAAGTGAAAATTCACCGAAAGCATCTGTAAAAATGAGAAAAAAAAAAACAAAGTCATAAAAGAAAATGTTGAAGTCTGTTTTTTTTTTTTTTGAATTTGAATTAAAATTTAATAATAAGAAATGAGAATTGAAAAAATCGGTTGATCGAATGCATTAAAATTACGGTCGCAGAGTTTTCGTTTGTAAGTCAGTAAATATTTTACCACAAAAAAACGTTTTCTGCTACCACTCACATTGTTGCTGTTCATAAAAAAATATCACAAAAAAAAATTTTACATACAACATTGTCATTGTATTGCAAGCTTCAATAATTGTGTTGTTACAATCGTTTGTTTCATTTAAAATTTCAGTAACAATTCATTGTATACATGTTTTTCCAAAAGCATATTTCAAATTGTTGGCTATGTTTTTTGTGTAAAGCCAAACGCAGTTGAAAATTGTGTATCAAAAAGCAATAACAGCCAAAGTCAAGTTGTAGTAAAAATGAGTCAATAAACCCATCGATTTGTTACAATTTTTCTATTAAAGAAATAATAGACAGAAATTTCCAAAAAACAAAAAAAAAAAACAGCCAAAGGCAACAAGCAATAACAGCCTAACTAGAGTTTTGATGATACTTAGTTACGACCATCATCATATTATCCATACTAAGAGCTTTTATAAAGCAAACTTTCATCAGTTTTCTACCCAAATTTGTTTATAACAACTAAATCTCTTTAAAATCAGCTCAAAACCTCATCTCAAAAATTCTAAAAAATTGACTTGAGCTGTTTTTACGAAGTGGTATAGCAATATTCTCTGCACTGTCCCCATCAAATGATACGCCGAAAAGTATGCAATACATTTTTACACATAGCATGAACTTCCGTTTCATTACGTACAGTGGAGGCTAAATCAGTTGGGCTACTAATAAAAATTAACAAAGAGCAAACAACAAATGTGGCAAAGTTTTTGGTGACAACATTAAAACAAAAAAAGTTAGAAAGTAGAAAAAATTAAAATTTCGAAAAAAAATTTTAAAATTTTGATTTATAAACAAACTAATTCCTTACCTTTAATAGATTGCCCTTGAAGGCCATCAATGCACAAAACCGTTGGTAGCAAACCGATTAAACAAATTAAAAAAGCATATATGGTAAACATTTTGCGTCCAATATTGTTGTTGTTCTCCTTTAATTGTGCTTTTTCCCCACTGCAAACGTGGTTATTTTTGAAAACGTTGCCACTGTAAAGAGAATTAAAAAAAAAATTGTTATTGTCATAAATTTAACACGTAAAAATTGGCAATAAAATAAAGTCCGATATATAAATACAACAACACACACTCCGCATTTTTTTACACACAATTTCCTTACATTCTCGCATTCACAAAAAACGCAGTAAATTTTTACCGCAATTAAATCTTGTATATAGATTGATTTTTACAGCCAATACACGAAATTCGTTAAAAATATTACACAGAGAAATTGAAGCAAGTAAGAAAAGCTAAGTGCGGTGTGAAACCAAACAAACTATACACCGCTGTATGACGGGTAAAACATTGGAACAAGAGTCCGCTAAAGCTTTTCTAAAGTAATTTGTATTTGTTGTATAAAACAGTCTAGTCTAGAATAGTCTAGAAGCGTTTGCAGTTTATATCCCTTATATGGGTTGAAGTGATCCATTTTGGGGGAGCATGTCTTAGGAAGACTCTATTTAATTTAAGTAGTCTAGCTACCATATGTCTGGCAAATTCCCTTAAACGCCTAAAAGTAGAGCACTTAAATTAAAATTTTCTTATTGCAACTGTGGTGTATATAAAATAATCGGCTTTCACGATAATCGATTTTTTTAACGATAAATTTTTGCGAATCGATTTTATTAATAGTAAATATTGGTTTTTTAATACACAAATCGATTTTATATTTTAAACTTGTATAATTTTCTATTTCAGTTTTGAGACCCAAAAATTTTAAATACTTATAAATAATCGATATTTGAAAACAATCGATTATATTCCTTAAAAATCGATTTTCCAAAAAATTTTTTAATCTCTAAGCTAAATAAACGCTATCTATTTTCGGCTAGACCTTACATCCCTATAAATACTTCTCGTTTAAACTTGCTTATTTAAAATAAATATCCATCCATATACGAACAGACTCAAATTCACCATCTCTGTTGCCAGATCCTAGTAAGTATAAAAGCGGATTCCCAAAATTTACTTTCGAGCTTAGGCCACACAGCTAGTTATATGATTTCCTTAGTGAACTCCCATTGTTGCTACATTTGCATTGTTTTTGGTGCAAAATTGCAATAGAAGCTAGCAATTAATTGTCCATAACGCATGTGGCATATAAAGTACACGACCACAATTGAGTGTAGCGGCAGACAGACAAACGCTTAAATGTGTAACGAGATAGCCACGAAAAAAGTTTGCAGCAATAGCAACCCCCCACACCAACCCCACGATATTGGAACGTGTAAATTTTCAGCCCATAACCCGAAATATTTCGCTCACACTTCATTGATTTACCGCTACTTCGCTGCAATTTCAAGTTGCTAAACCCGTTTAGTCCTTTCGGATTTCGGAAATATGTATGTAAGTGAAATGTATGTGGCATTGGTTGCTTGTAGTGGACTGCAGGTTAGTGTTGTTGCAAATTGAGTTCAGCTTTATGGTGGTCCCAAATATGTAGGGTTGTTATAATATGTACATATCGACGAATGCGAACATATTCAAACGAGTATACAATTGGTTTGTTATTGTTACTATTTATTGTTGTTGTTAGTGTTGCTCTTGTTGTTGTTGTTTAGTAAGCATTTGGCGGACAGTCGCTTGTTATTTGAGACCATCCATATTTGTGTTTCAGCTGACAGACGATTTTTTGTCGAACACGTGCATTTGTATGTATGTATGAGTGTAGGTATCCCGTAGTCTAATTTGCCTGTAACTACTTCAAAACTAGTAGCCGTGGGCCCTATAATTTCAAATTGAAACCTATCCCCGAGATTTTGATGAAAATTTGCATTTTTGTAAAATTGTGGGTATTCAAATATCTGAAAAACAACGGTAATAGGTACAGTTAAACTGTAATTACTACGGAACGGCTCAACCGATTTGAAGGATATATTTGCAAGGTATTTAAATCAGCTTTTTGAAATATACACTATAAAAATTAAAATTTTTTTTATTAAAAATAAAATTGTAATCTATCCAATTAGAACTAAAATTCGTTTTTTTTTTTAAATGGATTTTTTTTTCTTTTTTTTATAGATTTTAAATATGCATTAACCTAAAAAAAAAATAAAAAACAAAAATGCCACCTAAGTTCTTAGCTATTTCTATATAACATAAATAAATAAAACAGACCTTAAAAAAAAAATCTTAAATAATGTTTTTTTGTTTTTTTTTTAAACGGCCTTTGAAGTATTGTTCTAAGTTTAAAATTTTGGTTTTAACAACAAAAAATGTGTTCTCAGCAAACTTGCGTATTTTTAAACTTTTTACTTGTAACTCCTTAAACTTTGATTTTTTTCGGACTAGTCCGTTCTCAGCCAAAAAGCTCTAGTCGTAAACCAACATCTTTACAAACGAGTGCTGGTGTTTCACTGCATTATATGTAGATATATATATGCTACAACAAAAACATCAATAATTACACCAACAACAACAATAACGCACACATTGATTTGTTGCTTACAAAACCACAAATATGACCAACACACCAAATGGCTTTCCGGCATCTACTTGAATGTCGGTTGTCTGCCATGCACTTGAGGGGTGAAAAGTGGGCATGAGCTGTGAATCTCAATTGACTTTGCAAAAATGTAATACAAATACACTATTTGGAGCTTACAGGACATGTGTGTGGGTGTGTCTGTGTGTTGGTCAAGGAAAGGAAAATTGCACCTGCAATTAAGCATAAATTTCAGTGGGGGGATTGGTATGCTTTGTATGCTTTTATTGAGTGAAACCCTCTACTTGTTTTTGCGAAATAAATACATACAATGGCACTAAATTATTGTTATACAAGGACAATTTTTTTTTAATAAGGAAAGTAGGGAAGGACTTAAAGTTAGAGATGTGATCCAGAGCATCGATTTATTTTTTGTATAGATAAATGGATTGTGAAAACCGCCTTTGAATAATAATAATCGAGTTTTGTTTAAAAATCGATTATTTATACGAAGAATGACGATTAGGTATATTATTAAAAATTTATTGTAAACAATTCATTCAATTGCAACAAATTTTTATTGTTCCTAGTAAACAAATTCACACAAAACTATGTGTTTTCGGCGATAGTGTGAACATAGTTTTACCCAGATGTCACTTTTTGAAAAAATAGATTTGAAATGTATAATTCTTCTGATCGATTTATCAAAAAACGTCGATTACGATTAATAAATTGAATTTGTAAAAATCGATAATTGGAGAAAAATCGATTATTTATCCAAAGACAGACTACAAAATCTCCTATAGCGAATAATCAGTAAAAATAGTATTTTGAATGCAGAAAGGCTGCAAACCAGGCAAAACTCGTGCAATAATGGCGATCCCGTGATATTGGCTTGGTTTAGACTGCCGATTTCGATTCAGATGAAGCGAACTTGAAAAATCCGAATCCGATTTCGGTCTCAATCGGCTGACTTCCTTAGCATGTTTAATCAATATACATATATCCACTTTCGAGTATTTCCATTAACAAACAATGACTATTTGAATTTAATATTGTAAATATATGTATACGAGTATAACTTTTGTGGTTATTTAAATATAAGCCGAAAAGCACCGCAAACAAGATTGCCGTCCAGCTTTAAGTCAAGAAAACCACAAAATATGTGTAATTGTGGTAAAGGTAATGGTGAGCCAAGAGACTTTATATGCAGTAAGACGAAGGCACAGAAAAGCTCAGGTATCAATTAGTTTGGTAGGAAAAGGAAATATGCTAGGAAGAGGAATTTCCGTAAGTTAATAGGTATGTAGGTATATATGCTTGGAAATATGAGGGCAGTGTAAAAGAGACTAGTATAATGAAAACAGTCAATTTTTAAAGCGAAATATTACTTTATTTCAGCTAAATATCCATATAAAATATTAACAAACCTTAATGGGTCTAAAGCGCTACACTGCAATTTAACATATAAAATTAGGTGTTCAAATGTTTTTTCTAACCACACAAATGCAAAGTGTGTAGCCAATCGGTGCTGTTTTTGGTGGTCACTCCGTTCGTGTCGGTTGACATTGACGCAAAATTTCAATTTTGAAGTTAATGACAGTGACGTTGATGTGATGGGCGTCAATGCATGCGCGTCCACTGACCGCAACATGCAGCGAAATGAAATTTTTTTAAGAATCGAGATGTCGTTGAAAACATCCTGCAGGCAAATCAACTAGTTGGAAACATTAGGTTGAAGTAAAAAAAAAATTGTGTAAATAAAATTAAGTTAAAAATAAAATAAAATAAAATAAAATAAAATAAAATAAAATAAAATAAAATAAAATAAAATAAAATAAAACAAAATAAAATAAAATAAAATAAAATAAAATAAAATAAAATAAAATAAAATAAAATAAAATAAAATAAAATAAAATAAAATAAAATAAAATAAAATAAAATAAAATAAAATAAAATAAAATAAAATAAAATAAAATAAAATAAAATAAAATAAAATAAAATAAAATAAAATAAAATAAAATAAAATAAAATAAAATAAAATAAAATAAAATAAAATAAAATAAAACAAAAATAAAATAAAATAAAATAAAATAAAACAAAAATAAAATAAAATAAAATAAAATAAAATAAAATAAAATAAAATAAAATAAAATAAAACAAAAATAAAATAAAATAAAATAAAACAAAAATAAAATAAAATAAAATAAAATAAAATAAAATAAAATAAAATAAAATAAAATAAAATAAAATGAAATGAAATGAAATAAAATAAAATAAAATGAAATAAAATAACATAAAATAAAATAAATTAAAATAAAATAAAATAAAATAAAATAAACTAACATAAAATAAAATAAAACAAAAAATAAATAAAATAAAATAAAATAAAATAAAATAAAATAAAATAAAATAAAATGAAATGAAATGAAATGAAATAAAATAAAATAAAATGAAATAAAATAAAATAAAATAACATGAAATAAGATAGAACAAAATAAATTTGTACATCTCTGTTACTTTTCGGCCTAGTTTGGTACCGCTTGCATATTTCCTGACTAGCATGGAGCTGCATTGCCAAGTACCTATAAGCACATTCACACACATACCAGCATCAGTTCTGTTGCCCGAAACGAGCTGTTCCCAATTTTCTACTAACAAGAATTTGATGTCCTCTCCATTGATGTCAGTCAATTCTCATTGATTGCAAGCCACATTTGTTGTTATATGTTGCATGATGTTTTGTTGTTGTATTGCTAAGGATGTACTCATGTCATATTGACGTTAATTTACTGCCACTATTAGTGAAGTGTAGTAATGGCGACATAAATTAAAAATGCCACTCATTGTAATTACTGTGACAGTGGTTTGCGCAAACATACTAGCATGACAACAACAAAACAAACTTGTACAAAATTACAACTACACAAACATTTGCATGTATGTATGTATGATTTCACATTTTCGGCAAACCGTATTACGTTCATGCAAATTTTGTATTGTTGAAAAAGGAAATCCCGAATGAATTATCAACATTTGTACCTTTTGTGCAGGATATTTGGATATTTGTTTATATTTGTGTGAGTGTACGGGTTTGTGATTGGGATTCGAACAGGTGATGCTATTTATCTATGTATATTTATGCTGCAGTGTACCAGCTTTAGACGGTTGTGCATATAGAGTACGGGATAAAAGCAGAATGGCTTCACTGACTGGGCACGTTGCTGATAGCCAAAGATGCTCTGCCTCAGAAGGCATTCCTACCGCCATCGATCAAATAATCGGCGTTTGAGGGTTCTATCGAGATCAGTAAACATTTTTCTCAACTTTTATAGAGACCTTGGCAACTTTATTTATTAGCAATCTTATATGATCTCATTCGTTTAGATGATCATCTCATAATTATTTCACATGAGCGCCTTTAAATAATGATTAATAAAATTGTTTCAACAATTGATTGTTAAATATCGGCTCTTTTTGATCAAATGCTGGAATTTGTTAAAATTGTTTAAGAAACTAACGGACTTGGATACAAAATGACATAATAAAAAGCTTCAAGTGGTGCAGTGAAATAACGCCCAAGGAAATAACGCCCATGGGCGTTATTTCCCACTCAAAAAGGAAATTACGCCCATGGGCCTTATTTCCTTTTTAAAAAGGAAATAAAGCCCATGGGTGTTATCACCTTTTGCTGATGGGTGTTATTTCCTTTTTCGAAGAGAAATAAAGCCCACGGACGTTAAAAACGAATTAAAACAAGCTGATTCAAGAATTAAGTATATGGTTTTCTTTATTTCAATAAATTTTAACATATTTGTTATGTTTTTATAAGGCGGGGTGCAATAGCGCCTTGTGAACTAAGCCCTTTAAGGCCTTATTACACTATTGAAAGTGAAATAAGGCCTTTATTTCAAAAAAGGCTTTATTACACTTCGAAAGAGAAATAAAGTCTTAAAGGCCTTATTGCTCTTTCATTTTTTTTAATGAAACAATAATATTCTAATTCTTTTTGTATTTTATTAAATAGTTACACACAAATTTCACGTTAACCAAAGTGGGAAAGGTGCACGCGGAAGGACATCACCGTGGCGGTAGCCACGGCTATGGCACACATCCGGAGTTGGAATGGCGTAGCCCAGGGTTATTTTTTAAAGCGCGGCCAAAGGCCGCCTATGCGGAAAGGTGTTCTGCACTTAAAAATCGTGGATCGGGCCTCCGTAACTATAATCCGAAGGGGGAAAAGCAATATTTTGTTTCTGTGAAAAGTTATTAGTGAAAAACCGAAAATTGACCCGGGTCAGATCCCCAATTCGTAGACGGCCTTCGGCCGCGCTTTAAAAAATAACCCTGGGCTACGCCATTCCAACTCCGGGTGTGTGCCATAGCCGTGGCTACCGCCACGGTGATGTCCTTCCGCGTGCCACGTTTCCCACTCTTTTCTCACAGGGTAATTTGTGAAAAAAATGCTAATCAACAGTTCGTGTTGCTCGCGTAAAATCCTATGGGCGTTATTTCTCTTTTAAAAAGGAAATAAGAGCCATGGGCTTTATTTCTTTTTGCAGATGGGCGATATTTCCATTTAAAAAGGAAATAAGGCCCATGGGCGTTATTTCCTTTTTGAATGGGAAATAACGTCCATGGGCGTTATTTCCTTGGGCGTTATTTCACTGCACCGCTTCAAGTCACGCCGAAAAATGTATTTAATTTCGATTGGGCACCAACAACAAATAAAGGAATTTTAATTATGCAAGAATGCAAATTTCCTAATTGATATAATGACCATTTAAAAGTGTTTTATAATTTAATTATCTTTTATGGGCAATTAATGTTTAATGAAGTATTTTTACTTTTATATCCAAAGTTACATCCAACAAAAAATAGTCATTAAAGAGTTACGGAATTAAAAATCTTTATTAAGTTTGCTCATTCCTAAACAGAAATCAATGACTACTTAGCAAAAAGTGAAACATCATAAGAGATAGGGAGTGGAAGAGGGATAAAGATGACAACGATTGCGAAGGTTAAGAGTAAAATTAAGATTAAGATTAATATTAAGATAGAGATCAAATAAGTTTAGGATTAAGATTTGTATTAGGATTAAGATTTAGATTAGGATTAAAATTAAGACTAGGATTAAGATATAGATAAGGATTAAGATTAAGATTAAGAAAAAGATTTAGATTTATGTTACGGTAAAGATTACTACTAATATTAAGATTAAGATAGGGAGTAAGATAAAGATTAAGATTATAATTTAAATTAAGATTTAGATTGCGATTAAATTTAAGATTAAGATTAATATTAAGATTAAGATTTAGATTTAGACTAATATGAAGATAAATATTAACATTAAGATTATGATTAAGATTTAGATTAAAATTAAGATTAAGATTAAGATTAAGATTAAGATTAAGATTAAGATTAAGATTAAGATTAAGATTTATATTTAGATTTAGACTAAGATTAAGATTAAAATGAATAATGTTACGATTAAGATTAATATTAAAATATATATTAAGATTTACATAAAGACAAAAATTAAAATGTAAATGGAAGTCACGATCTAGATGAATATAAAGTTATAGATCAATATCAATGTCAGGATGAAAATGAAGATGAAGAGAAGCTGAAGATGAGGGTGAGTATGAAAATGAAGTTTAAAATAAAGATAAATATGGGGGTGAGTATGAAGATAAAAATGAAGATGAGGATCAAGGTCAAGGTTAAGATCAAGATCAATATCAAAATGAAGTTTAATATCGAGATCAAATTCCCAATCAAGATGGAAGCTTTACCTCAATAGATGAAGATGAAGATAAAAATGAAAAATAATAATTACAAACTTAGAAATTGCTGAATAATTAAAGCAATTCCAAATATTTTACACATTCACTCATTCACAAACATCAACTTCAATTGTATTAAGCGTGTGAAATTCCACGACAAAAGAAAAACACAAGAAAACCACTTGGACATTTTCAACATTCAAGTAGGTATCGAAGAGCGTGCGTCCCTCATATGTATGCTAACACTTCAACACCACAATGCAACAACAATGCAACCAAATGAATCTCTCGAAGATGAATGGCATAGACAAGTTGCAAGTGCCACATTAGCATATGGTCGTGCATCATTCAGTATTGATGTCACATTTAAAAGTTTTATTTGCTCTTACACACACACGTACATATGTAAGTGCGTACGTGTGCACACTTATGATGAGGCAGCGCCGCCGATTGCCTAGAAAAAGTCAGCTGTTTGACGTCAACCAACCACTTCTTTCACGCGGCCCAATGTCTGCTTATGCTCTTCGGCTCGTCGCTGGTAGCAACTGAAGCAGGTTAAGTTGACGGCACTTTGTCGATTTGAAACACTCATTTACATAGCTATTTACATATGTATGTGTATGTGTGTGTGTGCGTTCATGGTTTGGTTATGCATTTAAGAAGTTTGCTGTCACTTTTAGACTTTTCCATTTCATTTAAGAATCGTATGTGTGTGTGTGTGTGTGTTGTATGTATGTATGTAAATTGCAAATGAAACACTAATTGCTTCGTATTAGTTGTTGAACATTTTGTTTTCATGTCAAATTCATGGTTAAATATTTGTTTTTGTTTTTGTATATGTTTGTTGTTGCTATAGCTTTTAGTGACTACTGTATTACGTTTAGCGATTTGGCAATTTTAACTGTCACTAACACCGACAATTTGCTCGCTCAGTGAAATTGCTTTATTTCATTTCATTTCATTTCGATTTCATGGCATGTGTGTGTGTATGTGTGCGTTTGTATGTGTGCAATGCAAATAGTCTGCTGCTTTGACTTTCATTAATTATCATGATAATAAACTTGTCACTGTGGCTAATTGTAATATTGTTCAATTTCTAAATGGACCATTAAAATATTAAGTGAGTGTCATTTGATGGTTTCATTGAGTTCAAAATTTCTGGGGCAAATTTTTTTTTTTTTTTTTTAATTTTTTTTTAAATGGGTCAATAGGGTTTTAGTACGTTGCTACATGCTTTAGATATTAAATTACATACATAATTTGAAACCCTATTAATATTCTAGATGTTAAAATTATTACGGAATTAAATGAAATATTTATGTTGTGTGGAAATCAACAAAAATTAAAAGTTTTAGGCGGAAGAAAGGCTAATACTTTTGACTTGTGCTTGACGCCTACCTAAATAATTTTTTTTAGGACTGCTGGTGGAATAAGGCAAGACGAAGTATTTTCGCAGCACCGAAAACAATCAAATCAGCTTTGATGATAGACTTGTAGATCTGGACCGTTGCTTCATTTCCTACTCAGTCCAGAGCAGCACTTGTTTCCACGCCGATTCTCAGTATTTTTTCCATCATAATTCATATAATAGTTGTAAGTAGGCTGTAGACTACTTGAATCGAAAATCCTATTTAATTTTACTAACACTTCAAAAACGTTTTATAACAACTAACATTTTAAAAATGAAAACATAAATCATTTATAGCCACTAAAAATATTAACTACATTACGCCGTTACGCTCTTTATGTATTTATAAGCTCAACACAATTTTTAAGTAGTCGCACAAGTCTTTGAAGTGAGCTTAGGCACCACCATCACAACAAACAAGTAAACAAAAGTCAATGAAGCAATCACCTCAACCGCTATCACTCAAGCGCTTTGAACCCGAGTATCTACGAGTATCCATCACCTTTTTGCGGATTCAATTTATGGCTTGTCATATTTCTTTTATAAATAAAATTTTAACTGTTTGGTAGACTTATGGGCTGCATAAAATGTGTGCGGGTTACTGGGGTACTTATGTATATAAGAAGGGGTATAAATTTGTATTATGCATGGGACAGCATTGATTTTACGCTATTTGACTGTCACTAAAGTAGAGGATAGCTGTTGCATATTCAATTAAGTTGCTTAGTATCTCATTTTTTATTTTCTTTGTGTCTGACACTAAAATGATTTACCAGTTGAAAAATGTATTCGATTTTTTTTGTTGTAATTTTTGGTTTGTCGATAAAACTCAATTTTTGGCAAACCCAATGGTAAAGCAAGTACGATAAACGAAGTTGTATTTAAAAGAAATATTCTCTACCCAGCTGTGCAAAATTAATAAAGTAAATAAAAATATTTTATATTAAATTAAATAATTAAAAAATAAATAATAATAATTTTAATAAAATTTTTTATTCTAGCCATGATAAAGGGTGCGTCACGCTAAGAAAAATTTTCAAAGAGGTATTTCAATTTTCACTCGGAAAGGTTCACATTCATAAATGTTTTAATGGCTTTTCCATAGTAGTGAAATTAAATTGGATATTGTTCGACGGAATAAGAAAAATAAAGCGAAATCTGCAAAAAAAATAAAATTCATATAAAAATAACCCTAAAAAACACTGTTCTGAACACTTTGTATATGCCGAACTGTTCACACTTGTTATGGAGAGACTAAATGTGCCCGTGCAAAGGAACAAATCCAATTTCCAACCAAATGGATATTTTAGCCCCTTTAAGTATGTTACAAAAACTTAAAACAATTTACACCCCTATGAGTATGGACTAAAGGGATCAATTCCGGATCGCTATCTTTAGAGATTAGTCACACGATTTTTTGCAGGGAAATTTCAAAATTTTATTAAATTTCAGGAAAGCTAATTGAACTTTGAAAAATTTTTTTACAGAGCTTCTATTAAATTGTAAAGTATGCAGTTTTGTAGCCCTATCAATTTAAAAACAATAATATGCTAGAAAAAAATTGTTAAAAATTTCCCTGAATTTTCTGAATTTTTTTCTGCTAGGGTGTTGAGTAATTTCTTCTTTAAAACGCATGAACAAAATTTAATTTTTATTGCAGGAAAAATTCTAAAGAACTCAAACCGAAACCTTTAACGGTTTTGAGTTTTATACCTCATTTTTTTGACACATATTTTCTTTTACAATGGCTAATTTTCCAAAATTGTAGATCAAGGTTACAAAAGAGGCGATCAAACTAGTAAGTGAAACCTTCTCACCAGTATTTTAATATCTTATATTAATTTTTCAATGATCTACGATCTTTACAACCAACATTATGCCATTCACCCTCTCTCATTACTCAAATTAAGTGTGTAATAAATTTCAAAAGAAACACTTCATCAACTATTGTAGTAAATTTTCATAATTTGAAAAGCATTTACTTAATAGCAACGCCAATAAACAGTGACAAGCAGGGTCAGTCACACCAAAAGACATTACATACAAAAATTGAGAAAATTGAAAACCAAAATGCAAACGAAGGAAGCCAATAAAAGTTTCGCGCTACAAGAAGTGCAAACAAACAAAACAGCAACAACAAAAAAAAAAAAACTTAAAAGTCAACTTCATCAATAATTGACACCATTGAATAATGAAGTCAATGGCAATAAGTGGCTACAGCACAACAACAATTTCATAGCAACAATGACCAATAACATTGAATAAGAATGTGGTGAGACGTTGTCATAAATATTATGAGCGCATGTCTTCTCTTGTGCAATTGTTGCTGTTTATTACTTAATGGATGTGTAAGCAAAGTGTCAAATGGACGAATGGATATTTATAACTGATAATACAATTCAAAGGTCATCGGGGGGGTGCAAGATGTTCGATCTGCAAAGCAATTAAATACAACATAACTTGCAATTGAGCAATAAATTTTTAAATGAAATTCTCATCATTAACTTTTGATCGATATATGTATGAAATGGGAAGGCATCCGGAAAATTGTGTTCGAAGAATAATCACTTGTTTTTTCGACACTAAGCCATACATAAGGATAGGTGAGATAAGACACTAACCCAGCGTGATCTTTGTTCTTCCAGACGGCTTGACTTTTCAATTGTCTAGTTGTCTTACATATCACTTGTCTACTAGAGTGACTCTGCCTCCATAAGAGCAGCACTTCCTCACACTTCCCAACTCCCAACTTTGTAGCTTTCAAGCTGCATTTACATCACACACCCTTTATCCTCTTTGTATAGCCCAAGCTCAAGATAAAGAAATCGATCGTGTTCTCTTCTGTTTTAATTGATTAGGTATTGTTGTTGTTGTGCCCTGCTGTTTCCACATTCACGTTTGGAGAATTTTACTGATAAAGACACTCTCTTTCCGTAATAAACTCGACTTCTCTAGTACTAAAATCTTCTGGTATTAGCCTGACTAGCATGAGAAGGAATGGTTTGACCCATCGAAACTCCAAGTCATGGGTTTTATGCCGCCCATATCTTATCGGTGGTCTATTCTAAGGTCACTCATCTTGCTCTCCCACAGCAGTTACCATGCTCTGCATTTTTTCCCTATCTAGTCCAAGGTTTTTGAGATTAAACCCAGCCTTGGATTTTTGGTAAAAGTTCCTATTTTTATTGCTTCCTTGGAAAATACCTCAGTGAGTCCCTAGCTGATTATGTCAGAGTGCCTTTATTTAGCTCTGTAGCTCAGCATTTCTTTAAGGTATTTAACTGCGTCAATGATCATTGGTAATTTCATCAAAATCCGATAGCTTGTTCCGCTTGTTCCAGGCAATTCTAATAGTCTGAGCTTAATCTAAGACATGAGAAACACTTGAGGAATCCGCCAAATTCACAATAGGCTTTGAAAGTATGCCTCATCTTACTTCCTCGAAAAACAAAAACTTCCATTTATCAAGTCACTAAAAGTTCACTCCATCTTAAAACAGCGTCTTAGCTGCAAAGAAAGCAAGAAATTACTTCGATACATCATTTTGCCACTTTTTCGTTCAATTTGCCGCTACATTCATGAGTAAATTCAAACAAATTGCTGCATTTCTTTACTTATTTATAGGAATTTGAGTACGTTCCAACTACTTGGCAACTTAGTCAATGTCTTGATAATAAAATTAATTCCAAATAAACTTTCACCACACTCCAATGTTGCATGTCAAACAAACAAAGTAAATGTGAAGTAAATAAATAAATCGATTTTTTTAACAAGCAATTGTTGCTGCAAAAATAAAATACTCAACCGTTGCAATAACTGTTTTCCGCAAACGATAACAACAACAACAACAACAACAACAACAGCAGCAATTGAAATAGTCAATGTAGACAATTTTCGCTGTCATTCGATAAGAATGCGCTGATAACACCAACACGACAATGAAGACTACAAGCAAAAGTAGACACACACACACACACCTACACACAGTTACCTAGGTAGCAAAAACAAAACTAAACATAAAAGCGAAAGGAAACAGCAAATGCAATACAAATAGACAGGCAACTGCCTTGCGTCTTGCAACAATTCGTGTGTAGCGACGGTGGGGGTGGGGTGAGGGCATGTTGTGCTTGCAACGCGCAGGAGTACAGCAGTTTGTTTGTGCAGCAGTGCGGCAAAGTTTTAACGATTGCAATCTGATGCTGAGAGGAGCTGAGATGTTGAGGCGTGCAGTGGACCGCACTGTGAGTGCTACTGGAAATGCGACAGCCGACTGCGCCAATGCCAGTGTTCCACTTCAATGGCTCGGTCATTCATTCAACCAACTTGATGCAACTTGATGATTGTGGGTGAATTGTTTTTTTTTTTATTCATAGCAAAATTGTTGTATACCCAGTTGTGGGATGGGAGTGAAAATTTTGTTTTGATGGTGAAGAAGTAAGTTTTTGCAGACTTTAAATGCTCAAACTGTTTGGTGGAAATCAGCGATGGAGCTCGTTAGCAGACCTATGCTTCCCTATCTTCATTTAGGAAGTTTTTTTTTGTTCGTCTACAAGGTGAAGAGTTAGAGCAGCCATACGAGATCAACTTTAATGACAATATCATAATCCTCACATCATCCAGCGCTTTTAAAATTGTTAGCCCCCAACTCACACAAACGCGCAACTGGCTATAAAAAAAAAGCACTGCTATGCAAGTTGAGGCCTCGTCGCAATTTTTTTTATTTTTTTTTTTTATCGATACAGCTTCCCAAATACCAAATGCTCTCTAAAAAAACTGTGACTTTGATGCATGTGCACCAGCATACCAATAAACCGATTGACTAAGTTATTGCTTGGTAGACAGTGGCATCAACATCAGACAGTGGCATCAAGCTAGACGGACACACTACACCGAGCACAGGCTCAGTTGGCAACTAACCAAAGTTTAGAGTGAAAAAATCGAAAGCACTTGCACGGCGTATAAAGCAAGAATACAAAAAAAAAACAATTTTACTTTTTTCTCTTGTCTGCCTTGTTACTTGCACCATTTCATGCAACGGACGAGCCTTTTGTGGATGCACAGCTGCTGAGTATGTGAATGATGATATCAATTTCTGTAAATATTTTATGCTTGTTGCATTTGCGCCACATGACGAGTGATCAGTTTAGCAATAGACAAGACTCTCCTGCTAGCCGGTAAAGAGTTTGGCAAAAAATATGAGCTGCTAAAAACACTAGGGTGGGTCGGAATATTTTTTTTTATTTATTTTTTTTTGCGCCATGCTACTAGAATTTGTATTTTGTTGAAAAAAATATTAAAAAAAAAAGTTTTAAAACATTTTGAGACCACCCACTAATAAAAATAATAGCCATAATTAAATGACAAAAAAAAACCAAAAATTATTTTTTCAGTTCCAGAAAACCTTTAAAAATTTCATTTCTTCGATTACTTATTTAAAAATTTAAGCAAAGTTCTTTATTTGAAGTTAAATTGAGATAGCCCCGCCTACTTTATAAAAATCGAAATTTTTGTAAAATGCAAGAGAAACAATTATTCAGCACGTAGTACACCTCATTTTGCTAAAACTAAAATCAAAACTGATTTTTTTTGTAAATTTTTCAAAATGGGTGTGGCACCGCCCACTTTTGAGTAAACTCATTTTATAATATTCATCATAAATGTAAATATGTTTAAGATATCGAAACAGTACAAGGAGAAAGAGACATTTTTCGGGAAAAAGGGAAGAACTCGGCAAAGCCACGCCCACTTTTATACAAAAGATTTTTAAAAGTATCATAATCGAACACCATATACAATGTTTCAGGGGAAAATAAGTTCAAAATATCCATGTGCGGAATTTAAAAAAAAAATATCGGACATGTGCTCAGAACTTTTTGTGACGGGTCTAGGATTTTGGGAAGGGCGGTCGAGGATTCAAACTTTTTTATTTCGGGGACATCCTTTATCCACCGTTCAATGTCAAGTAGAACCTTTTGGATGCCGAATTGGAAGGCGGGTGTTGGACCCCGAAACCGGCCCTATGGATCCGCTTCTGAACTAGATATATGTACATATTATTTTCCGTCTCACCCGCATTCAGTTCTCCACGATTTTTTTTTCTGTTTTTGTTCCTTCATTTGATTTTTTTTACGGTACGAAATTCTAAGAAAAAAAAATGTTTCATCCACCCTAATGCATGCATGCTTAAACACAGCTTCACTTAGATTGAGACACAAGTAAATATAATCATTTTTAATATATCAATATTAAGTATTATGTGGGAGCTACTGATGTTACAGCCAACGCCATCATCAGCACTTTCCGGTTTAATCCTCAACTATCGTCATTGTCTGTCAGTTGGATTACGACTATACATACATACATACATACACTTCCACTTTGTGCTGATCTCATTTAATATCAAGTTCAATGTTGCAACGTCTCTGCATTTCATTCCATTATTATTACAGCAAAGCAAGCATTTGGTCTCTGGTTGATTGCTGGCCCATTAGTCGCAGAACTTAGTCTCCGCATCGTAACGTATGTACATATGTATGTATGTAGCATCGAATGTAACGAGTACGAGTACGAGTACTCTTGGCATGCCACAAACTGTATTGTTGCAAAATCAAATTAAACTCCAAATGGCCAAAGAGGTTGATAAATTTTCTATGTTGTAAGTGTAATGCACATGAGCAATCTAATTTGATATAACCATTAGTCGGTTGTTGTTGTTGTTGTTGTTGTTATTGCAGAAACTTTTAGCATCGGTGTGTAGTGCATGGCAAACATTGGTCGAATGTCTCTACAAACTCATCACGCAAGCGTTGCACTGGCGCAACAAAAACTCTAAAATGTAATTGTCCTGGTTATTGCCCTTCCGCATTTGATTTTATCATTGCGTTTTGGTTTGTTTAGAAACTATATTCTTTGATTGAATTTGATGAACTTCCGTGCACGCTCATATGAGTAGCAGTAAGCTGGCAAAGTGTAAAACTTCAATGCAGTGGAAGATTCGAAAATGTGGATGTGAACTGAATAATTTGGTCTTGACAAAAAAAAAAAACAAAAATTTTAAAATTTTATAAAAAAAAAAGTAGCACAAGTAATTTCTTTTTGGTGCAAACACTTAGCGACTTGTGAATTAAATAACAAGATTAATAGTTTATTTCAAATTTTTGCTAATCGGTTGGGGAAATGAATTACAATGAAACCACTTTCGATTAAATTCTTTTGATAACTTTTTAAAACAAGCATTAAAAATCGAAAACAAATGTATCCAAAAAAGTACGCTTTTCCAAAAATCTCAAAATAATTTTACCACAAACAAAATTAAGCACTGGCCCAATTGAAAATTACCAAATCAAAAAATTTACTTCAAGAGTTTATCAGATATTATAATTTTATTTTTACGAATAAACCAAAAAAATTTAAATTGAATTATAGACAACAACAAATCTTTGCAATTCACTTAACGCAACAGTAAGGTCCACTGACTCGAATTCGGATTCAAAGCTTCGCTACATCACTAAAGTTATTATTTGAAGATTTCCACGAATATATTACTCATACGCATGAACTCACCGAAACCATGAATCAAGTTATTTATGATATACAGTAAAAGTAGTCAAACAAAGGTTAATACCTACAACAAATTTCCAAATAATTTGGAATGCAAACAAATGCCAAATAATTGAAATTATGCAAAAGTGAGTAAATTAAAAGAAAATCTTTTGTTTAGACTGCTTTATCGTAGGAGTAAATAAATATCGTCTACGTTCAAAAAAATCCTAATAACCAAATAACGAATCAATAAACAAACATAATCAAAAACAGTAAAAAGAAAACAAATTTAACCTAAACCAGCATTGGCAATTTAAAACAAAAAAAACTTAACGAAACATTTTTTTAACATTTATGCAAAGTAAGAAAAATGCGCAAATAAGCAGAAAAATGTATGCAAAGCAACATAAAATCGAATAAAATTTTGTAACAAATCGTCTCGACATAAGCAAATACCTACTAGAGATACTAAATCACACACTTTTTAGGTACGGAAAGTTCCGGTATTTAGTTCGCACAATTCTTGAATTTTATGGATCTGCAATAGGAGTCTTCTCATGTCAAATCGTTAGATATGTGGATGGAATTCCACTTTCGATTTGAACGAAATTTGGTGGGAAGTTTCCTTTTATCGGAAAACAAAGTTCTGACAAAAAAAAATAAAAAACTTTTTTTTAGGAATTTTGCATAAAATTTAATCTTTTTTCCTTTTTTAAGTCTATTTTTTTTAATATTTCGTAAACTAGCGTGATTGATAAAAGCTTAGGGACTTGCATAATGGATGCTTAAAAGGTATAGAAAAAAACATTTGAAATAAAAAATTAAAAAAACACATTTTAAATTTATAATCTTAAAAAATTTGTATCATTCGCCAAAATTTTGTACATTTTCAAAATATAATGAAATTTTGATGTTTTTATAGTTGACACCAAAATTACTAAATTTTTATAACTGAAAATTTTGTTTCGTAAAAATGTTAAAAATATGCAAATAACGTTACCTTAATTTTCATGAAATGTCTGAAAAACTAAAAATTTTATTAGATTAGAAATTAGAATTTTTTTTGTTATTCAAAAAAATTTTTTTTATTAAATTTTCCTTTTCAAAAAAAAATAAATTTTTTTATTTTTCAAAATAATTTAATTTTTTTATTTTTCAAAATAACAAAATATTTTTTTTTAATTTTTTTTTTTTTTTTTTTTTTGTTGCAGTAGTAAAGTCCAAAATTTCGGAAAATATTTTCTTCAACCACAGAGTGCAGAAATATTTCAAAAAAATTATTTATTCAGCAATGTAAAGAGTCATTTGAAGTGAAAATATGAACTGACAGCTTTTACCGCCGTGGCGACGATATATATAAAAACATTAACGAAAAACGAACATCCAAACATCGTGAAAATTAACAAAATCACAAAAGTGTAAAATCAGATCCCGCTAATGCCGAGACTATTAAAAACCATTGCCATCCCTAATACCAACTTAACTGAGGGGCAACGTACTCTAGCACGCTGATTGCTTCTCCTTAGCTGACTTGTTGTTATTTTAAGTTAAATCGTCTCGGCAGGCGTGCGAATGTGGCACGAATGTGTGCCACTGTGTCGTTTGTTGATGCAGGCGACGCTGGAAAATCTACATAAATTTATTTTAAACAGCAAAACGATTGGGTGGGCGTAGCGGTGTTAGCGATGCGTGCCGCTTGCACGTGGGTTTGTTTGGCTATGAGCAAAAGTGCGATATTTTCAATTTATTTTTAGCTGAGTAGCAACAAGGAGGTCTGCATGAATTTTCTTGGGTATATTATTGAAGAATTTATTAACAACATTCATTGTCAAATTGCTTTTGTTTATATGCATTCATTTTTTTATAATGTTTTAATTACTGGTGTGAGAAATAGGGAGTCATGCTGTAGTGGTTGCTGTTGCAGCTGTCATTGGTAGGAAAGTGTCGTCAAACGAAAGGTATTTTAGGTAGAACTTTCAAAAAAATATTTCGAGTTAGGGTTGCACAGGAACAAAGCGACTTGGTACTCCTATATTATACTTGAATATTAATAAACTTAGATCTTTGGTGTCACTACATCCAGTTTTAATTGAAAACTATTTTTTCCGCTGTCAGATGTCATGTAAAAATCACTTCAAAATCAGTCACAAAAATTATTCAAATTAAACTTTGACTTTCCTACAGGGTATTCATAAAATTGATTCAAGTCTCAGATCGTGCCAATTTAATAAACATTATAGCTCCAATTTACAAATATTGGCGCACTCACAACAACAAGTTTTCGTTCAACAGCCCGAAGTGCGATTTGAAGTGTTAAACAACAAAAAACAACAACCATTTATCCCAGCCTTCTGACTTTTTCAAGTGTTGCCTGTCAGCATTGAAATGTTTCAAATTCGCGCGAAAATATTACAAAAGTTGCTTCATTGAAGTGAATTGGTTGGTTGTTGATAGAATTGAAATATTAACATTTTGCAAAACTTTTTTGAATTGTTTTGAAGGTCAAGCGTAGCAAAATATGAGTTAATAATACCAGCATAATTTGTACATCAAGGATTTCACCTTGAAAGCGATGCTACAATATACGAGTATGTTGGTAGGGAGAAAAAGAGATGGCAATGCTGCACTGCCAATGTGATTCAATTAAAAAAGCTGCATATACTACTAATCATATTTTGAGCTATTTCATTTAAATCAAAAACTAATTATACAAATTGCAAAATGAATAAATTAAATTATGCGCGCATAAAATGCGAAAATTTATTGTGCGGTGCAGGGTGACGCAACAAAAAATGGCGTAAGCACTTGTAGGTGTTGCCACTTAGTATGTTTTAATGTTAATTTTATTTTTGAGTGAGGAACTTTTGTAGATAGATATTTTAGTCATTTTAGCATATATCAACTACTTTAAAAAATATAATTAATATTTACAAGTGTTGCCACTTGTGATAATTTGACGTGGTTGCCACCTAACTGAAGTTCAAAGCAGGAGAGGGTATCCAACTTAACTAGGACTTAAAAGCAATAATAAATCTATTGCTAATGTAGTTCAACTCCGTTTACTCTTTTAAAAATAATACCTTATTTAAGCTTTAGTTGACAAAGTCTATCCACCTTATACATAAAGCCAATGACCATCAGCACAGCATTCAGTCCTGCTCTTATAAGCCCACAGACTTACTACAAAGGGGCCTTATATGTAGTTGCAACATTTCTTGATGGTCATACAAATTACGCTAATTTATGCATGTGCAGCTCACTCTCGTGTGCATAACCGTCTCCATTCCAAGTTGTGCAATATCAAATAGTTTTAATTGCTCACTTATTATATTTTAACTATTTACTGTCGTCACTTTGGTTTGCTACTGATTGAAATGCTAATTAGTTGCATTTATTGCTGTCACTTTCAAGTTTACAAGCATTTGTTGTTATTTTGTTAATGAATCATTTAGCATTAACCTCAATTCTAAGCGAATCTATGCCATGAATTTGAGTTTGTTTTGCATTTTATAAATTGGTTTTTTTTTTTCAAACATTGCCTGATATGGATTGGATTTTCTATGACCGCACTGTGTGGCTGATGTCATGGGGATGATTATTGCAATTGTTTTGTTTTTTTGTTGGTATTTTGCAGTTTTACATTAAATGAATCATTTCAGTTTGATTAGTAATTTCATAGAATAAAAAAAAACAATGATCGATAAAAATTGGAAAAATAATATTTTAAATGGAACTCATTAGGTATGCAAATAACCTAACTATTTATGTACCAGCTGATTTGTTTGTAAAAGACAAACATTTCTTAGTATTCAACTTTCGTTCAAAACTGACTCGTGATATTCGTCGATAGACCGGGCCGGATCACATTTAAGCTATTTTTGAGACTATATTTGAAATTGAGCTACCGTCATAAAATTTACCATCCATACCATTCGACCTAACCTATTACCTAAAGATTCAAGGTGTCAAACAGTTCGTTCCAGAGAGCCCAGCACTAGCAGCTAGGAGCGGAATAATACCGATAAAGGACCGTTCATTTCCGTGATACTCCTATTCGACTTTGGGGAATATTTCTATGTGCACAACAACAACGAACTTTTGGAGAGAAGCGACACAGTAATAGAGAAGATCGTGTTCTTGTCTCAGAAAAAATTTAAAGGAGCTTTGGTCATTTTTGAATCGAAATAAAATTATGAATATTTCGCGTTGCGCCAGCAAGGAAGTATCCTCTAGTTCTTGGAGGAGTCTGACGCTTTGGCTGTTTGTTGGGTGGCATGAGAAAAGTCTTAGTATTTAAATATTAACAAATTTCTAGGAAGAGTTAGGTTGTGTAGCAACTCACTTGTGACAGTAAAACATTTAGTAAGGTCGAGGCTTTTTGAATAAGTCTGACTTCGAACTCCAATCAGTACTCTAGAGATATGAGTGATCCAATGTTGGAGTACCATTTCCTTGTTCTTCCAAACACTACATGTTTCTAATGGAACTTCAACGCGCTATAGTCGAACTCGACCTATTCACAAGTACGTAGTACAAGCTCTTAGGACTCAACTCAAGTCCATCCTATAAACTGATCCCTCTCAAACGAAGCAGCTACCTTGAAAACTCAAAACGAAGACTCGCATCTCCACCGATAACCCTGCTCCCTGGCTGTTGTTCGTTACCAAATGTCAAATAGTAACAACAACACAGACAATCAATCGTGCAGGCATTTAGTAAGCATTGCTGGCTTTCATTACTACTGAGGGCCATTAATCATTGTGCCTTAAGCAGCTGCACATGCAACCAAGTTTCGTAATATGCAAAGATCGCTGGGTGCACAAAAATTCAATAATCTTTTTTTTTCTTTTTTTTTTTGTTTTTCTCAAAAACCTCAAAACGCGTTGAAACGACAACAAAGCACACAACACAGTGAGAGCAATAAAGCAAATACCAAAACGCAAAAGCAAAAACCCCAAAGCAATTCAACCATTCAAGCGACCAATTTTGCATTGCCTAAGTTGTTGTTGTTGTTGTTTTTTTATTTTTCCATGCCACTTTGTATTTGTTTGACTGTGCGTGCGTATGTTGCAAGCATGCTACTTGCGTTTAGCTGGCAGTCGGTCAGTTAGGTTGGTCGCTGCCCTCTGCTTGACGCCTGTGCTGTTTGCTGAACGCTGACGGGTCGTTTGATTGGCGTTCATTTGAGGTAATTAGACGAGCGAACGCGCACAAATGTGCATTTTGCATGTGCGGAGTGTGCTCGCTGCCGTACGCAGTTGTGGCACGCATGCGATTGTGCGTTTGTGCAGCAAAGTGCGTGGATATCTGTAGTAGAAGCTCGTTCGTATGCATGCCAGCTTTGAGACTTAAGTGCACCCCAAACGACTTTGCCACCGTAAGCAGCGCCACCGCCACCGCTACCTTCACCATTCGTAGCTGCTATCTGCTATCTATTAGCGTCATCGTCATCGTTGAAGTTGTTGAATATGCTGCGCATGCGTGCACAAATGTTGAAATATTACAGCGTGAAATTCTTGTCTTGTCGCTGTCCACTTGCATACGAACGCCACTTAATTAATTTTCTAGTCAAAATTGCTATGTTTTTCCGTATGTTTTTAATTACACAAATTGTTGATTTGGTTTTTCTTTTTTTTTTCAATTTCAATGTAGTTTCTTCATAATCTTAAGCTGTGCTTAGGCAATTTGTTGTTAATATTTCCTGTGTCATGTGTTATTTATAAGACATTTTAACTAATTTTGATGTTATGTTGCAACAATTCCAGTTTGAAACCTCTCACGTAATTAGATTAAATGTGTGCTTAATTTTTTGGAAATATATGACGAGGATTTAAAATTACACCATACCCCAACAGAGTAAAAATATTATTTTTTCGAAATTTCTGAACCAAAAATATTTTTTGCTGAACAATCTTTTAATTGATAAAACGTTTGATTACAAACATTTGATCGGACAAAAAAACCAGAATAAAAATTAGTTTCTATACGAATTTGAAACACAAAAGCCTATAATCATAGTCGTTCATTAATAATTTTAATGAAAATATTTACTGAACTTAAAAAAATCATTAAAAATATTGGTCAATCATAATCACATTAAACAAAGATTTTAGCTAAAAAAATGTAAGAGGGTCCCATTTTGAAAAAAAAAAAAATATTTTTGTTGGGTGGTATGAAGAAATTTGTTTATGTTTTGTAAGGTCACCCTGTGTCAAATATTATATTCGCAAACCATAGCATAGCTGCGCCAATAAGCGAAAGAAGCCAAACTCAAGTTTCGTAATTTTTGGGGAGGCAGTTTGAAATTTACAAGCATGACGTATGTATTTATAATTTTTCATAAGGTGGTTGTGAATTACAAGAGAAAATAAGGCAAGCGAAATAATTGAAAAAAATTATCCAATTCAATATCACATTCATAAGACTCAAAGCTCAAAGCTTAGCATGCTATATTCGGTTACTCTTGAACTTAGACCAAGTTTTCGTTGATAGAAACCATCTAACAACGCCCGACACAGCTTCTTAGACTTCTTTAATCCTTTAATATCAACCACCTAATGAATGCAATATAAAATGAAACATTTGATTCGAAAATACCAAAAAAACGTAAACGCTGGAAATAGAAATATTAGGGCGCACTCCTCATCTAAACTTTATGTTTGAAGAAGTTTTGGAATTAAAGGTTAAGTGAGAAAACGGCCTCTAACTAAGTAGGTATTTTGTTGTTTAGTGATATATTACTATCCAATAATTGGTTTGTATTTCGAATAGTTTTTTTTTTGTTTTTATGACAACAAACTGGTTGCACCAAATAAATAAATCTCAACATAAGTAGAGCGAAACTATATAATTTCACAAAGTAAGTAAAAGCTATGAGGTGTATAAAGAAACCAAATACATTTTAATAATCTAAAATGACAATTTAAATTTGAAAATTGAAATTGAATAATTAATTGATTTTGTAAATGAGATACTCAAAGAGCGGAAGTTGTTAATACGCCCTTGTTGGTTACGTCTTTTAAACTAGCGTATGGCATAAGCAGCTTGGAAAGCAAATAAAATTATGAAATAACTATGGACCCTAAATGAATGCAGTGATGTTTAATTTAGCGTAACAAATATAAGCTAATGATAGGGTGGCGCTTGATAAATAACACAAAGACAGAAAAAAAATGTGTATGAGCTGCTTACCAAATGAGTGAAGTTCGAAATACGTAGGTGGAGTTTTGTAGTGCTATTTGTGACGTTATTAAATTGGTAAACTTAACTTTACATACGCGAACATACGAGTACACACCTCAACAGCTTCGAACTTAGCTTAACTCCAATAGCTTACAAAATAACTGACCCTTACACTTTTTAGCTCTATTGAAATTCAAAGCAAAACTTAAAAACACCTTCGCTTTTTACAATGTTTTTAATATTTACCTATTTTTTGTTGTTTTTTTTTTTTATTTTTTCCTGCTTTTATTTTTTCCTCTTTTTTCCTTTTTTCTTTCTTTCGTCTTCAAGCCGTCACATCAAAGCCACTGAAGCGACAAAAAAGTGCACATCAACGACTAAGCCTCGCGCAACCACAGCGGGCAGCTATCAAAATATGTCACAGTGTCATTGTGATTTTGCCGCCGCATTTGACGTGCAGCTAACACATGAGCCCACATGTATGTAGTGGGTATTAGTGCTGGAAAAACAGCGATGTTTAGGCACATACTAGTTTCGATATGTTTTAAAGTAAATATCGATGAAATAATTTTTTTTTTAATTTATATTTAAGCAAATGTTAAGCATGTGTGTCTTTAATGTCAGTAGGTACCTACAGTATGGAAGGTCCCAGGCTCAAGTCCGTGGTCGCGTATTTTCAAATTGCTTAGCCCTAATAATTTTTCCAGAGAAGATTTGCATATAAAAACAATATCAAACACTTTTTTATAATAAAATTTTCTATGTAAATTTAGTAAGTTTTTATAATTATTAATAATATATATTAATAAGATTATCATTTAAATTTTTTTTATTTTTATTTTTTTTTTTTTTTATTTTTTTAAGTCTTTCTGAAGTTCTATCAAACCTTGCCTACTCTATTAGACCATTAAAATCCGAACTCAATACTCATATTGGCTTATCATTTGTTATGTCGTTGTTGTCATACCGGCTCAACACACACCTCACAAGTTTAGTGCCCAATGATGGCGCCTTTACTCATTAAGTTGTCTGATATGAGTGCACTCTAATTAATTCACAAATCATTTTCTCTCTGTTTGTATTGCCTTTAACTAGTTTTAGGCTTCAGATTTTTCGCATGTCATTCACATTGTGTTCGTTGCTGATTGTGTTGTCATACGGATTGTGTATAATTTTACGATTTGCAAACAAAAATATTTGTGATCTACTCGTAGCATACTTCTTATTAAATATACAAATTTATATTTATCCTGAAGTGAAATCTCAAGCTAAACGCTTGACAAAAAACTAGTCCAAAAACTGCTAGTTCATATTTTCTGTTTCAATTTATTTACACAGTATATTAGTACAATTGGGTAAAAAAAAATTTAAAAAAAAAAATTATAAAAAAAGACTACGAAATTTCGAGAACAGAAACATTTTTCTAATGCTAGTGAATTGTAAACAAAATGTAAATAAAAAATTTAAAGATTTTTTTGTTTTGAAATTCGACTGTAACGAAAAAAATTTTAATCTGATCAAAATTTAGTAAGAAACTTTATTGTATTACATTTAAATTAAAAAAATAATGTGGGTGTTAAAAAAAAATTGTCAAAAATTCTAATTTTTTTAAAAAACGAAGACAATATTTTGAAATTTTCTGGATATCGGTAAATATATGATAACCATTAAATGGCAAACATTAATTTTGACGATTTTGAAAAATTTTCAATTTTTTTAAATATTTTTTTACACCTAATTTTTTTTTTTTTTGAAAACATAAACTTTAAATAGAAGGAAAAAATTAAAAATTTTGTAATATTTTTTTGTTTCAAAATATATATTTTTATACCTAATTTTTTTTCAAAATAATTATTTTTATACCTAATTTTCAATTCGTCATATTGGAAAAATAAACTTGAAAACAAAGTAAAAAATTTAATTTTTAATTTTGAATAAATTTTTGTAAGAAAAATTGTTTAAATTTTTTTCTTCAGGGAAATGCTTTTGAGGACTAGTATTAAGGTAGTTCTCAGCTAGTTGATTTCACTCTTATATACATATATACAAATATGTTTCTTTTCTACACACACAAACTTAAAATAAACACACACAAAAATAAACCTCTCGAACTGCATTGATTGACTTGAAGTGACTGCACTTGAGGTAAGCAGTTATTTGTAAGGATTTTATAACCCTACGCATAAACTTTTCAAGTGACTTGAAAAAATGTATAAAATTTTTTGTTTGAAATGTTTGGATATAGCCAAAGCGGCAAGAATACAAAAGCTCCATCTAACTATACATATTAAATGCTCTTGAATCGTCAATACGTAAGCTCATGCTTAGCCAGCGAAGGTTTTAAATTTTCATTTTGCTCTTTAGATACTTTCAAAATCCTCAATGTGTAATCAACTCCGAGAAACGCTTAAGAGCTCATTTACTTGGATTATCTGCAATTACTTTTCTTTATCGCCAGTTAATGCAATCTAAAACTATGTAATCGCATTCTAATAGAATTCAACATACCGACAATCAAGCAAACATGTACAAATAAACTATTTAGCGATTAGTATTTAAATGACTGCGTCTCTTCTTTGTCGGCGAAAAATTTGGTAAACGATGCTTTCTGTGCAAAACAAACTTACAAACGAAAGCAGAATTGCGTGGACGAAGTAATGAAATCATAGACACAGTCGTAGGCAGCACAAACATACATTTACAATGAAAATGGAATGTAAGGAAGTTTGGGTTTTCTTTTAAATAAAATTGCTTTTCTTTTAAATAAAAGAAAATAAAAATTAGTAACAAAGGTCAAAATATGCAGATAATGATTGTTTTTTTTTTATTAAAGAAAATAAAAAATCATAAAAAAAATTACAATTTATCAAAAATCCAAAATAATCAAAAAAATCTAAATAATTAAAAGTAATCAACAATAATGAAACATTTTTATTTTTTATTTTTTAAATATCATAATTTTAAATAAAAAAAATAAAATATGAAAAATCAAAAATGATCAAAGAAAGTCAAAATAAACAAAAGTAATCAAACATTGTTTTTAATTTTCTAATTTTTTTTTAATTATTATCATGATGTCTTTAATTAAAAGAAAATCAAAAAGCATATAACAATCAAAAATAATTAAAAAATTAAAAATAATCAAAAGTAATCAACAGTAATCAAAAATTTAATTTTCTAAATTTTTTTTCGTAATTACGATTAAGTATTTGTTTTTTATTTATCATTAAACAACCCAATCAATCAAGTCCGGTAATCATTAGAATTATTACTCATTACATAACAGGTCTGGTTCGAATAAGTATCGGACAGTCGAAATTACTATTCGTAGGCATGAAAAGTTCATGTCGGTTAGTAGTTAATAGTTTATCTACATATGTTTAGCGTAAACTCTGGGTCACAATTGTTATGAAAGTGTGCACAGCGGGGTATAAAAATGCACGCTTATTCCTACAAACAAGCAGATATAGCGCCACCACTCAACCTAGCGCCTCATTTTTTTTTCACGTTTAAGCTACGACTAAAATTAGCATTTAAAGTGGTTACAAACTTAATGTTTCTTGGGTCTATTGGTTTCTTTTCCACTTCAGTCATTATTCGGTTTCTGTAGTTTTTTCTCTTTTATCTACAATTGAAGTGACAGCCTAAATTAGGCGCGATTTGGGTGCTAAATTTGTTGCGCCTAAAAATGTTTGCTAATAATAACGAATACTCAAATACAGGGATTAATCCCGAAAATCCCGAAGTGGCAGTAATCGCAAAATTGCAATCCTTGTAACATACATATATAAGAATTTGAAACCATAAAATTGCATTTGTGCATTAAAACTGCAAGCAGTCCATAATTTTTATACCCAGCGTACTAGTACTAGTACAAGGGTATATTAATTTTGTCCACATAACGGTACTATGTAACGGCACAAAATAATCGAGTTAGATATAGAGTTCCATATATGAAAGTTCTTAGGTTGAAAAGAGGAATTGATTAAGGCATGTCCGTCCGTCTGTCCGTCTGTCCGTCTGTCCGTCCGTGTACACGATAACTTGAGTAAAAATTGAGATATTTGTATGAAATTTTGCATACAGGTTACTTTCTGGCCAAGGTAGGTTGCTATTGAAAATGGGCGAAATCGGATGATAACCACGCCCCCTTTTTCGATATCGAAAATTTCGAAAAACGTATAAAACGGGTTAATTCAATATCAGAAGCAGCTACAATGATAAAATTTGCAATATGTATTGATTTATATGTTCTTAGGCGGATTTTACCAAATTTTTTTAAAAGGGGCGTGGCACCGCCCCCATATATTTGAAGAAATTTTAAAATTTTGACTCCTAATAACTTGAGAACAGTTTATGCTAGTATAACGAAATTTTGTAGAGGGCATACTATTGTTGTGTTAAATTCAAATATAGAAAATAAACGAAATCGCTTGGCGACCACGCCTACTTTTTTATAAAAGTTATATTGAAAGGAGGTGGAAATATTTAAAAGTCCATATCTAATTAACTGATACCGCTATAATAATATAATTTTGTACATACATCAATTTTCATATTCTTTACATTATTTTTGCAAAATTTTGGAAAGTGGGCGTGGCACCGCCCACTTATGAGTCAAGCAATTTTCAAATTCGACTGCTAATAACTTCAGAACGATCTGAGATAGGTTTACGAAACTAGGTTCCAGGTATGTTATGTTTATGTAGAGTACTACCACAGAAAATAAGAAAAATCGGTGAACGACCACGCCCCTTTTTGGACTAAAGTTCTCTAAACCGGAATATGCAATATCTGTTTAACTGATACAGATATAATGCTAAAATTTAGTACACTCATTCACCTGATGATGTTATTTGTGATGTTTAAAGGTTTTTTGGTAATATTTTGGAAAATGGGCGTGGCACCGCCCACAAGTGAATAAACAAAATATCAACATTTCACTATTAACAAGCCACTGTGAAAGTATCATAAAGATCTGCAATGAAAACTGATCTTCAATAGGGACAAACAACATAATAAAATCCGTGGGCGTGCCACCACCCACTTTTTTAAAATTATGTAAATATTGATTAATGGACACATATATCCGTACATCGAAAAATTTCACAAAATACGTTAAAAGTTATGGGCATGGCACGCCTTCTTTTCCAAAGTTATATATAGGACATGGTATAACCCTTGAAAAGATCGATTCAGTACTTTTGGCTCATGTAAGCGGTTAAAGCTTTATAAGCAAGGAGCGTGGCCGCTCCCACCAAACTCGCTATTGTTTAGGCTCGGCATAGATTGGTTTTTAAAATGGGCGAAATCGGATGAAAACCACGCCCCCTTTTTCTAAAAACTAACGCTGGGTATTTAATGTTCGGTTCACCCGAACTTAGACTTCCTTACTTGTTGTTTATGCAGCGATTGCCCTATTTTCGCAAAAATAGCTCATATGGATTCCAGACTAAAATACAAATAGACAAATATTTCATATATGTATAACCAAGCATTTTATGTTTGCTTTGTTCATAGACAACTTTTGTTTTGTAGCAAATTGGTGACTTTTGAAGAGACACAATTTTGTGCTACTTCAAAGAAAACTTAAAATTTGATTTTCCTCAAAAATAATCAAAAAAAAAAACATTTCTTGTTTTAAGTTTAAATAATATTTGAAATTCAAGTCCAAGCAATTTTTGCAAGAAAAATAGTTTCCCCAATTTGTCTTTTCGCATATTTAAATGACTTCCTTTTTGTTTTAGTTCTGCCACTTTTGAACTTTTACTCTAATTTCGCAATTTCATTCGTTTCTTCTCCTACGCATCGGTCAGCTCGCAAGTCAAGTGTGTCGCGCATTTTATGCAGCCTGCATCCATTTCAGCTGTGTGAATTATTTTCTAAATAACTTTTTACCCAACACTTTCAATTTTTCGGTGCATTCATTTTTGCAGTTTACTTTGAGTGCGTATTCACGCCAGCCAAACACCAACTCTACTCTGGATCCAACAGCTGTCGACTAGCAATGATGCCCTCAACGCACTCTCAATGTGACAAATATGAATTGCAAATCTGTAAATTTGGCGCTAAGCCAACAATTTTGGATTCACTCCGATTTTGTCATTATTCATTAATGTGAGTAATGTGAGTACCTAGCAGAGTGCTAGCGATAAGGGGGGTAATGGGTAATATTTGATTTATTTGAACTATATGAAATGCAATGTTAATGGAAGCAATTTTTCCCAAATAAATTGCAAAATGTGTTGACTTATGAGATAGTGCTGGTAAAACTTCGATGTTTAAGCATATCGATATTTCAATTCACAAAATTTTAGTGAAATGGCAAAACAAGGCGCCAAAAATGCCACTGAATGCCTTCAAACTGAATCGGTAAGATAACTGATACAGGGGCTTATGAGCGGATTAAGCTAATAATAATTTACACTTTACTAAAAGGTTCATTAGAATTTGCTGATTTTTTGGCACAAAACTTGTGATTTATGTGACGCCTCAGCTTTCGACACAACTTCTTAGCCATAACAACAACAATGTGTGATTTGTGTAACATTTCTTAGAAGCCGAAAAATTTCAAAGCTCT
The DNA here is from genome assembly GCA_951509765.1 of Sphenella marginata. Lineage (NCBI taxonomy): Eukaryota > Metazoa > Arthropoda > Insecta > Diptera > Tephritidae > Sphenella > Sphenella marginata. The sequence continues at coordinate 12,775,634 of OX608082.1, forward strand.
CATCGCAAGTTGCAAATACTTACTTAAAATAATAAACAAAAGAATAATAATAAATATTGTTGGCCACTTTTAAATCTTAAACAATAACAACAAATAAGTAGTCATGCAAATATTTAAGACTGAAAGGGAATACAAAGCTGTTTTGGTATGTTGAAAAGTGCAAAATTATGAGTCTGAGCACATGGGCAAGTTGTCGCCGGTTTAAAAATACGACACACCTTTTGGGATTGTGATGTCACCTACAAAAACAAACACGTGCATGACGTCCAACAGATACCGCATGCGGATAAGCAGTAAGTAGCATGGAGGACAACAAATGTGTCAGTGAGCCCCCAGCAATGCAACACTAACGAATCCAAAAGCAAAACGTAGAAGAAAAGTAAAAACATTTCGTTGAACTCATTTAAACGGCAACATGTTGCACATGATTGCGTTGCAGCAGAAAAATATTGTTTCAAGTGCGGCTACGAGTGTGGGTGACTGCGTCATGGTGTGCCGGCGTGCCTGACAAGTGCAGCAGCACTGCAGACTGGGAGAATTAGGCAAAGCAGACAGATACTGTTGAGAGTATACAGTTGGTGTGGAACTTTATACGAGACATGGTTGATAAGTATTTCAAAAAAACAAAATAAAGTAAAATAAAATAAAATAAAATAAAGTAAAATAAAATAAAATAAAATAAAATAAAATAAAATAAAATAAAATAAAATAATATAAAATAAAATAAAATAAAATAAAATAAAGTAAAATAAAATAAAATAAAGTAAAATAAAAAAAAAATAAAATAAAATAAAATAAAATAAAGTAAAATAAAATAAAATAAAATAAAATAAAATAAAATAAAATAAAATAAAATAAAATAAAATAAAATGAAATAAAATAAAATAAAATAAAATAAAATAAAATAAAATGAAATGAAATAAAACAAAATAAAATAAAATAAAATAATATAAAATAAAATAAAATAAAATAAAATGAAATGAAATGAAATAAAATAAAATTAAATTAAATTTAAAAAAATGAATTAAATTGATGCCTTACGCGGTGTTTCCACCAAACCCCCACCGTGTTTAAAAGAGTTTGGGTTATGTAGAAATGTCAAGTTTTTCTACTGAGAGTTTACCGGAAAATGGGTTTACACCCACTAAATCGGAACGACGATCATAATAAATTGTTTAGTGGGTGTAAACCCATTTTCCGGCAAACTCTCAGTGGAAAACTTGACATTTCTACATAACCCAAACCCTTTTAAACACGGTGTTTGGTTTGGTGGAAACATAGCATTAGCTTACGAACTTATCAAACACCACTCGTATTCGAAAGCTGCATCTCACAGCGATCGCGCATTTGCCAGCAAAATACCAGTCGTCAATGAGTGAGCTGAAAAGAGGTAGAAAACCCTCTCAAAAGTAAAAAGAATGATACACTTTCAGTTATGAGCATTTAAGCGTATTGTTGTTGTGAGCTTTTTTTTTTTGTTGTTAAAGGTACCCGATTGTCGTACTTATTGTTGTTGCACAAGTGGATGATGCTCAACGTGATTACAACGATGATGAAAGCGCTGATGGGCGACGACACAAGTTGGACGTGTTTTATGTTATTCACTGAAGGAGCGAAAATTATTTTAGTGAAAACGCGAACCAACAACAACATCCCAAACAAAACTCAAAATTATAAGCAGTGCATTTAAAAAGAGTGTTTGTTTTTGCTTTTAATTTTATATAGTTTTACATGCTGTGTTGTTATTGTTGTTTATAAAGAAGCATCACTGAAGCTCTACCAAAATAAGGCAACAAGTGCAGGCGCATAATCTGCGGGGAAGATGCGTTGTCACGCCAACTCAAAAATATGATATTAAATTTTTGAAGTGGCAAAATGAGCAAGTCGAATGTACGACTATAGAGCTCAATGCATACACACAAGACGACGACTGACTAGATGTGCGCTTATTTATGATGCAAGCGTTTAATGTAGGTAAATTATGTTGACAAGAGGGACGACATCCACTGAGTTAAACTATTAAGCGCGTCAAGTGATAGCGCAAATAAAGTCTAAAAATATGAGTGCATCTATTTTGGTAGATGTTTCTGCCACTTTGCAATATGATTCATGCCACATGCGTGCCAACAACAAGGAGCAACAAAAGGGATAATCGATGAAGACTTCTGCATGGTTATATACACTGAAATAAAAAAGTTGAAAGTGCACATTGAAAGTAACATATCAAAACCACTTTCAAGCGATTGATGGTAATACTGTAAATATTACAGTATTTACTGTGAAATTGGCAGTAAAAACATGTGAATTTTGCATAATGATATGAGTCCACTTCAAATTTACAGTAATTCATGTCAATATGATAGTATAATCGAAGAATGATAGGGGCTCACTTTCAAAATTTATACTACCCACTGTTGGACGAAACATGACAGGGTTTACTATCATTTTGACGGCCGTTTACTGTAGATTTTTTTTTCAGTGTATTTGTGGGTAGTTAGTAACAGCGAAGAGTGCCCGACCATAAAATTTTCCATAGAACCATTATCTCTCAGAATTTGTTTTAAAAATTCGCTATCTTGAACTATATTTTATGTACTTTCAGATACATCTTATTGGAATCAAATTATTAGACTGAGATTTCATGGATAGCAAATTTTTTAATTTTTTCTTTTTTTTTTTGTGTACAGTCTAAAGTGCCTACTTACTAGTCCTAAAACAAATTCACATTTCCTTACAACCCACTAATTACACAAAAATTGAGTAATAAACCACGTTAAAACAAGTAGCCAAGCAATAAAACAATAACAATTCAAAGCTTGTTTGGGTTTTTCGAAAGGTAAAATGGCATATCATAAACTATTTAAGAAACCCTTAGCTAACGAATACAAAATTGCAATGGAAATATACATACATATGTACATATTAACTTTCAACATTCGCACTACCCACATACAACAATACCACTGCTAAGAGCAGATCCACCGGGGTTGGTTTACGGGTCCAAACCCCCTCGCTTTGGAATCCAAAAAAGTCATATTTTTGAACAACTATGGATAAAAGATGTGCTCGAAATTTCTTAAAAACATTTTGTACACCCCCTGTACCCGTTTTTAAAATCCTTGACCAGCCACTGACTACTGTTTTATTCCTTTCTCAACAATTTAATTGCTACAACATTTAAAGGCATGTAAATTTAGTGGTTTTTGCTACTCACCATTTGGTTGGGCTACCGATAATTGCGTTCATGATAGCCATGTTGAAGGCGCCTTTGTTGTTGTTGTTTACTTTTTTTCGTAAATGCAATCTGGCAGCCAAGTTATTTTTGTTTTTCTGCTTTATAACGCCTTTATAAAGTGCATATTTTTTTTGTTGCTGTTGTTGTTACTATTAAATGGTTGCACAGCGGCTGTTAGCAACGTTTTTAGCTTTTGCCAAACTGACTAATTGGCATCAAAGTGATATCAATTGCACAGGTTGTTGTATAAATTGTTGTAGGTTTATCTTTTTTTCGTTTTTTTTTCTACTGTTTTGTTGTTGTATTTTTACATAAATGTTGTTGTTGTTTTAACACTCTGCTAATGCAAATTTGTTTGCTGCAACCAGGTGTTGTTCGTTGTTATTCGTTTTGACGAGGCAATACTTTCAATTACAACATACAAATACAAATACAAATTTGTTTGTGTAAATATTTGCATATACGCATATGTAGATTTGTATTTAACTCAACACTTTTCTATTTAATTTCATTGGTTTTTGTATTTATTTTATTGCCACACACAACTTAAATACTTAGTTGTTGTATTTGTTTCACGATTTCGAAATCAATGTTTGTGGCATTCATCAATGTTGATAATGCAGACAACTGCAATTTACTTTGTTTTTAAATTTGTTTTTTTTTTTTTTTTGTTCGTTTTCAGTTAAAAAAATATCTAATTTATTTTTACGAACATTTTTTTATATTTGTAAAATAAATTTTTTGCTCGACTGTGGTATCTTAATTGAGTGCATATATCCACAAATCAATTTAGATTAATCGCGCATGATATATATGCATGAGAGTTAAGTGTGTGGCTAATGGCGGTGTTGTTTTTTTTTTTTTGCACTTCAAAGCTCTATTGTGAAATTTAGCTTGAATTCGTTAGCTTTGTAGTGTATAATGAGGCATGGAAATCGGTAGTCAGAAAATGATTGTATTAAAAAATAAGTAAACTGAAAAGTATGAAATCGAAAATTATATAGCTGTGATCGGTCACATTCCGAATTGGAATGATTAAAAATGATTCATAAATTGGCTCCTAAATTGTTTAAAACACTCAAACCATTTGTTTAATACTTTCACCCTTAAGACCTGTTCTTCCATAAATATAGCCCAGCACAGTCAGTGACACGTGTTGATGTTTATAAATTAGCGTTTGTCTAACTGTCCCTTATCGCATAACCAGCACACCATATGCCAACACTTTTCAACGCTAGCATTTGCTTGAATTAATTACCAAAATCCACCAAATAGATTTACATACACATGTGGATATATTATACAGATGTACATATATGTAAATGTATCGCCAAGCGGATTATGTAACATGAAATTTACCCAACTATCACTAAACGGGCGCTTTGCCGAAAAGCACACTTTCCACCGTTAATCACACATTTCCACAGAGACTTTGGTAACGCATTAAATTCTTGAATATTTTAAAGTTTCCCAAACAACCGCTTTTGATTTATGTTGTATTAGGCCTAAAGCTCGTTATTCATTTTTAAGTTGACATATGTATATGTAACTATACGTCCCAAGGCATATTCTTGAGGTTGCTTGGAAGCAAGGAATCAAACCGAAATCAATTCGAAATTATTAAAAAAATTATTACCGGTCTATTCAATTTTTTTATTTTTTCTTTTTTTTTTAGAACAAAACTATAGACCAAACCGAAACACTTTGCAAAAATTTGGATGACATATAAATTAAATTTTGAAGAACGAACCCGGTTTCCTCAGTAAAACCGGAACAAAATAAAAACGGAATCTAATTTTAAAAGTAAAGTATTTAATTTTTAATCGGTTTCACTCCTTGTAGTTGTTGCGGGTTTTTCCCACTCACTTTCGTTAGCTAATAACGCCAACTTTAGCCAACCTCACCCGCACGCAGACCCTTCAAAGCCACACACACACACATACAAAGACCACGTAGTATTCATACATATATCCTAAAATATATACATACATATGTATATTCTTAGAATCCTTTTGATAAGCCACTTACACATACACAAATGTTTAAATCACTTTGCAAGCTTTTTTTTGTTGTTCGCTCCCAAAAATAAAGTTAGTTGAAAGTTATCAGCCTTTTAAGAGCTGATATCGACTTATCCACTTATGTGTACATATGAACATATATATAGGCATATATTTTGTTTACATATTTATGGACTTTCAATATTTATTCCATTGAATGGCTATTTATTTCGGCACTTTACATGTTTGTTAGCTTGTTGTGGTTTTTGTTTGCTGAAAATAGATTAAAAAGATTTATCAGTGAATATTAATATGTTAAAAACAGATTTTGTTGTTGGTATGAATTTTTTTTTGTGTAAAATGGACATGTAAAATAATCTATTTTTTGAGACATATACATAAATGCCAATACTACATACTAACCGAGAGAAATTGAAAATACTTATGAAAACATTTAAATTAATCAGTCTGAGCTTGAGAATCTTCTAATCTTTGGAGTTAATAATCATAAAATCTTTATTCGAACATGAATTTTGTAAAATAAAGCTCCTTTACGATTTTGGATACCTAAAAAAATACATAAATACAAATTTGATGGTATATAAATATAATAGTTAACAGAATTCTTATTTTTTATTTATTTTGAGTTTTATTTTTTGTTTTTTTTTTGGTTTTTCTTTTTTTTTTTTTGTTTTTATTTTTTTATTTTTTTTTTTTTTTTTTTTAATTAATTTTATTTTATTTTATTTTATTTTATTTCATTTTATTTTATTTTATTTTATTTTATTTTATTTTATTTTATTTTATTTTATTTTATTTTATTTTATTTTACTTTATTTTATTTCATTTCATTTTATTTTATTTTATTTTATTTTATTTTATTTTATTTTATTTTATTTTATTTTATTTTATTTTATTTTATTTTATTTTATTTTATTTTATTTTATTTTATTTTATTTTATTTTATTTTATTTTATTTTATTTTATTTTATTTTATTTTATTTTATTTTATTTTATTTTATTTTTTTTTATTTTATTTTATTTTATTTTATTTTATATTCCTAGTCTAGTGTCCAGTATGCAATATATTGACTTTAATTCATGTGTTTGATAGTTCTGTTAATTCAAATATTTAGCTTCAGGATACCTATGGTACAAAAAGCATACATACGTAGTTTTATACAAAATGAATTGTTTTCCATTGAGCGTGCAATAAATTAAGAAATAATATTAAATCGAATGTTTTCATTAGAATTTCACTTTCACTCATGGCCTACGTTAATAATAAAAAATTTCTAGTTACGTTTTTAATCAGCAACAGATGTGTTAAACCATCTGTTTTATATAAAAAATTTTTTTTCAAAAAAACAAAGCAAAAACCACAAATTAATGTTTTTTGTATTTTTCATTTCAATTGTACAATAAACAAACAACAACTACAGTTGGATTAGTAATTTTATTAATTGTTGCCGAGTAGTGATACACAGCATGTAGTTTTATGGAATCTGGAAATTATAGTCGATGGCGAAAATAATGTATTTAATAGCTCAAACGCTGATATTTTTTTGTTTTCTATAAATCTTTTGTTTTTATATATGTACATGGAAGTAAACATTGAACTCATAAGTTCATTGGCTATTTGATGCTTCTGTCTGGCTTTTCATTTTCACTAACACTACTTACTCTATGAACAAATGTATTTTCATACATATGTATGTAGACATGTGGATATGTTTGCTTCAAATTGTATGCGGGATTTTAAAGCAATCCGATTTTAAAGTTTTTTTACTATTGCTAAATATTTGTTTAATCTTTAGTTTGCTCTTTCAGTTTTCGATTTTTTTTTTCGGTTTTTATAGCAGCAGAGCGATTTTTTGTGGTAAACAAATAGTTTGCAAAAGCTTTTACTCAAAAAAACTTTTACATACATAAGTGCATGTCGATTGATTATTTTCCAGAGAATCCATTTAATGATTTATTACATTTTTTTTTTAATTTTAAATGACTATTTTGCAATTAATTAAAAAAAATCATGATTTTTCAAAGTTATTAAAAATAATCAAAAGCAAAAGAAAACTGACCACAAGATAGGTAAATAAAAAAAATGTTTTATAACTATTCTAGATTTTTTTTTATTTTATTTTAATTTTTGTTTCTTTTTTATTTTTTTTTAATGTTATTTTTTACACTTATTCTTTCACATTTTTTGTTTAACTATTTTAATATTTTTTTTAGTAACCGCAAAAAATCAAAAAAATTATTTTTTTTTGTTTATTTAAAATTTTTATTTTTTTTCTATTAGTTTTTTTCTTATCTTAAATTTTTTGTTTGATCATTCTTAGTTTTCTTTTAATAATCGTTCAAAATCACCAAAAAAGCAATATATTGAACTTGCAGACCAGGCAGACGTTGCGTGCCTAAAAGTTCACTTTCAGCAATTTTACTACCTACTAATCTTCCATCTTTATTTTTCTGTCTAAGGTTTCTATAATTTTCTTAATCTCTTCTTTCTCATCTCACTCTATTCTTTATTCGCCTATTTCTTTATCCCTGCCATTTACCATTGCTTCTTAATTTTTTCCCTTCACTCCTAATTTCTCTCCCTTGTAATAATAAAAATATAATGCAACGGTACAACAAAAAGGGGTTAAGAAATTGTGTACAGAACCGAAAACTTTCCCTACAGGGCCTTCCTTTGCTTATTTACATATGTACATATGTAATTTTATAATTATTCACAACATTATTAATCAATTCAATTGTGTATTTAGCTATTTAGCAATCTCTGACTTTAATCTGCCATATTTTTAATGACCGGCCGGCGACACATGATTTCAATTAAGCCATTTATTTATACATATCAATGAAGATGTATTACATATTTACATACATACATACATATATGTACATACATATCACCTACTTTTGATAGTCTGCTTTTTATTTTATTCCAATTTATTTTAATACATTTTTTTTAAATACAAATAATTTCATATGTGTAAACACAAACATACATACATACATTTGAGATGACGCAATTATGACAATGAACTAGTTGTTACATACATATTTATTGTCTGACTTACATTCACTTATCAATTTTATTTACATTTTTATACCAGAGTTTATAATTTATTCATGAGTTAATGAAAACGCACTTGAGTTCTTCTGCAGCTATGGAAATTTGTTTATATAATTTTTTTTCCACATTTTTGTTTCACTTTTTCCGCCATGTTTATTGTAATTGTTTTTACGTAAATATGAAAGTGGTCACTTTGCATAACTGGGTAAATGCCCTCAAATGAACTCTACCAACAACAAACACTTTTACGGTTTCAGTGATCAATATATGAGTACATGAAAACAACAACAGTTATTCAAATTATGATGATATGAAGCTCATGTTCGGAATATTGATGTTTGTTTAAGTTGCACATGAACTTAATTAACATTTTGTAAACATGGAATTTTAACACATTTTTGGATAAAGTTATTAGGTCAATTTTAACGACGAAATAAGTATGAAAACAGTAAATGAATTTTCAGTTTTGCGGTACTTCCGGTATTTTAAATGTTTGACAATTAATTGTCTACAAGACTTTATTTCATTTCATTTTATGTTATATTATGTTATATTGTGTTGTGTTATGTTATTTTATGTTATGTTATGTTAAGTTATGTTATGTTATGTTATGCTATGTTATATTATGTTATGTTATGTTATGTTATGTTATGTTATGTTATGTTATGTTATGTTATGTTATGTTATGTTATGTTATGTTATGTTATGCTATGTTATGTTATGTCATGTAATGTCATTCTATTTTTTTTATTTCATTTTATTTATTTGTTTATTATATTTTATTCTATTATATTTTAGTTTATTTTATGACAATAACAAAGAAAATGATGTCAGTCAAGGATTTTACCTAGCGAACAAAACCCCTTCCTACCTATCTTCCTCTATAATAAATATGTGGTTTATAAAGTACTTGGCAGATAGCAATACATCGGGAACGTCAGCAGATATTTTCAGGTTAAAATGTTCATATGTATGTGTATGTGTATGCAGTATCTACATATGCATGTATGTATGTACATATGTTTACGCATTCGCCTTTTCCACTCCGAGTTGTTTCGCAAATGTGGCGAAAAAATAAACCCTCCCAGCAACGAAATACAAAATTTCATTGACAATTTAGCCAAGAAAAATAAACTGCACTGATGAGGGTAATAATGATCATTATGCTGAAGCTGCTTGCTGAAACTGGAGTGGAAGTAATAGCCAAAGGCAAGACATCACTCAAATACGCTCACTAAACTTTTAAGCTTAAGACGCTAAAAACCCAACTAAGTAGAAAAGTGTGTGTGGGGAGTAGACAAGCTAATGTGACTTACTTCAAGCACTTGCCTATGGCGTACATACTCGTACATATGTGGCACGTAGGCAAACAGAGGTGGGCACCCCACCTAAAAAGAAAAAAAAAAACAAAAAAAAAGCTACACACATGTAGAACAAATTTGCAAGCGACATACTTGATGCGTGAACGTGCGCCTCTAGCACAACATTGAGTTTGCCATTTTGTGGCATTGCGTTGCGTAGTTCTTTAACATGTCTTGGGTTCCATCATCTCATGGGAGAAGGACATTTAATATGGTGGAAAAATGTACTTCGTTGGGATGACATTGAAACTTTAATACATTTTCGATGAGTGCGTACCTGTTCGAGACAGTAATTTGTTTCAGTTTTTTTGAAGAATCAACTTTTAAGGAAGACTTGCCGACACTTAAAGTCTATAAGAAAATAGATAAAAGCAAAGTCACGCAGCTCCAAATGTAGAGTTCAGTTGAGACTCATTTAGTAATTGTCCTATGTTTTACACGTAAGGATGTACGTGCTTGGCACGTGTGCTTGAGAGTTTTAGAAATAAATCCACGCTGAAGTGATTAAGATGGAGCGACGGTTGTGTTAGACTCATTGCGACACATGGCATCTCTTTGTCGACTTCAAAGCTATTTATCACAGAGCTACCCGGAGACTGCTAGGTTTGAATTTGACTTTCCTGCTCAAAGTTCCTGCAAAATGTACGATCCTCTCGGCAATTCTAAAAACTGTTAACAAGAAAACTTTAAATACGAGCTTTAATAACGCTTATTGTTGCATAGTCCTCATGCTTGAATAACTGTCCTCAGTCAAGCCAACAGAAATCGTTGTCACTTACAACTATACATTCTCTCTCTAACGCATCTGACGCATCCGACACATACCATTGTTGTTGCCTACGAATAACGGAAGTTTTAGAAAGTTCTTTCAATGATTTACTTAGCGATGTTTCCTTGGCTTTTATAGATAGAACACACATGCGCTAATCAGTTAAGTATTCATACTTGACATGAACATAGCTCTCCTGTAGGGAAAATTTCTATTGATGCCGCAATTATTCCACGCAGTATTTGGAAAATTCGAAATAGGAAGAAGAAGTGCTTTTCGATAGAGAGATGAATGGTTGACGGCCGTTTTCGACTTAGTGACAATCTATTGACTATCTAACTAGTTGTTCTAACCAAGATTGTTTTTGCAATAGCTACAGAGTTTCCTACAGGGTACAAACATACAAAAGAGCTACGTGAAACACGTACCATTTATTTGTCTATGAATTCGTAGATTTTTTGAAGGCTAAAAAAATTGTGTTAGCAACTAAGTAAAGGACTTCGTTTCCCTAGCAACCAACAATAATGTCATCCTAGAAACCCACGGGAGAATCACTTTTGCAAAAAATTGCTTTTTGGGACCGCGTAGGCTATTGAAAAGAGAGGACTATATATCACTTATCGTAGTCGTCCTTCTATATGATGCAGAAGTTTGGATGCTGACAACATCTGATCAGCTGGCTCTGGGAGTATTCCAGAGAAAAATGCTGCGAAAGATTTATAGACCGTTGCGTGTTGGCGCCCTCGAGCACCGAAAAGGCGATTCCTACTGGCACCAGCAGAAGTAGAGAGAGATCACCACTCCGATGGAAGAACCATGTTTCATATAACTTTTCAAATTTCATAAGGCAGTCTGTATATCACACAAAAAAAAATTTTTAAATAAAGCTACTTTTTTTCTTGGTATTTTAGGTCTATAATTCTTTGGTGGGTATGTATGTTTCATATACCACACTCGTTGTGTGCTTAAGTTGTGATGGGCTTTAACAAAAGCTAAACAGGAAGCATTTGACAATATCCTTAATGTGGCAGTCACTTACTTAAGTGGTCATACAAAATATTCCATCCGGATTAGAGATATGGCGCAATGTGTTGAGTAAGAACAAAAAGGACAGTTGTAGGAAAACGTGGTTACAGTAAAAAAGAAAATAATAATAATAATAGCGAGCTAATACTCAAGCCAACACGCATTCCAATATATAAAAAACAAACATCCATACATCAGCAAGCACACTTCATTTGTCTTGTGCTAAGTCAAAGCGAGATGAAACATTTAGATGTGCATCAAATAGAAAACAATTTCATAAACGTTGCCCAAGTTCTCACAAGGTTCAACTGTCAATTGAGTAATTCCTAAGTGTTTTTCTCTACTTACATATGTATGTACAATTAGTTTATGATATACATATTTATAAGCGCTTACATGTTAAATGATTCATTATGTCGTTAACCTTTCTGGTCGATTTGTATATTTTGGCATTTCTATTTTTGTTGATTGCAATCGTCTACACCTGTCTCACAGCTTTAATTAACATAAAAAACAAATCGGCACACCCTTTTTGGAAGGAATTTGGGAACGTATTAGGTTAGCAATCACTCCCATATTTTAATGAAATATTTTTTTGCCCTCATTGTTGTATATAGAAGACAATACTTTAGTGAAAAATTTGACAGAAAAATTAAATTTTCGAAAATAGGCCGCTTTTTTCTCAAATTTATTTAAATATTTGATGAAATAAGAGTTAAAGTATGAAACCGTCTGGTTCCGATTTCGTTCTTCAACTTTTGTTTGGGGTTCGCACTGACTTTGGTTTCAGAATTCGAGACGGATGCGCGAGTACTTGAAATACCACCGCCAAAGGCCGATCAGCTATTTAGTACCAGATATATTTTGCTATCCAAATATTGTATTTTTCTTTTTCGAAGATTAAACCAGTTTTGCTAACCAATTGCCGAATAGCAGAAATACATAATTATTATATGTACATAAAAAAAAAAATATATATTTGAATTTTTATAGCAACTGACATTTAACCTCTTTGCAGCCTAAAACTTATAAAGATTAGGCAGCTTTTAGTATTGTATACATATGTACATATATACATACATATGTACATATTTTTGTATATTCGGCATATGTAATTAAGAGTTTTTTATGACTATTTTTCTTCTTTTATCCAATACGACTTTTTTGGCTCTTCTGTTTTATTGCTTTTCATTGCAACATCAATTCTGATTATGATATCGATTTATGCGAAGAGGCGTGCAGATGTTTTTTTTTTTATTTTTGGAAGCGCCTACAACCTAAAATATCTACTATAAAGTTTACGAGCGCATGAAAAGTTGAAGGTCAAGACATTAACCTACATACAAACATATCAAATGTAAATGAGTTGATGAAGCGGGCAACTTGCAGTCTGTTCGAAAATAGGGCGAAATTTCAAAACTTTTGCCAGCACTGCTTCTAACAACAAGAAAAATACAAAATTGGAGATGGAGCGAAATAAAGCTTTTTTTTCGAAACAACTTATGTATATGTATATGAAATCACTCAACACTTGGTAACTCGATAACGCTGAGCTGAGAAGTCAAGTGGTTTCTCATTAATTGGCTTTTAACGCATTGCTGGTAAGGAAAATGATTTATTACATTTGAATTGGACTCTTTTTTTTTTTGCTTTTGTTGGTTTTTCCTATCACTCAATTTATTTTATAAACGAATTAATTAATTAACACCAGTGCAGAAATTTTTAAATGCATTAAATGTACATCGAACGTAATGAATTGTATTAACTAATGTCACGCATAAACAAACCCAATGAATGTGACAAACAAACTGTGGCACACGCAACAATTTAGCGTTGATTGAAGATTTATGCGACAAGTGGCATTAGCCAGTTTTAATTGATTGCGGCTGAGATTTGAGCTTAACACACACTTCCATGTAGATACATACATACATACATAGTATAAAGGCAAGTTATAAATATTTATATAAATATATTTAGCTATGGCTCATAAATGCTCCATTGCGAAACCAGCTAGCTTGCTATACAGTCGACAGCTGAAAATGATGAGTGACTGTCATAAATGCAACATTTAGTTGCTGGAGGCAGATATTTATATGCATGGCTAAATGCTTATGTATGTATGTATGTGTGTATGCAAATGTGCTTGAATTTTGCAACGCTAAATAAGTCATACTCAGATTACAGTTATCTGGCTATAATGGCAGGCTGTGCTGGCTACCGTGAGACGCATAAGGAAGAAAACCAAAAATTTATTCACATCAGCTCTTGGGTGGTAAAACGAAGCACAGTGTTTGATAATAGATAATAGATAATAGTTAATAGATAATAGATAATAGATAATAGATAATAGATAATAGATAATAGATAATAGATAATAGATAATAGATAATAGATAATAGATAATAGATAATATATAATAGATAATATATAATAGATAATATATAATAGATAATAGATAATAGATAATAGATAATAGATAATAGATGGTAGATAAAAGATAAAAGATAAAAGATAATAGATGGTAGATAAAAGATAAAATATAAAAAATAAAAGATAAAAGATAGGAGATGAAAGAAAAAAGATAAAAGATAAAAAATAAAAGATAATAATAGATAATTTATTTAGTTGCAAATCAACACCTTTTTAAAGAAAATAATTTTTTATTGTTTGCAGTTTATCAATACACCATCAGTTTGTAAGGCATTAAAGCTCAGCACTAATTGTAATTCCACACGCAAAAGAATGTCATGTTCATCACACTGTACGTCACAAAATGCAAATGAAGCAACGCTTATGAACACATAATTCATACATTGATAATGTATTACAGAAGTTTTATCGTATAAACAAGTACACACATACATACATACATACAAACATGGACAAAAGCGATCGTTGATTGTTTGTAGCTACATGTGTACTCGTACCTGATAAGATCGGTATTTATGCAGTTGAGTTGGTAGCGATTATGGGCATTTGCTGGCTAAATGATGAACCGTACAAGCATACAAAAAATATATATATTTACATAAATAACCGTATATGAGAAAATTTTAAGGTATAAGGGTGGTTTATAGATGTTTTTCAACATTTTTTATGTCACCCAATTTAATCTGAATTTTTATAAATTTTAGATCTATGTATGTATTTTCTTTTTTTTTTTTAAAAACAATATCGATATCTAAACTAAAAAAACAATCTCATGGTTAATCTAAAAATTTTAAATATCCAAAACATGGATTTTTCCCACATTTTTCAATTAGCTAAACTGTAGCATTTTTGATTATAAAATTTTTTAATATATGACAGTCTATATTAAGGTTATTTTGGTTCTTCATTATTTCAGTATTAAAAATCGATTAATTTTTTTTCAAATAAATCTAAAATCGCTTTCAATAAAAAAGTTCAATAATCCACCACCCTAGCAATTAGTTTTTGTTTGTTTCTTGTTGCACCGATTTGGTTGATATATTCATTAAAATATAGCCCCAAGTAGATGGCTAAAGTCAGTAGCTGCCTTGTTGTAATGGTGTGACGAAGGCGTGTATGGCTGGTGGCGCTTAACGCTTGATGAGCTCTTTTTTATTTTTTAGTTTGCCATTTTTGAATTTTCAATTAATTTTATCAGTCAGTTTATTTATGGTTACTCATTTTTTTGTTTTTGGTTTATTGCATAAATTAAATTCGCCAACCGCTTTATTCAACTAAACTTTACACACTACAAATGCAGCTGCATAAATTAATACTAATATGGACATATTTACAGTTATACATACATATGTATGTATGTATTTTGATATGCCATAACTTATATGTAAATATGAGTGCTTACTGGATTGAGTTGTTATCTCGCTGAAATCAGCGTTGTGCCACTGACAGTGCGGTGAATGCAAAAAAAGAATTCTCAACGTTTTTGTGGTCACTTTGTTGTTGTAAAAATGTTGGCATTTTCAATGATTTCATTGATTTAAATGATAAGGTGGCGCTCAGGTGTGAATATTCATTTTATCAGGAGTATAAACGAGTAACAGGTCTATGTATTAATAAATATTTTATTTTGCAAAACTCGACTATCGAGCTGAACTCGAGCTGAACCGACAGACCTTGACTTGGCTGCAAACTGAAATTCCAACAATTGCTCTGTTCCTCCATATTCCTCTTCTTGTGCTTCCTAATTCTTGTTCTCTCCTATTTAATATTTTTGTTGTTGTTAATGGGGAAATTTTTTCGCTGCTATTCAAATAAGCAAAAAGACGTTGCTACCCTTCAGATAATTTACTTCAAAATTTCCTCCTTCTTCCTCTTTCACAAAATTTTAAATTTTTTTATGTGAAAACGAATATATTTTTAATTTTATTCTAGAGGAATGTAAAAACAAAAATATTTTTGAATTTTTTTTTTTCATGTAAAAACAAAATTTTTTTATATTTTTTTCACATTTTTCGTTTTGCGTTCCATTGTGAAGGAATAACTAATTAAATTCGGCTAAAAAAAATAAAAATAAAATTTTTGTCACAATTTTAAAATTTCTTTAGATCTAGAAGGGTTATACATATGTAATAGAAAGCAGTTAAAACCCAAAATTTTTAATAAAAAAAGGTTAAAAATAAATGTTAGTTCGCAATTCTAAAATAATATTAAAAAAAAAAAAAACAGAAAAAATAGCCTTCTGAGAACTTCAGGATATCTAGATAAAAGATACAACACAAAAAAAATTTAATTTAAAATTTAATGGAAAACTTTAATTTTTATGATTCTAAAATATTAAAAATTTGAAATTTATTTCTTTGAAATTTTTTTTTAATACAACCTCTAAGTACGAGTACCCTCTTCGAACGTTCCAAAGTCGAAATATTGCAAAAAAAAATTTAGAATACACCAAAAAATTTATTTTAAATTTATTTCTTTGGCAGAACGCCATTTTATCGGAAAAGAAAAGTCCCCACCAAAATGGAAATATCGATTCCAACTACCAGATTATTGGACATGGAAAGACCTCAATAATTAAGATAAATTTGTAAAGAAACCAAAATGAAAAACCAACATGGTTGTGGGTTAGGGTGAAATAAAATAAAATAAAATAAAATAAAATAAAATAAAATAAAATAAAATATAATATAATAAAATAAAATAAAATAAAATAAAATAAAATAAAATAAAATAAAATAAAATAAAATAAAATAAAATAAAATAAAATAAAATAAAATAAAATAAAATAAAATAAAATAAAATAAAATAAAATAAAATAAAATAAAATAAAATAAAATAAAATAAATTAAAATAAATAAAATAAAATAAAATAAAATGATATAAATAAAGATAAATTTGTGCTATGAGTAGAACGATATTAAGTTTAATATTTAAAAATCAAAGACATCAAATTATACAGCTCAATACCGAGTCTATTTGGTGCTACCATCACTAACTCAATACTTTCCATATTTCACTTATCACATAATTATTTATCTAAGAAAATAAAATTAAAATAAGCTGGATTACATTTTCATGCTGTGACATAACTATTAATTCATTTGCAATATTTCCCATATATTTTACATTAAATGGCTTTCAAGGGATTTACTCAGATTACAAAATGATTTTTAGTTATTTATTTTGTTTCTTACATTCATTCAACTTGTCACTCATTCATTCATTTAAGGCACAAGCAAGTGTATAAATATTTACTTATAGCCATTGCCCATACATGGTGCTGAGTCTAAGAAGATTAAAGTTCATATGTTTGTAGCATTTCTTGTTGAAGCTGATCAACAGGCTGCCATATCACCGGCTCATTGCATTTGCACTCATTTGAGAAATGCTTTATTGCATCTACTTCACGATTTATTAAGTTTCAAGTTGAGTGCCAAAATAAATTCGAGATATGTATGAAACAAAGCTAAAAAGGAGTATTTACCATCGAAGTGACGAATAAAAAGCGCCTCACCTACCTGCCATTTTAAATTTTTTTGTTTGCATAGCATTTAAAAACACATTAAACAATAATAAAAACACACTGATATGAATTCATTGAACTCCGAGGAAATTTTCAGATTTATTACATACCGTTGCATGAAAAGATAATAAAACTTTTACAACATGCAAATGTGCAATAATTGCAATCAAATAAAATACAGTTGTCAACTTATGTTTACATGACAATATTTGCACATAAATAATGAAAACAACATGAAAAACCAACATGCTTGTGGATTAGGGTGAGCCCACAAATAAAATAAAATAAAATAAAATAAAACAAAATAAAGTAAAATAAAATAAAATAAAATAAAATAAAATAAAATAAAATAAAATAAAATAAAATAAAATAAAATAAAATAAAATAAAATAAAATAAAATAACATAAAATAAAATAAAATAAAATAAAACAAAATAAAATAAAATAAAATAAAATAAAATAAAATAAAATAAAATAAAATAAATAAAATAAAATAAAATTAAATTAAATAAAATAAAATAAAATAAAATAAAATAAAATAAAATAAAATAAAATAAAATAAAATAAAATAAAATAAAATAAAATAAAATAAAATAAAATAAAATAAAATAAAATAAAATAAAATAAAATAAAATAAAATAAAATAAAATAAAATAAAATAAAATAAAATAAAATAAAATAAAATAAAATAAAATAAAATAAAATAAAATAAAATAAAATAAAATAAAATAAAATAAAATAAAATAAAATAAAATAAAATAAAATGATATAAAATAAAATAAAATAAAAAAAAAAAAAACTTAAATAAAATAAATAAAATAAAATAAAATAAAATAAAATAAAATAAAATAAAATAAAATAAAATAAAATAAATTAAAATAAAATAAAATAAAATGAAATGAAACGAAATAAAATAAAATAAAATAAAATAAAATAAAATAAAATAAAATAAAATAAAATAAAATAAAATAAAATAAAATAAAATAAAATAAAATAAAATAAAATAAAATAAAATAAAATAAAATAAAATAAAATAAAATAAAATAAAATAAAATAAAATAAAATAAATTAAAATAAAATAAAGTAAAATAAAATAAAATAAAATAAAATAAAATAAAATAAAATGATATAAAATAAAATAAAATAAAATAAAATAAAATAAAATAAAATAAAATAAAATAAAATAAAATAAAATTTAAAATGTTGAGTAAATAGTTTTTTTAATTAATCCAAAATTTTCTTTTTCATGAAATACAAAAATTATCCCAACTCACCCTAATGTAGATCAACAAATACTTTCCAGCTCACACCCACTTGACATACATATGTACAAGTAGAAACAATCAATGATTTAAGTTTATACACCTAATGATATTTACATTTATGCATATGTTTGTATGTTTCTCCATATCTGTACGAATTACTACGAATAATAATAAAAAATAAAATCAAAAATCAATAACAAAATATATTGACTATAGCGATAGTGACATTTAACTTCTGGCACATATTGCATTGTGGCAGCTGCATCAGTGCAGTATAATAAAGAGTTTTTACAACAAAGTCAGCAAACAACAACTCTCATCGAAAACCAATAAAATTTCACATTTTAATGCAAATTTAATGAACTCAACAACACAAGCAACGAAAGCAACATTTTTAAAAGCTTCAATGGAGAAAGATATGTATGTTTGTTCGCTCATCTCTCAAACACCAATGGATATTTTTGAATGCAGTAAGCGCCAATGTATTGCTTAGTGTCCAACTTAGAGTATGGCATCCATTTTATACAAGAAACTGTTTTTTATTCCTACTTTATACACTGGTGGCAATAAAAGTTTGCTTCAAATATGTGCCGATTGAATCCCGCGTACAGTACTTCTATTCTGGTGCACCATATGCGTACTTATCAAAATGGAAACACAATAAATTAACGCCTATATTGGCATCTCTACAACTCACGCATGAAAATTGCCGTACAGATAAGCTGATATAAATAGACCATGAAAATACACACAACTTCGTTTGAGCTAGGCTGAAAAACCCATATGAAGTACGCTAGACAATTAATCGTCAGCAATTTATTTATGTGCTCGTAGTATCAATAGTAATATCAGCAACATGGTCAGTAAGAAAATGTATACGCAACATGAATCAATTAAAAACGATTGGAAATAAATTGTGATGGTATGATGTGATAGGCGATGACCAGACGCGCATGCGCCACACGCATTGAATTCTAAATAAGTGATGCAACTTACAGAGAAATGTATAGAGCAAGGTGGGGGCGTTTTTTATGAATGCGTGGTACGTGGAACAAAGCTTTGAAAGCAATCTGCAAAAGTAACATTAAGTCAAAAAAGATGATTTTATGATTGCAAAAACAATAAACAACGCTGGCGTTTTGAAATGAAAATCTCAGATAAAACAACTCAGCAAACATGTTGGTATCGCAGACAAAGCGGAAGAACTGTAAGTTCGCAACAAATGATGACAACATGTTGGATGCATCTAAATTGTTGTACAATGGCAGAACTTAAAGTCAGCACAATCTAACATATGTATATACATATATATTTTTTGATATTAAAACAATAGAAATTATGAAAGCACACAAACAGCAAGAAACAGCTGCTAACGCATAATAAAATAACTCAACTGCATACTCGTCATAAATATCCATGTAAACATGTATGTATGTGTGTAAAATAGGAAATGTAATAAACAATAGTTTGTCTTGGCGTTATTGCAGTTGACACTTGGAAGGCAGCAAAAGAATTTACTCGGCTGAGTGCGCACAGCGTAACAGTGACAGAGTTTAGGGAATGCGAATATTAAATATTAAAAGCTTTAGTGTGAGCTTTCGGTAAAAGTAAAAAAGGCAAGTTATTCCAAAAAATTAGAATTTTTATTGTACATACGTAAATTTACAACACCCGACCTCAGTGGTGCGCAGGAGATGATAACCCCGATTTTCAAATGGATGACGATGAGGCTAAGAAGTTTATAGAGAATCAGGCTTAAGAACCGAGTTCTAGTAATTTATTTTATGCCAAGATGCCTATGTTACATGACAAAGCCTCACGCAACCGCGGCCACCTTGCATGTAATACAATTTTTGAGCACTGTATATTGCATGTTAAGAGTGTGTGGGGAAATAGGCGTCCTGTATGGTAAGGAAATGGAGTGAGTTTAGTGCATCAAGCTGTCAAGCGCATGAGATAACTCGAAATTGCTCACAATGTCTAATGGAAAAAGGAAGACAATTGTGCATAAATTATGTCAGTGAGGATAATTGAATGAGTTAGATAATATCTTACTTGAATATACCTCATGCATAGCAAAAATCAAATTTTTTGTAAGAAAATTAATTTAACTGCCAATATCGAGATATTTATCGAAGAGTATGGACATATACGGATTTGACGTTAACTCTGATTCAAAAGAAAATAGCTACTTTTCCTTTGCAAAAATCCGAAGATACTGGCATATCGGTAAGCACTCACCTTGTGAGGTATATTTAGCGGTCCCGAAGGACGCACCACTGATCTGGGGAGCAAAGTTGCGACCGTAAATTCACTTCTACACATCCCATAGATGCAACCAAAAGAGGATCCTTAGCGAAGGATTGTGCAGGATAACAGTAGAATTTTCTTACGCTATGTTGTGGTACTTGCTGTCTCGCTTAACGCCAGTTACTGAACCGCGAATAATACTTAACTTTAGTTAAATCATTTGCGAATTACAGCAAGGCATAAGCAGTCGATCGGGCATGAACGAAATCATGTTAGGCGCTCACTTACTTTTTGTGCTTTGTTTACCTTTTTATTTGCTTGTGTGGTAGTAAGCAGTGTAGATGTGGATTAGTGACTGTGAGAAGCACCAATGCTGCCCAAAAGTACTCTCTCAATTCCATGCGAAGTAAGCACATGGACATGCACAATCAATAAGTACTCAATAACCAATAAAGGTTATGAAAAACCATTTAAATTTACCATTTGTACAAATTTTATTGTTATTCTTACACCTTGTTCCGATTGAGTGTTCTGTGTTTTGGTGTCAACAAATTATTTGTTGCATGTAAAGCACTTAAATGGGCATAAACATAAAAATTATATTAGTTCCGGAAGCTTTAAAATAACATAAGGGCATATGTACCATTTTATAATTATTATGTGAGTACTCATAAAGCAAGCAAACACTCAATATACATATATGGAGTGTCAAACCGTTTATGGTGAGAGAATTCATGTTAATGACTTCTCAGAATTTAGTGATAATTTGAATAGAGTGAAATGTTTAAAGTAACGGAAAGTATGTAAATGAAATAAACAATGCGTGTTTAAACATGTCGAAACAAATTTTTATTTTGTAAGCGAGTTGTAGCTATGTATGTAAGCTGTAGCCATTGTCAGTGACGCGGCTCGCTTAAGGTCATGCCTACCTAGCTATTACCAGTGATTATAACTGACTCTAAGACTTCAAAAGCGCAAATGAGTACCACAGAATTTCTCAGAGACCACAAAAAGTACTTAATACTTCCTTGATTTTAATTTTAATTGACCTTCTTCGGTAGTCGAACTTTGTTACAAATACTCGCTCCTTCAGCCTTTTATACGCATTTTATTATACAAACGAATAAATATATTGCAATTAAATGAAATAAACTGTGAAATGAAAATGAAAATATATTAAACATAAGTAAATATGACAAAAGACAAACAACAAAAGAACAAAGACACTTTTATGCGGTCACAAATCCTGACAAAGAAATGACGAATGCCTTTCATCTTTTTTTTTTAAATACGCAGGTTCGTAGCAACAGAAATTCCTATGGAAAATATTTATTTTTGGAAGTTAATCTGAATATTTCATTTTAACGAATTGACAATGCAAACCACAAAATTTTAATGCTTAATAAATGTCAAAAACTCGCTTGAAAAAAGGGATGGAAATTTTCATTTAATTAATCATGTACCTACAACTCACTAAGTCAACGTACAAACAAGCAGCGAGTGGCAGAAGATATCCCTTGTATTGAGTGGAATAGCCGTTGTTCCCTTAAGCACGAAAAGGATGGGTGGCCACAGAGAAATTCTTTTCGAATTGGGGTGAAATCCGCTCGTGGATCTTGAAAATAAAGCTGAGCTACGGGTGTTTTTCTTTTTTTTCATGCGATCTTGAACTTTTCTACTAGCTTTTGGCACATTTTCCACCAAATTTTTGAGATAAATATTTAATGCATTTTGCGGCGCAATTCATATCTATAAATGACAAGTATGTACAGCATATTACTAGATTCATTTTTTTTTGTTTTAGTCGGGTGGCTGCGCATCAGGGACATGACATAAATTCCTTGAGCGGAATGTCACTTTATTGCCATTGCCGGCCATGTCATGCCATTCAGAAAAGTGCTTACGAAGGCACTCTTGCATAAATAGCAGTATGTATAAATAAATATTTAACATATAAAAAATGCTTATAATATTTTATATACATATGTACATACATATTTATGTATATTAATAAATATATTTTTATGTTATTATAAGGCATTTGCCAGCTGTCACTGACTGCCCACTTGGCTACTCTTGCAGTCACAAATATATTTTTTTGTTGTTTTATTTGTTGCACTGGCTGTCAACTTTGATTTAAATACTTTGCATCCATCTTCAAGCACGTTTCGCATAAATAACAGGATAAAATATATAAATTTGTTTAATTTTGTGAAGCAGACAAAAAATACCAAAGCAATTAAAAGGCGCAAAATTTGTTGTTTTTTTTTTTTGGTTTTTTTTTTGTTCTCATTTTTCTTCTTTATCTTCACTAAAAGTGAATGAAAAATGAAGTTCAAGGCCACTGCAGACGTATTTGTTTCTTGCATTGAGTGTGCGGATCATGAGCTCTTAGGCATTTAATGACAGGTGATTGATTTCCAGCTTTAGCTAGAAATAGAACATAAAATTAGCTGACAGTGTGAAGAGGCCAAGAAACTGAGCGACTAAAAACTACATCGCAAAAGAATTTATAATCTTTTGGGGTGCCAGACCTTTAAGACATCGGTGGAAACTGTCATGCAGATATTTGCACAAAATGCAGGTACTAGTGAACCGAACCGGGCTGACTTTGACCCTAGATCAGCTAGGAGGCTGGCGAAGACCTTCTCGCCTGCTGTACAGATTAGTTCTCTCATCTATGAAAGTATTTGAATAAGCCTCAGTGGTTGGAAAACATATTTTAAACTTCAAGTCTTAATAGAAATAAAGCTTGACCGAAGCCAATGAGTAGACAATCAGCCGATTATAACTTGGCTAAAACTCACCCACCACAAGTAACTAATTACAACATCCTTCAAAAAGTTTTCGTCTTTAGAGTCGGCTGCATGGGATCGGATGTAAATAATTATTTATATGCACCTATATTTGTGTGTGTATATACATATGTATGTGTGTATTTGTTTGTTGTATTTACTTTGTATAGTCAAATGCAAGCAATAAATTTTCTCTTATCAAGACTTCCGTTTGCAGACGTCATCGTTAAGGCGCCACCTTATTTCACATAATTTTATCTACGAACTATAGCGAAACGAACATTCTCACAAAGCTTTAGAGACGTATGTACATACAAAAATATTTGTGCTTAAAAGTAAAGTAGTATGTAAGTATGTATGTTTATATTATATATTGTGTAAACATAAATCCCAACAAGCATATAAACAAATAAATATGCATATGAGTTGTAAATAAAATAAATTACATGACAGCGGCAAAACAACAAAAACGAAATTCATTCATCATTTGAGAGTGCACTTGAATTAGTTAGACACACGTACAATTGTGCATACACATATACATATTTACATGTAAGTTTATAGTGATCTATGCATACATACATACCCTGCAGAGAAGCAAGCAGCGATTGAAATTTTGGGTCAAAAGGTGCGCTGAAGAGAAGGGAAAAGTTATGTATATTGTAACCAGACCTGTTAAATAATGATTTAAAATTTTTAATGATTGTTGATTAATGAGAAAATTGTTTAATGATTAATTGCCAGTAGCTGCATCATTTTATTGATTAGTATTTAATTAATTTCAAAAAAATTGTTTAATTAATTAATTTTAATTGCATGACTAATGTAAAAATATTTTGATTATTTTTTGATTTATTGACTACGTTTAGTTGTATTTGCATACGATTATTTGATTGATTTCAATTCATTATGATTATTTTTAATTATGTGATCAATAGAAATTACGTACTTGAATATAATTATTTAACTGTTTAATCAATTTTAATTATTTTCTTTATTTATATTCTTTGCTTAGTTTTAATTTTTTATTAGTTTTAATCACTTGATTATTTTTAATCATATGATTGATTTTAATTAAAACTATTTGATAATTCTTTTATATATTTTTTTGGATTATTCCTTTCGTGGTCATTAATCACCATTATTTTTGATTATTTCTATGATCAATTGCTTAATAATTTCTTTTAATTAATTTTGATTACTCTTTTCACGGTAATTAATCGCCATTATTTTTGATAATTTTTATAATCAATTCGTTAATACCTTCTGACTAATATCCACAAAATAAATTAAACATTAAAATTAAAAACGCCAGAGATACTAATCATTATTAATACAGCGGAAATCAGATATTTTTTTATTTTATAAAATGGACCAAAACTTCAAGCCAGACACCTAGTAATAAATTGGCACAAATAGCATTCGATTTGAAACAACCGTTTTTGAATGATGCGCGTTCAAACAAACGAACAAAATTTGAAAAAAAACTATGATATCTAAAATCTTATTTTAATTTCATTTTATGTAAATATTATATTCTGGCGAAAGTGAAGGTTAAGGCACTCGAAACCTCCACACTTAGAGAACTAGAACCGCTTTCCTACAGGGTATTTATGTATTTAAAAGTTTGTTGCTTAAAATATATTTTGATGTAAATATCTAAGCTAATAGCACACGTGTAAACATCTGCCATCACTTGTTGGATTGCACCAGCTAAACACATAGAAGCTTGCATGCCACAAACATACAAAGTAAAATCACGTCAAAGAAACCAACACCACTAATTGTGGGTTAAAACATGCCATCCTTTGCATCTCATCAATTTAACCCCACCACTTAGACGCTGTTAGCAAGTGCTAGTGGTACGGCCAATTTAGGTGGCAACCAATCATGCGCTAAAGTAGCACTTTTCACAGAAGCAGACGCAGAGTTGGCAAAACAAAAACAAAGCGGAGACATGGAAATTTTTGGATAATATGCTCTTGAAACCACAAACTTTCTACATACAGAGGGTGCCTGATGAAGGTCGTCATCCAATTAAATGTTAGTACTATTAGTCACATTTATTTTGCAATAAATCGGAAAATTTTCAAAACAAATTCCAAAGATAATAAACCGAATAAAAACACCGAAGGTTTTATGATTTTTGAAATTAAAAATTTTTTTTTTTTTGGTAGTGATTTGTGTTGGCTCTAAAAGCAATTTTTCAATAATTAGTTTTAAAAGAATTGCTAAATATATTGCTAATGGAAGTAATAAATTTAAAATATCCGCACTTTCAGCATTTTCTATAAAATAAATAAATTTATGTTTTATACGAAGGTTGCCACTAATGATGAAGGTTCTACGAATAACACCAACGCTAAACGCGAGCCGACAAGAAATGAGTGTGGCACGATGACGACCGATTGCTATTGCAACTGCACTGTTTCACAAGAAGAATTGGAAGTTGCCAATGGGCATTAAAAATCTAGGAATCCAATCATGATGAACAATATGAATATTTGGGATTATATAAAAAGGGGCGTGGCACCCTAGGGCGATAAGAAAAGCTTTTGTATGCCTTTTTTTGCATTCCAGCTGGGCATTTGGTTTTGAATATAAGAAATATTGTGATGGGTCGTGAAATCCCATCCTTCAACCACTGCTACCTTATCATAAAAATTGGACCGGAAGTTGAAATTTGGGGGATGGAAAACTGACCAAACTAGTTTAAATCTGCTTGCCACGCATTTAAAAATTTATTTTGTTGGTCGAATAGTTATGATACAACAGTCGAGAAAGAAACGGAGGGAGGTCTATATATTAGGGTTCTTGTGTCGAAGAGTTTCTTTTATGAATACAAAACGTGATTTATACTTTCCGATCTTAATTTACAATAAGAAAAAACTGTGGGGAATCTGAAATTCTTACGTACTTTAATTAAACAAAAAATTTCAAATTACTCAAATAAATACAGATGGTTCTTTTCGGGGTAACTTCGGAACAGTTCTCGAAATCATTTTGGGTCCTTCTTAGAATTTTTTTTACGGATGATATGATGATTTTTTCGGGACCCTTTTGGATTTTTTTAGAGATCATTCTGGGATAGTTTCCATGAAATAAGCAGCAAAAAATTATCTCTAAAAAATACCGAAATAAACTGAAAAAATCCAACAATACAATCCAATGCCAATCAGTGCTCATCTAATAGGCTATTTAATGAATTTTTTTTTTTTTGATAGTTCCGAATTTAAATGTTTTTCAAGCGCGCTAAAGTAGCCTATTAAGCATTAAATTTAGATAACA
Source organism: Sphenella marginata (assembly GCA_951509765.1). Lineage (NCBI taxonomy): Eukaryota > Metazoa > Arthropoda > Insecta > Diptera > Tephritidae > Sphenella > Sphenella marginata. Next base: position 12,802,661 of record OX608082.1, read on the forward strand.
TACAAAACAAACGACTGTTTCTACTACAATGTTTACACGCGTTTATTCCACTGAAACGAGTTCTTTCAACAAGAACCCAATGAAACGTAACTAAATATACGAACATGGTCGTTAAAAGTTAGAAATTGTACAAAAATCTATAAAAAAAAAGCCCCCAAACAAATTGTGATGCAAATAAAATATGCAAATTTGATAAAGAAAAGTAAAAAGGAAATAAATAAAAAAACTGAAAGGAATGCGTTACGCGAAACTGAAGTCAATAAAATTCTCATTAACTTACAAAGCTCAAAAGCAAAAACAGAGATAAAAAAATAATAAAAAGTAAAAATAAGAAAAAAAACCGCAACAAATTCTTACAGCAAGATATCAAAATGGTATTAAAACAACAATAAAAGCGTGATAAGTAAATGTTTATAAGTGAGGGCAAATATGATTACTACAACCGCACATAACAAAGCAGGAAGAAAAGGAACTTGGGACAAAAAAGGTGCTTGAGAGTTTGATTTCAATCTAAGCAAAAATGATTATGCAGATATTTGCAAACGATAAGTGTCTATCAACTTTGCTCCATGGTAGATGCAATAGTGAGAACTTGGGTTGGTAGGCGCAGTGAGAAAAAGTGAGGCTACAAGATATTTGAGAGTATGCAAATGATATTGCTTTGTGGTGGTACATTTTAGTTACACAGACATAACCTCATTTTTAGAAATTGCAGCCGTGAATAGTTGTGTGCGTGGTAAGAAATTGAAATATCTGAAAAATTACCGTAATAGGTACTTTTAAGCTGTGATTACTACGGAATGACATACCTAAATGATTTCAAAGACATTTTAAACAGAGCAAACTGAGCTTCAAATCTAAGCGTTTTATAAAAAATATAAAAAATTAGAAAGGTCACCTTTTTCAAAATATTAAAAAAAAAACGTCCTATCTCAGAGTTTGTTTGAAAAAAGCTCTTCTTCAAAAACTTTTTTATCAAAATGCGTTCGCCCTATCTGAACATAAATTTCATACCAGATATATTAAAAAAGAATTTTTTTCCCAGTTTAAAATCTTATTTTTCACAAAAAAATTGTTTCAATGTAATATAATTATTTTAATCTTCCCTAACGCAATACCAAAAGATTTGTCTACTTCATAGTTTTAGGTTAGGTTAAATATAATACCCGTTATAGTACCCAGTGAGAGTTTGTAGATCCTGAGTTCATTTAAAAAATGTTAATCAATTTTAACTTATACTTAACATATGTATATATAAATCAAAAATTCCATAATATATATGAGGGATTTCTTTTGTTATTTACCTTTTGGCCTTAAAATGATATTTTGATCCAGTTTTTCTTGTGTTTTTGTTTTTGTTTTGTCTTGCGCGCGCTGTGTCGAATAAAAAGCGCAACGTGACACACGCTTCGGTGTTGTTGTTGTTGTGATTTGCTGCACAATAGTTGCTGTCGTTTTTGCCACGTTTTTACTGTTTACATTAACAAATTATTTACTTTTATAGTTTGATTGACAACCGTTGTTTGTTGTTGTTTGTTGCAACTTTTGTGGCTTTTTTATTTTGATTTTTTATTCTCGATTTTGTTTATGAGTTTTATTTTGTGTTGATTTTAGGGTGTTTGCTTGCCAGTTTTGGCAGTGTTTTGAAATTTTAATTTTATTTCATGCTTTCAATTTTTTTTTGATTTTGTTTTTTGTTTGTTAAACGATTCGTTTTCTAACGCGCGCCAATTGACATTTGGCCTGGCACGTCCAATTCACTTAGTTATGGGCGTTTATTTTTATTGTTTTCCCTTTTTTATTTCGCTATATATTTAAATGGGGGATTACTATGCTTGATAGGTGCGGTGAGATTGTTGTGGATTTTGTGACTTTGATTTTTATGTTACCGCATTTGTTATTCGACTGTAAATGATCTTACTTCCTATGATACTTAGAAGGAAGTCAAGCTTAGTTTGAAGTAGCTTGTATCTAGAAATTTTAGGGCCACTCTAGTTTTAACCCCCTTTAGTTCATTGGTGGTAATTTTTTTATCACAAGTTCAAATAGAATGATTATATATTCTTTTGCGAAAAGCTTTTTCATATCAAAAGCTCAGCAGAAGCGATAAGATCTACTCTCACAATTTCTTTTTTTTCTTAGTGGACCAAATTTTTCTTGTCCATAGAAATATTTTCGAATAAATCACGACAGTAGAACTAGGAGTTATGATTTGTATCCTTTCGAAGAAAAGAGAAGGTGAAAGCTTTTGGTAGTACTTATGTTTGTAAATTTAAAAATCCAAAAAAAAAACCTTAGATTTGATTATTTTTGACGAGCCCAAAATTATCTTAAATTCAAAATTTCACTTGGAAGCTAGTTTTTATGAACTTAGCTGAATGAAAGCTCTAAGACGCAACCGTTAGATGCCAACCACTATTCAGCCGTAGTTTTCAAAAAAAAAATTCACCGTAATCTTCATTGAATTTCAATAAAAAAAATTGCAATTAAAAAAGCTGGGCTTTTTAAAATTTTTGAACCACTTGATATGTCCCAAGCTTTCTCATTCCATCGTAAAACATTCTTAAAGTTATTAAAAGTAAAACTGCAAAATGTGTTCACTCATTTCTGGTCCCATTTGGAAACGTCTTTATTTACCAGAAAGTAACAAATTTTTTAGTTTTCGCTGCTTTAATCAATGAATCCACATTTTATATGTTTTCCGAAATTTCAAATTTATTGAAACTATGTATGCACTTTATTGATGTGATTTACACATATTTCAGCAAAATAAGTTTGCGCACCTCTCAATTTCTTGCTTTGCATATTTTACTGTACAAGAAATCGTAAAACCGTATTGAAACTCATCACTTTTTATGGTTTTGCATATATTTTTAATCAATTTATTGGTAGCATATTGCTTTGTTTATTTAATAATTCACACGTTTCTTATTTTCTTTTTTTTTGCATTTCCACATTATTCATCACTCAACATAACTTCAAACAACAACAACAAAAAAGCGCATAGACGTCAGAAATCAATGCGGAACGTCAACGCACCGAAATTTGCGCGCTTTTTTTTATCAACTTTGGAATTTATTTCACTTCGACACTAATATGTATGTATGTATGAATATAGGTTGGAAGGTATGCGGGTTTATTTTATTTTCAACTTCTTTTTTTGTTCATACGAAAATTAAAGAGATTTCCAATATGCAAATCATTTATGTTTTCTTGTTTTCAGATGCTTCATCTCTTTTATGTTTTCATTTTGTTATACACTTGTTTGCTATTGTAGTTTTTGATTTGGCTTAAAAGTTATGCATGCCGAAATCACGGCTGGCTACCATCAGTGACAACAACAAAAACTACGATAAAAGTACGCACGCACGTTTATATGACGCTCGCAAACGAAACGACTAGAACCACACTTGCCCAATCCGTAACAATGCCGCCTCTGTGCACGTCAAACGACAGACTAAAGCAGGCCGTACACGGCCACAACGATGATACCCCAAAGCACAAAGCACAACACAGCAAAATACACAAGCACAAAAGTCATACAAAACTACCAACAGAGCACGTACGTCGCGCAGTAGCTACGTTAGCTCCAACACAACACAAATGCCAAAGAAGAGCAGAGCAGCAGCAGCAGTGAAAATAAACGTCATTACATACAAACAATCCAACAGCCACAGCCGGTGTATTGAGTCAACGCAAGCCAACATCAGACGACGAGGCAAAAGCATAAAGCAATCATCCAACCAACAGGCCGCAAAAAAGGCGAACACCCTCCGGCAAACATAAAAGTGTATGAAAACAAGAGACGAGACAGAGTAAAAAAGGCAAAGTCAAACGACAACAATAACAACAAACACAGCAAACACCTACAACGACTTGTGACCAAATCGTGAAACTAACCGGCACAAGCCGCATGCTGCTACGTCGCAGTCAACGTAGACAACAAAAATCAGGCAGCGAAGCAGCGTCGTGCTCTTTATGCCAAAGTAAAGAAGGCAAGTCAGGCCAAAGCGTATCTGTCGTAAACTCACTCACTCACTTATACAAAAGTCTAGCAAAAGCAGCGAGGTAATGAAGCAAACGTACATAAGTATTTTGTACGTGCGTATGTATGTACGTGACAACAGCCAAGCTTTGAATGGAGCACAGCAGTGCTTGCACTTCTAAATGAGCTTGACTGTGTGCGGGTGATGTCTTTGATAGAGAATAAAAATGAAACTGCGAAAATGTGCAAAAATGAGTGTGAGTGGGGTTTGTTAAGCATGTACTATGTATGTATGTCAATGCAGTGACTATGGCGATGTGGTTGGCTCACAACCAAACGTCCTCTTGTAGGCAGAGTTTTTCAGATGACAACGACAACAAACATTGTGGATCACAACAACGTATTTACGGTTTGAATATCAACGACGATAGCAAACAGCAGTGTTAATAAATATAAAAACAACATTTGCGAATGACCAAGTTTGAGTAGTTGAGAGCTCTATATCCCCAGCAATAAGTAATAATCATGCTCATGGTGAGTGGAGAGCAGATTTTGTGTTATAAATGAGCTTTGACATTCTACCGTTTTTTTATTTGATTTAATTTAATTAAAATTAATTTTATTTAATTTTATTTTATTTTAATTTATTTTATTTTATTTTATTTTATTTTATTTTATTTTATTTTATTTTATTTTATTTTATTTTATTTTATTTTATTTTATTTTATTTTATTTTATTTTATTTTATTTTATTTTATTTTATTTTATTTTATTTTATTTTATTTTATTTTATTTTATTTTATTTTATTTTATTTTATTTTATTTTATTTTATTTTATTTTATTTTATTTTATTTTATTTTATTTTATTTTATTTTATTTTATTTTATTTTATTTTATTTTATTTTATTTTATTTTATTTTATTTTATTTTATTTTATTTTATTTTATTTTATTTTATTTTATTTTATTTTATTTTATTTTACTTTATTTTATTTTATTTTATTTTATTTTATTTTATTTTATTTTATTTTATTTTATTTTATTTTATTTTATTTTATTTTATTTTATTTTATTTTATTTCTAAAAATTTTGGAATTTGGAAAATTTTGAGATTTTCTTTCATTTTAAAAAATTTAAAATATTAAATTTCTTTTTTTGTGAAATTTTGTTTTTATATCGTAGCCAAATTTTGGCTGGAGTTTATTTTATGATAAAAGGATACGCACCTGAATTCTTCAAAATCGAAAGAGGTTGATTCTAACCATCTATCACTTTGCCATGGAAAGGCGAATATATTCTCCTTGGCATTGATGCTAACACTACTGGGTGTAGCGGAAGGAGTTGTTGTAAACATAGCTTGTTGGCGCTCTGTTGTTACAATGTTATTACAAACTGATTTTTTTCTTTTGAAGTAGCCAGTGGCATACATAAGTGAGAGTGGTTTGCTTAGGTTATTGAGTTTTATATCGATAGCAAATATTTCATCTGCAGAAATGTACGAGTCTTTGTCTTTTTCAAATACCTACAAACAAATATTCTTAAAAACATGCATTATACTTATTGATTTAAGTGTTTGACATGTGTACCTACATCTAAGTTTCATTTTTTCCTGCTGATGTACTCCAGCACCGTCGGCAATGCGACAAAAATTGCACTGCAACGAAACTCACCAGCTCACTTAGCTTATTACATACATATTTCTGGCAGACAAGCAGCAACTTTGGGAATACACTTTGCCGCTAATGTCAACGTCATTAGCAATATTGTTGCCATTTGATGTCATAAAACACATAAAGATACATATCATAATTTTTAGCCCGAAACTTACTAAAATTTTGTTAGTCTAGAATTTTGAAGTGCATTTAGTAAAGTAAAAAATATTTCGAAAAACATTTCGAATTTCATATTCGAATAATTTGTAGATAATACTCGTATGTATAGTGAAAAATTATCATAGTTCTAGTCCGAGTATGATTTTCAATTATAAAAACTCTTTTAAGTGCTTATTTGCCATCCACTTGTCGTGTTCACTTCCCAACTAATAATATTAAAAATAATCACTGATTAAAATTACTTTATTCGAAACCAACTTAAAAAAAATTCAATTTAGAAGTAGTCCTAAAGTCAGCCTGAAATTATCATTATCGAATTGAGATATCGGTAAAGTGTTATAATGTCAATGGAACTAATGTCACTGGCATTAAAGTCAAATGATATTTATTCACTTTTGCAAAGACAATTAATGTAAAATTATTTTGAGAATTAACATCATTGATATTAGTTCGCTTTTGAAATTAAAATTAGTTTCAGTGACATTAATTCCATTGACATTATGACACGTCACCGAAATATCACTCAATATTGACAGTTCTGGACTAATCCTCTTTCTACACAAACTAAACAATTGAAAAACATCTTTCTACTCCTTGAATTATAACCAACTGCAGACAAAAATTATTAATCTGGACCACTAAATTTTTGAGGGGATTTTAGTTCACTTTACCAACGCATTCCAATTGATACAAACTCCCTTCAAGGGTTAACAAACATCAGTAACGTCTTCCTTGTGCAAGTACATCAACGCAATCAAAGCGTTTTACTACAATCATTCCACCATCGCGAAATATCAGTATTTTGTCTACTTATGTAATCAACGCTTGCTCACACACACACACACACACGATGATATCGTTTATACTGCCTTTATGTTACTTCCTGTCGACTGGCGGAAGTCACCAACAAGCGGAAAGTCTGCACATTTACGAATACAAAATGTATCTATATTGTGTGTGGGTGTGTGTGTGCGTTATCAGTGATTATGAGCGTCATGACAACAATTTGCGCTTTTATTTCAATACGCCACACACACACACACACATACATACAAGTGTAAATTCCTTTAGTCATTTGCCAGCCATTCAACGTCCACAATAAACAATGGACAATATTCAATTGTGGAAACGCATTGGCCACATCAACAGCAGCAGCCAACAACAACGCCCCGACACTCGCAAATTCAATAAGCCAACAGCAACGCCGGCAGCATAGTCGACGTCGTAGTCTACTCAAACGTCAACGGCAGCTTTACCGTTAGCTTCATTGTCAACAACGTTTTTGCTTGGATGTTTCAATTATTTATGTTGGTAGCCTCACATGTACTATGTATGTGTGTATGTGTGTATGTATGGCGCCATTAGCACTAACCGGCATTTTCACTAAACAACAATAAATACAACAAAAGCACAGCAACTATGGAACATATAACATTGTTAACAAGCAAACAAACAACTAAATAACAACAACAACAATGTTGACAATGAGTCGCAAATTGGCTGAACAATGACTTTGCTCTCTCTTCTCCCAGCTCGGCACGAACACTTGAGCGCCCGCTTTGGCCCACTATCTGTCTGGCTAAGTTCCGTTTACTGACATATTTATGTTACTCGTTCGTTCGAGCTTTTGCCGCCATTGGACTTGAAGCAACATTGGCTTGGTATTATGGTAGCTCATTTGCTTGTGCATTTTGTGTTTTTGCGCCTATTAAAACTTTTGTCACATAGAGGTTTAGTGGGTGGTAACGAAATAAAAGGACCCAAAGGGCCTACGCATCCTTCGGATATTGCAAGAAACGGAGAGGGGTGTAAAGAAAGAAAACCGAAGACCGTTTCCGAGGAGCGGAAAACATATCGAATAAAAGCGAACCTAAAATAGGAAACGTTATTTTGATTTGAAAAGCACAAATCCAAATCTCCGATCCCAACCAGCTAAGTGTAAAGTAAAGACATCTTGCGGTACTGATGCTCTTCTAAGTGTCATACCAGTTTATGTCTCATTTCCGAATATCAAAAACGAATTTCGACTCGCTCGAACTAAACACGAAGTCTCAAAAGCTTTTTAAATGCTCATTCTTTCCTGCACTTTCGACTTCCGGTGACCATTTAATATGCACACAAAGGTTTCACCTCCGTAGCCGTAACGATAAACAGAACCGTAACCATAACCATAACCATAATCATAACCATAACCATACCCATAACCATAACCATAACCATAACCATAAATATAACTATAACTATAACCATGAAAATAACAATAACCATAATCATAACCATAACCATAATCATAATCATAACCATAACCATACCCATAACCATAAGCATAGTCATAACCATCACCATAACTATAACCACAACTACCAACATAACATAATTATTCTCCAAATTTTTTTATATTTTACTGCCTTTATATTTTTAAGTCCACTCACTGCGTTTTTCTGGCCAAATTTCCATGTTCATACATATCGCACACTAAATCAAAAAGAGTCACAACTCACTATCCGAGTAACTTTCAGTTAATTGCTTCTGGATCGCACAAAAGTGATTTGATTTTTAAAAACTTGACATCACTGTGCTCTTTAAAGAGTAACGATAATAGTCAAAAAGAAAAATATTGTATGTATTGGCTGCACTACTTTTTATCAGGCAATCTATGCCAAGAAAGCGACCTAAAAAAATTTTGAGTTGTGACTGTTTTTGATTTAGGGTGCGATATGTTACCCAAAATTTCATCGCTATTGAACCGTCCCTGTAAAAAGCATTCATACAAGTTGTTGTGCGTAAAAAGTTAGCGAACGGCGAGAGTGAAATTACAAAGTTGGCAATAAAATCAAACACACACAACAGCAAAAGCAAAAAGTCCAATGCGCCTACAACAGTCAGCTGAGAGCGCAAAGAATGCCGCCGCCGGCATTTATAGCCAACAATTCCCAAAGCAGCGACCAATCCAACACGCACACTCTCATAATTAAGCAGAACTACGCCGCAACCGCCAACAGCGCTGCTAACGTTGGCAGCTCAAAGCTATCGCTGTAGCTGCATAGTTGTTGTGTATGAGTGTACGTGCATGGGTGTGTGGGTATATATATGTGTATGTACGTCCGTGTGTCGGAAGCAGGCACTTCATTGATTAGATTTGCAGCTACCGCCATTGGATTTGCGCGGCAAAAAAGATGCTCACAATGAAGGATATCCTTAGAAATGAAATGAAAAAAACCATAAATTTGCGATAACGAAGGTGTGCATGGGTAGTGCTCGAGTGTGTTGGAGTTTGCGAGCATACTAAGCGTATGAGCAACATTCAATGGTCATCATACAAAAATAGCAAAAAAAAAAAAAACAAAAGCAAACCAATAACAGAGTCATTAGAATGCAATGTGTTGTCGGACAACGTTTCATTGTGGTGTTTTAAACAGTGCACATTGTTTTTGCATACCAAGGCGTGCAGGTTTGCGCGTGATGTATGTAGGTGGATGGTTTTGTCATCGTTTCAGTAATCGCTATGGACACTGTCAGCTATTGTACGTTGTGCGCATTTGTGGCTCTCTCACGTTAATGTCTTCCGTAGGCTCAGTCTTTTGATGTTGTCACCGTTTTGAATGCCATTAAATCCGTGCTGGGGTTAGGATGTAATCGGCTCTTTCGGGTACTGAACATTTGAAGTCGACAATGTGTACATCGACCACAAAGTACTTGATGCTACATCATTTCAAAATCGAGTCACTCGTTTCTAAAAATGGTTCTGTGGACGGAGAAGTCAAGTCCTCTCTCGAGAAGCAAATAAGATGATCTTTTAAATCGTCTAAAGAAGGAAAACTTGTGCAAAGATAGTATGGTCCTTCCCGCTATGCAAGGGACGTGTATCGAAGAAAACTTTATGATGAACTGTTAGAGTTTTCTACTTTGAGAAGTGAAGTTCTCTCTCCAAGAATGAGAAGAACACTCTAGGAGACACTTATCTTAACCCGTCTAGCCCCTGTGCAGCCGAGTAAGTCTTACTACCGACCCAATTTGTGGCAGCAATCGATGAAGGGCCTTCCGGAGGCATAAAAAAAAACTTATATTGTCCGCTTTCTGCTCGTCTGTATCCGTTTTATGGTGCTTGGAAAATTTGCCTATAGAAAAGTATTTGAGATTTTTCAAAGATGAATTTTCCTTCCTTCGAGATTTGGGACTCTTTTCCTTTTCTCGTTTACTGAAAATTTCGGAACCGCCGGTTCTGTGAACCACCTCGTTTCACGATTCTGTGCATCCCTAATAAGTATCATTACATCCATAGATTCTACTCTGCAGATACGCATTTCCACTCAGCAACGGATGCAACGCGTTCCTCTCGCCTATTCTTTCCTTCTTCATCTGACCGCTTGAATGTGTGAAAGATTTGTAGGCAATTGTTTGTAGCGAGGGTGGTTGAATAGCATCAAACTGATCATTTATTATGAATTTGAGTGGAGAACATTAGACAATGCAAAAACTGTAATGTGGTCTTAATCATTTTTAGATGGTGTGGGACTAATCACCTAATATCCATTTTTGCTGTGGAAATTTCCAATTTTTATTAATTACGAAGATCTTTAGCACCGTTAAAGCGCCATTACTTCGTACTCCTGGCCAAACTAACAGCAAAAAAAACAGGCCATTCGATGGCTACTATCCAAGAGCCCTACCTCCTTGCCGTTTCTCAAACCGTCTATCCAAAGTTACAGTGGTGTAACTGGGAGTTTCGATGCCTAAGAACTAGCTAGGTAAGTAACAGAAATTATTAAGACGAAGATTTGCGATTCTGGAAAGCATTCAGCATCACTCAGCACTGCAAAACCACAATTGGGTCCTGAATGACCCCCACACTAAGTTTGGTTGAAACAGCCAATTTCCTTTGGACTTCCCTTAGAAAAGCTCATATCAGTGGGACCATAACGTGGAAACCGGTCAAGGTGCTCATCTCTGCTTTGCTGAGTTTCTACCGACATAACCTAACGTCACTTTATTTTCATGGGAGATCTCCTTCTCAAGACAAGTTTTTTAATTCCGTAGTCACCATTTCGATCTTGAGATTGTTGCCTACTATTGATTGTGTATATCACTTAATTTAAAAAAAAAATTCAAATAAGTGGCAACCTTGAAAAAAATCCTCAGTGATCAGATGTAGGTACCAACTTTCATCGAAATCCGTTAAGCCGTTGCCAAGCTAGTAGTGGATACAAAAATATACAATAGGAGCTCCTTTGGAATAATACGATTCCTATGAGCTTTCTGAGAGAATTTAAATGAGTCCGACAACAGCCTTGAGTCATTCGCATGCTTATTCTTACGCAATAGCATATCTCTAAGTACAAGAGTCCTAAACGAATTATGCATTCAAATAACCAGTCAGTTCAACTTGCACATCTTGCTTCTAGCAATAACAACAACAACAATAACAGCAGCTTACATCGAAGTTGGCTCATTGCTCGCATAATTTTTGTTGCGTAAATACATTTCAGTTGCAGTTAAATTTCTCACATAAAACATTGTATTTATTCCACTACATTTATGCCCATGTTTGTTGTTGTTTTGTACCTCTTCAATGTTTTCGTTCCTGATGCGGCCGCAATGCGTTTCTTTGTTTTGCTTTTGGCCTCGTTTTGCAATTTGCTTAATGTTTCGCAATTGTGGTGGTGTAGGACATTAGTTGTGTTTGTTGTTTGTTGTTGTAGCAATTGTTATTAAATGGCGCCTTTTCCGTCAACATGCCCAAGCCATAAATGGACGATGGACGTTGGACGTCGATGCCATGGACAACAGCAATAACAATGATCTTCTGATTCTGTTTTGCTAATGTTTGAAGGCTGTTGCTGATAGGTTTTTTTGCTCCTTTCCCCCGCATTTCTGTTTCATTTTTGTCGGCTTTATTGTCTTTTCTTCATCGCACAAACCAATCAGTTTGTTGTTATTGTTTTGTTAGTTACACCAACTGGTTATTGTTGATCCGATTTCACGCTGTTGGTTATTATCCTTGGTATTGTCTGCCACATCTAGCAGAGCAATGAATGTCTGTTCGATGTCTGTGGCGGTGATGTGCTATGTTTGTAGATATGAAGAGCTATCAACATTTATAACACAATGCATTGCTGGTTGCGGACGGCGTGGTACAGTGGTTAGTGTCCTTCCATGTAATACCAAAGGTCCAAGGTTCAAATACTTGGTAAAGGTAACATCGACATAATTTATACAATTTCTGAAAACTCAGAAAACAGTCACTCAGCTGTATTGGGTAGGGATGTACAATGTGGTATGAAGGGAGACGAGAGCGGACCACTAACAAGAGATCAGGAGCAAACTAGCTCGTACTATACCTTCGCGGAAACTGGAGTATGTCACATGAGGGCGAGGTCTGCATGATGAATGGCACGAATAAAGGCCCACATCCCCTTGCCAAGTTGTTATGATTATTGGTATTGCTAGAGTTACAAGTACCGACCATTAAGTGTTGCGCTTTAACGGCTTTAATGCGTTTCCAAAAAGATCAAAAAAAGTAATGGAATCGCACGTCTACTAAGTTCTGTATTTCGTCTATACCCAGTGGCGAGATTCAGGCATCACTATCTTTGCTTGATCGAGTCTCATCATGTCATATGACTTTGATCATTCCAATGGAAATTGGTGTAGTAAGAGAAGTCACTAGGCCCATATCGTTTCGAATCTATCCGGTGCAGGGATATCCACATACATACGTACAAAGAGATTCCGTAGTACTTAGACCGCCCACAAATGAAATTCTTAGGGGACTCCTGACTTGCATTTTGGGTCAAGTGACTTCCTTCGAGTAATGTTTCTTTGTTAGATGAAACCATCCATGAGAACCAATATGGAAATAATAGATAATTTGGCTGTAAAGCCAAACTCGGCAAAGTTCAAGCTTCTTCCAAGGAATGGGCATTCGTATTGTATATATTTTACTAAAACTCTTTTAAAACTGGGTATAAAAAATGAGTGGATTCAACCTCAGATTTATACGATGCGTGGCGGACCTTTTTTTTTTATCAAAGCCATATCCACAGAAGCTTTTGAACACAACACAAACTCCATAAATGGCTACTGGAAATGGTAGCCGCTTTGTCTCTTAATGCTGATGCGTTGCATTTGCTCTCCATTGAGAACGAGTTTTTATTTAATGGCTACTCGTCACATTTGCCCTTACAGCCGTGGTAATAGCTACAGGCTTTCTCATTGTCCAACCACTTTTGTAAATATGCCGAGCATCACGTGCAGCAGCAAACAAATATGCGTGGTCTACAATAACAATAACAAAATGCATGCTGCTCTTTGTTTGTATTCATTCATTTCATTTCGAAAACAATACCTTTTGTTGGCTAGATACATACATACACACATACATACATACATATATAAAAAATTGATGCAACTTTACAAAAGCACTATAAACATTTCAATAAATGAAAATATCAATATATATTCGCTTGTTTGTATTATTAAGAAATTTATATTAATTTTCCATTAATTTTATTTTATTTCAAGCACTCACACTTCAATATAATGATAGCTTATTCATCTCATTTATTGCTTTATAAATCGCTCAGCTTTTTAATTGAATCCCTACGGATTACTTCCACGCATTACATCATTCAATTATCCGACTGTGTTGTTGTAGAGAGCCAAGTCGTGCGAATGAGTTATAAATACCATAAGCGCTGACAGCAACCTGTTGGATGTGTACAGTTCGGTGTGGCCATGGCGCTTCAATTGTATTAATAACGGCTTATTATTATGAAGTACCATACTCTGAAGCTACAATTCAAATAGCAGGATTAGTAGATAGCGTCGTTTACAGCGAAAGGGAGAATGGTTCACATGGAGAGCCAGCATATTTTACTCGGTGGAAGGAATTTCGAATTTTAGCAAAATATGTGACCGACCAATTTACTAGAACTTATCAGCGGTACTTAAATTTTTGCAAAAAAAATGTGCTAGAAACACAAAAGCTCTTCCCAATCTTGGTCTTCCAATAGAACACCAACACCAGCTCAATCGGTATTAGGAAGAACCTCACAGAACAATTTGAAACCAAACGAGGTCCAAGAACGTGCAGCTGACAGAATTTATAGCACTAACAATACCTTCCCAGAATACCAATAAAAAAACTCAAATGAAGTCACTAGCCCATAACATCCCATGTACATACCCACAAACCGTATAATGCACTTTGGTACATCTTTCAAAATCAAGCAACGGATCTAGGCGCAACTCACTAAAGAAATATTTATCAATTCACAATCAGCCACCTACTCAATGTTCAATAGGTGTGAATATAAATTTTCAACCTCAATAAGGCAGACTTGCTAAGCTTTCAATAGCAGACATTAGTCCAAAATGCAAACTATCAAACTAAGCTTCAAATAAGTTATTCATGGGAAAATACCAATATTGTATGAGAGACTGTGGGCTCACCAATATTGCAGTTTAGTATCTGAAAAACAGAAAATAAAAGAATAGTTAGGAGCAGTGTGCAGTGTGGTAGAAGTGAAAACTTTTATAAAACAAAAATTCCTAAGAGTGGCATGTGATGATGAAGTAAATTTAGTTTTTGAGCGGCTCAGAACTACTTGAATATGAAATTAGGGTTTGGGGAGTGTTAGGGATATGAGCAGTACTTTGACGGAATGAGTCCGCCTGCTACGAGAACGATTTGTTTGACACGCTAGAGCAGCTCAAAGCTAAATATTTGACTTTACGTAGGTCTACCGTTTTACTTCGAATTTGATTTGGTTTTTACGATTTTTTTTTTTTTATTACATCGAGCTTCAAATCACTACCGCCGCCAAAGAAGTTTTCACTTCAAAAATTGTAAACTACTTTAGCTCTGTTTGTATGTGCATTTTGATTACAACATTTCTTGAAAAGCAATAAACTAACAGACATTAAAGAGGAGATTAAATAGGTCTATGCAATGTCAATGGTTCATGACCAGGGTCAATATCACCTGGTGTAATCAAGTGGGCTTTTGTATTCAACACACTGCCCATAGACTTTTAAATCGGTAAAAATGCTTGCAGACATACTTATGTACATATGTATGTATTCTTATATGAATTGTAAATATGAAAAAGTGAGCGCTTGCACATTACTCATGCAGGATTATGGCGGATAAAAGGAAAATGCAAGCCGTTCAATGTGAATAAAATCTTCAGTTTGCTTGGACTTTTATGCCAACTTAAATACATACAGACGAACAGACGAGCTTTTGCTGCCGACTAGACTCTGAGTCTACAAAGGTGTAGTTTTTCTCGTAGATGTAGATTATTTTTCCTTTTTTTTTTGGACTCAACGCCATGTAGCGGCATTTGGCCAACATCACTTGGGCATTGTAAAAATTATGACTTTTTTATTTTAAATTTAAAAATTTCATGCCCCGTTTTTACTCATAAAATAATAGCACAAAGTTTTGCAAAAGTTTACTACAGCTCCTTTGTGCATAGCATTTTATAACAACAAACGTTTGTATTAACTGTTTTGTATGCGTTGCTTTCATTTTTTCACACTTTTTCTTGATTTTTTTCTTCTTCTTTTTTTTCGTAGTGCAAATCAGCCGTCTTAACTTGGCTGGCATTTTTGGTGCAATCGAATAACACGTTCTTGTTAGCAGTTAGTTTTTAGTAGTTATTGTTGTTGGCAGTCACTTTTACGATATGGCATTGTTGCCAGTTTCCTACTTTTGTTGTTTAGCATGTTTGTTAGTTTTTCCTTTTTTTTTTTGCTTGTTTTATGAGAGCTTGGTTCTCATATGCACTAGACTGGGACATTTTTATGTTGGTTTGTGGGTTTTTGAAAAAATTTTATTATTAGAGGAACTGGACCAAATTTCTCTTATGAAAAAAAAACTACCAGCTACAAAAATGGATCTACAAGAAAAGTTATGGCAGTTGTCTCTAAAATTTTCCTTTTATATTAAAAAAAAACGCTTTTATCATATTATGAAAAATTATTAAAAAATAAATTTAACAGTTATTATTTTTTTGACCTGAAATTTGATTAGAAATCAATTGATAAGACCGATTTTTTAATCGGTAATGATTATTTTAATTGTTTTCAAGAAAGGAAATTGATAACTAAAAAAAATTCCAAAAAAAAATGTAATTTTTTACGATTATTAAAAAATCAAACAAAATAAAAAAATCAAAAATAATTAAAATTAATAAAAAAAAATTTGTGTTCGATTATTTTTAACAATCGTGAAAAGTCACGACTTTTTTGTTTTTTTTTTTTTAATTAGTTAGAAAATAATTATTCCAAATGTATTCCTAGGCAAATACTTAATCAACCCGGTAATTATTACAATTAGTAAGCATTATTTAACAGGTCTGAGACATAATACAAATATGATTATCAACAAAAAAAAAATGTTCGCCCAGTCTAATATGGACTACACAATCGGGTATTGCGTTATCTTATGAATATGGAAGCTTTTACCTCTATCAATTTAAGATCGATTTAAAGTCCTATATAAATCTGCTATGGGGTATTGTTAGTAACTATCACCGAATCCAAAGTAATCACTTCAGAACAAAACCGAAGAACAACTCTGAGTAAATATTTGGGACCTATGAATGATAAATATGACTTTTCAGTTACGAAAAGCTCTTCCAATACGCAGTAGAACTACAAGCGTCTTGGGTCCTGGTAGCCATGGGAATAGGAAAGTGATCATCTGCTTCTAGCTGATCTAGAGTATATTTGTGTTCACATTCACACATCGTAATCTTGTCAATGAAATTTTTATCGAAAAACATTTAAATAAGCAAAGACATATTTTGAATTTTTGGACAGTCAAAAAAAAACAAAAACAAGTTGGCATGTCTACAACAATTTACGCTTACGCTTTAATTATTTAATTTAATTTCATGTTTTACAGTCGATTCCTGTTTACTCACTCCACTGTTGTGCATATCACCAACTCATTCAACACTTTCAAGTTCCCTGCTGCGTAGCTAAAACCGAAGCAAATAGTTGTCAAGCATTGACACAAGCGGGCACCCCAACAATGCGCTTATCTTGTTAGCGATAACTTTAGATGCCAACTAACAAAAACAAAAAAAAAAAAAAACAAAAGCTGCTGGTTTTTAGAAGGCAAATGAAGTCAGTTGGCTCTTTGAGTTTTGGGATAAAGGTGGAACCGGCAGGTTTGTATGTATGGTTTTGATGTGGGTTGTTGTTTGATGTCTCATCCAACGAAGAATTTGTCGCGTAAGTGGAAATGCACTCGCGCGTGCCTATCTGACTGGAAGTTTTGACTTTGTCGGGACTAGTGATGTTACGGAGCTGAGATTTTGATTTCACAATGTTAATACTTGCTACCTGTATACTAGGGATGCCGATCGCTTTCTTACACATGTTTTGATGATACAAAATGTGCTAAATTCGTATTCTTAGGTTATTACACCCAAAATAAATGTTTCGTTCTTAGAGTAAAAAGTGTTCAAAATAAATATTTTTTTTTTTAAATTTCAAAAAAAAATAGTTGGTTCCAGAGATTTTTTTAAATCCTAAGAAATTGTCATCACTAATAAATATCTACTTTGCACAAGCCATGAGCGCCTTGATCACATTTACCCATCACTCAACTCAAATATTCGTATATACATACATATATATTTTTTCACATATTTACATACATATGCACCTTTATGTGTTTTTATTACCCACACTCATCCATCTGTCAGTAGGTTTGTGTGCCACTTGCGCGCTATTAAAAATCTATGCCACTTGTTCCCCCAGTTTTATGTTGTGCATGCCACTCAATGCCCTCTCCCACCCTTCCTTCCATATGCCATGTTACCTTTGTGCATTTTCTTAGGTCTCAAAGCGTTTAACATTTTTCCTTTTGCCTTGAGCATTTTAGCACGTGCTGCTTAAGCAGCAAAGCATCAACGCAGGTTCGTCTCAGTGAATGTCTCAGGCATTGGTTAACCACCAAATGGGAAAGCCCTTAGCTCATCTGCGGTTAATCTTCATTGTATTTCTCATGAATAATAATAATAAAGTAAAGTTGCTTTATGAGCGAGTAAGCTTCTTGATATTCACATTTACATAAATACAAATATCTTACTTACCCACTCCACCAAAAATGATACAACATTTTCGCTGATTCTCGCGTTTTGTAAGATTTGCTGTGTTTTATGATGCCTTGAAGCGAGTTGTTGCCTGACATTTGGCTACAGATCAGTGAAGAAAATGCTGCTATTATGTAATCATAATTTACCCCTCCGTTGAACTTTGAAATATTTGAGAGCGACATTTTATTTGGCATGTGGAATTTTAGTTGATGTCGTTTGGTTGGGGAAAGCCGATGAAAAGCTTCAGAGTTGTGGTTTCTAATGTACCTCAAAGACCAAAAATCTCAACCCAAACTATTCCATGGATTTTCGTTTCAATTTCAGGAAAAAATAGCTGAAAATTTACTGAATTTTCATTGAGGTAGAGTCTTTATTAAACTCATGCTAAGACGGACTTCGACCAAATTCTGCAACCTTGTGCTTTTGGAAAAAATTCTGAGAGAGATACATAGTTCTTCAAAAATTGGAGAGAGGGCGTTTTTGGCACTCATTTTGGGATATGATGATCCTCCACTTAGTTAAAATTAACAGAATATAATCCTAGGTATTGCCACTTATGATTTCTTCACGAGGTTGCCACCTATCTTTTTTATTTATGAAATAAGAAATGCCAATAGGGGTATTACACCTAAGGTATTTTACATCGCATTTCAAGAAAAGTATATTTCAAGAAATTATTATTGCGTGGCGTTGCCACCTCATCCTTTTAGGTACATTTAATTTTTTGATACTTCCGACCCGGTGAAAACTACTTTACTAGTTTCCATACACTTACATATGTATAGGTTGTCTGTTACAAATTTATGTCTCTTACTTAAGTGTTGCTATTTAGTATTATTTTAGAGGGTTGCCACCTATCTCAATTTCTTTTATATTTAATAAAATTTACTAATATTGGTATCAAACCAAAGGTATTTCCAACGTACATACATATGTATTTCGACGAAAGTATTTTCGTGTATTGTTATTAGGTACGTAGCGTTGCCACCTTATACTACATTTCATTTTGTGACGCTATTACCTCGAAAAGTACTTTACTAGGTTCTATGAAATTTTTTTATATAGGCTACCTGTCACAATTTTTTGCCTCTGACTTAAGTGTTGCCACTTAGTAGATATTATTTAAAGGGTTGCCACCTATCTCAATTTTTTTGAAATTAAATACAATCTAAAAATATTTTCAAACTTAATATATTCTATGTTGTATTTTAGCAAAGATTTTCCTGGTAGCCTTACGTCCTGAGGTTGCCACCTAATATTAATATATTTAATTTTTAGCAAATGCGCTTTTTCTCGAAAATCATTAGGTTTGCAAATCGACTCTCAACATAGTCCATGCTTGAATCTTTCGAAGTAGTATCTTGTGTTAAGAGACTAAATCCACTAAAAATTAAAAAAAAAAGTTTCACAGCAAACTCCACTTGTGCTCGCGATTTAATTCGCACTAAAACTAATTTCCATTTAAAAGGATGCCGCTCAAATGTTTACGTGAGTTCAATGAAAATTTCCAGAAAATAAAAATTTAATTCAGTTGTCAGTTGCGAAAACTGGATTATTTGCATTTTTATCGAAACGTATTTATATATCGTCGACGACACTGCAAAACCGCGTAACTGACATTTGTGTGAAAAGATTTTATAGCCCCCCTGCTATCAAGAGCTATTCTCAAGAAAACTACATATACATATGTAGGTTTGGAAATAATTGAAAGAAGAATCGATCTTGATCGGAATTTTGTCTATAAAGCCGATATTCGTCTAAAAAATTAGGAATTTGTGTGGCAAAATTACCAAACTAAGATAACACTTATGCGGTTTTGCACTGCTGCCCACGGTGCATGCCTAGTTTGTGTAGAGCGAAAATGTTGCACGGCTATAAATCAATATGTACATATGTGTGTATGTTTGTCAATGATTTTGTGCGTTCGACTGCTTGTCAATGGAGCGATATTTAGTGGAAATTGCAATTTGATTAGTGGTTGTCGAATGCGTGGCTTTCAATAGTTGCAATTTTTGATAAATGGCTTGTTTGCATAGAAAACTTTTTTTTTTAATTTTTACATTTTTTTATTTGTGACAATTTTATTAAAATTAAAAGCAACAGAAAAAACTTGTTTTTCAATAAAAAATTTAATGAAAAATAATAACTTGTTGCCAAGTTGATTTGTATTGAATTTTTGAAAGGAAACAACTTGGCTACCAAAAATTGTGATTTGCAAAAAAATTTGTTAGATTAAATTTAGCGAGAATCTTAAATGTGTTATAAATGTGCTAGTTTTTATATTTTATTTATATCATTACTCTTTTATGAATTTATTTTATAGTTTGAAAACCAACAAACCCTTTCAACATCAATTTCATAGTTTATCTTAACTTCCCAAACAAGAAAAGTTTAATTTTATGACGCCAAAATAATCGTAAAAATTTTTATTGTTCAATTTAAAATGCTAATCTGAACAAGAAATTGACTGCCTTGACCATATGTGAGACAACAGTTGACGTTTTGGATACATCTCAGGTGTGCTTACGCATTTGGACGATTTGTTTATGAATGCAAGATTTGAGACTGAGATGAAGAAACTTTATGTTTTTATACCTACCTAGCCGTTGCATACGAAAAAGAATGAAAACATCTTTCCTACCGGCTGCAAGGTTATGGAGCTTTTATTTGGATTTGGGATCTACGGAACTTCCGTTTGTTTCAGAGTTCTGAGACGGTCCAAACCACACCTTCAGAATTAAATAACTTATATTTTTCAGCAAACTGTGAGCAAAGGATGTCTTCGAAATTTCATTTTAAAAAAAAATCCCGAGTCCATCACTGGTTCCAGCATATTCATAAGAGTAAGTCTACATTGAAGCTTTTTCACTTTACAATCATTCAGCTGCTTTCATGCCAGCTTAATTCAATTTATGATTTGCTTGCGTTGCAAATTAACCACAGAAACCACCGCTGGTCTCACAGAACACTTACACATCTTTACTTCAACAACACCAACTTCGTTTTCATTGCCTTAATCCAATTTCATAAAAAAATACAATCCATTCATTATATATCTTTTATTTATTATCTTCCAACAAAAAGCACATTTGCCACGCGATTGACGGGCTCGTGCCTAAAATTCCAATTTAATTGTGAATGGAATGTGAAGTTGAGTAAGAAGAGGGAATCTGTCGGATTGCATGTGAAGGCGAATTGGATTGTAATATGAATCATTAAAGGGCATGAAATGGAATTTTGCATAATTTCAATCTTTTTAATTTCTTACTCGAAAGCTTTAAAATATTTGGGAACCATATCTCAGCATCTAAAAGAACTAAAGCTAAAAAAAATAACACCGAAACCGAAACCGGAACTGATACCGAATTAAAATCCGCAACCTTAAACAGGACCGAACTGAAGCCAGAAAACCGCAATCCGAAACCGGCATAAGAACTAAAACCGCGTATAAGTCCGAAACCTTGATCCGAATCTGAAACTAAACAGATGCCGGACTTAATCGGAAATCTAAAGACAAAACTAAAGCTAAAAATTTAATGAAATTCAGAAACCTTAACCTTAACTGAGGCCGCATTCGAAACTGAACATATGAATCTAGACCTGAAACCCGAAACCCGAAAAGACCAAACTGAAACGATACCAGAACCGAAGCTGAAACCTAGGTCGAAATCCGAAAGCAAAGCTGAATCCGGATCCGATTTTGGAAAATAAATAAACTGAAATCGGAGCAAAGGTCAGTACTGAAACAGGAACAAAATTTAATTCGAAATTTTAATTGGGGATGAAATCTAACACGAAACTGAATATAGAATAGAAATTACTGAATCCAAAGCCAGAACTAAACCTGAATTAGAAATTATCGAAGTCGAAATCGAAACCGGAACCAGAGTCGAGCCTGAAGATAGAACAGCAATTACCGAAATTAGCCGAAATGGAAATCTGAGCCGGAATTGAGCCCTGAATTAAAACCAACTCCAGAACTGAAACTGAAACCGGAAAAGATACTAACTAGAATAGAAACTGAACGCAAACCCCGAACAGAAATCTCAACTGAAGCTGTAACCATAAATGAAACCTCAAGCGGAGCCGAAACCGTTTCCGGAACTGAAAGCAAATTTATATAGGACACGACAGATGAGACCGAAATCTAAAGCTAAAAAGCAGCTGAAACTGGACTGCAAAAGTGAATCGGATAAAGGGGTCTGAATGAAACTCGTAACAATGGAATGTTTTGCCATTAAAAACAACAACAGTAACTCGAAAGTTTACTCGAAGTTTACAATTTACTTAAACTCACATCAATTACGTTTATGAACGCTTTGACGTTATGTGTTGAAGTTAACAACAAAAAAATCGCCATTTAAAGTTTTAACCTCATAAACTTCACGAAGTAAAATTGCAGTCGAATAAATGTTCATTAGGTGCACACCTTTGTTAGGCAAGTACCACTCGTATGTGACTGTTGTTGGAGTGATTTTTCTAATGGTAAGTATTAATTTTTATTTCGACAGCAGCCAACGCCTGTTTCGACTGAGAACAATACAAGTGCAATGCAATAATTCGTCGCAGTTCAATGGTGCAACATGCAACAAATGAATGGCTGCAAAACGCAAAGCGCACACAGATCCCACAATGGCATACAAAGGCACGCTCCCCTGCTGGCAAAGTTAAATCTCAAAAATTCAATGCGAGATTAGGAAGTTTTGAAATCGATTACTGCCAATGGCGAAACACAAAAAATAATAACAACAACAATAAGCGTTAAGTCGACAACAACATTTGCGCACGCGTGGGATCATGACACCGGCTGTCGCCACAAAATGTTGCAAAATCACAAATTCGTCACTGTGTTGTGTGGGGAGGTGTGCGAATAAGCAAAAGTGGCAAGCAAAAAAACGTTAAACGACTTTGAGATAACCAAAAAAATTAAAAAAAATAAAAGCGCAAATGATTTGTTGTAAACTTGACATAGCGAGGATTTTCATTAAAATTCTTCCAAAAAACAAAAAAAATCAATAAAATCAACGCCCGCAAGTAAGTTAGCAAAAGTTAGTATTGCGTATTTTTAGCGATTATTTTGAGACATTAGACCGTTACGAAAATTACGATTTTTTATTTTTTGTTATGGTAATATTTTATAAAATTTGGAATTGCTATTTTCGATAAAAATAATAAATACAAGAACGGTCTAAATTACATAAAGTTGGTTTTTTATTCGTCAAACTAGATACAATTTGGTTTATTGGTTTAAAAAAAGCTTACGTACTGCTTTCGATTACTGTCACACATAGATTTCCTAACTTCCTTTGAGCCAATTGTTTTTGCTACTTGTTCTTCAGACTTATCATCTATAGCTTTTTTTTTTGGAACATTGAAACGCGATGTCAACGCCATGGTATTAAAAGGGTTAAAGCCGAATTTATCTATACTGGCGCCTTAGTATCTATTTTTATTTTTCTAATATTAATTAGAGCAGCGTTTCAGTTAGCACATCAAAATTTAAGCTAATTAGGCAATGTAGAACATGTTGCTCCCGTTCACAATAAAATTTATGTGAATATTAATTGGAAGGTGTCCGAATACTTCAAGTTCATTTGCATAATTAGAGAATGGTTTTAGATTGTTTGAATTTAGACTAATAAATTAAGTGTCGGAGAAGAGAGGGGCATTTTCAACAGCGTCTGCATATCATAATTCAAGAAAAATTATTATTTGGAGGCCACCGTGGTGTGGAGGTAGTGTTGTCGGCCTACCACACCAAAGGTCCGGGTTCGAGCCCTGGTTCAGGTTACATCAAAAAGTGGTTTGAGAAAGTTTTTTCAAAACGGGGTCGCCCCTCGGCAGGGGTTTGGCAAACTCTCCGAGTGTATTTCTGCCATGAAAGGCTTCTCAGCAAAAATTCATCTGCTTTGTAGATGCCGTTCGGAGTAGGCGAAAAACCGTAGGACCCGCCAATTTGTAGGAAAAATTTCAAAGCGGCACACCACAAATTGGAAGAGAAGCTCGGCGCAAAAATCTCCTAGGAGGTTGATGATATAACTGTTGTATATCGCGCCATATATATATATATATACATATATAATAGCAACCCAACCAACAGTTTTTAAAATATTTTTTTTTCGGTTTGTCTGCAGGCTTGACACATTTGTATAAGCTATTTTTACTAACCGAACCCTCACACTACCGCAGTCATCTAATTTATTATAATTCAGCTAGTCATTAATAACATTTATATATCTATGCCATTCATTAGATCATACAATGCGCTACTTTTGCACTGCAATGTCTCATTTGGAGAATGTCACAAATGCAAAAACAAATGTCTTTGTGCAATAATTCTCTCAAATGTCAAAAAACAATGCAAGGTTTATTTTTTTATTAATTTATCAAATTTGTAATGACAGCTTAGACATGTCTAAATTGTTAGAGGCTGAAGTATTGGTATGTGAATGAATGACTTAATAAACGAGGGATGTAGGTTGCAATCCCAAACGCCGGAGAGCCGGAAATGACTTTCGCATATATGCCATCTTCAGTGATATTTTTTTTACTCATTGTCGCATACCGTTTCCATATTCCACAAACCACTACCACGACAGCCGGCCAGTACCACAAGGGAGTACCAGAGCATACCGGGTTTCTATCCGACCAAAGACTGTCAATTCAACATCACTCCCCAAAACCTTCGGGTAGTGTTTTTGTCATTAAAAAAAAACAACAATAACAACAGTGTGGTTTTTACTAATTCTCTGGTGGATTTCTAATCTAAAGTTATTGTCAAAACAGGTGATCTCACTCTTTTAAAAAGCTTGGCCCAAACCTTTCATTTGTATAATGAGTCATAGATTGAACATTGTCAAGGCTTACGCACAACTAATCTCCACAAAAGTGGCAATAACAGTTTGTTCATTGCTCAAAAATGGGTCAATGTAGCTAAAGTGAACAAGTTTTTGAATAATGATGGAGAAAAAGGAAAAGAAATATTGATGCAAAATTATGCAGGTGCCTATTAATGGCGATAGAGATGACAAAATGGCAATTACAACATCGATAGCATTAACGTTTAGTGTATGGGTTGAAGCTTGCGTGAACTAAACTTTATTTTCCTGAAATTTCATTCAAACGAAGTCTAATAAATATTTTAAAAGTTTTCAAAAGTGA
This sequence comes from Sphenella marginata, assembly GCA_951509765.1. Classification (NCBI taxonomy): domain Eukaryota; kingdom Metazoa; phylum Arthropoda; class Insecta; order Diptera; family Tephritidae; genus Sphenella; species Sphenella marginata. The sequence continues at coordinate 12,827,752 of OX608082.1, forward strand.
AGGAACTAAGTAAGACGTTTCACGTTTGAAACTGAATTTTTATGAAGCTGTTCGATAACATACCCAAGAGAAAAAATCGAAGTTGTAGGGAATCCGGGCGTGGCACCTTCCATACAAACTTCAACAGCTTCAAGGTGGACATATCTAAAAGGGTATTGATAAGCACCTGAAAACTTGTATGGCGTTACGCGATATCAATACTATAATCATGAGAAAACAAATTGAAATTATGGGAAAAGGGGCGTGGCACCTCAATTAGAAACTTGATTTTACAGGCGTAATATTTCCAAAAGTGTTCAGGTAGGTATTTCAAAAATATACACGATATCAACGTCATACTCACGGAGAAAAATGGAAATTATCGGAACTTTTTTCAGTTGAATATCTCTAAAAGAGTTCAAGGCAAAATCGGAATCAACAAAATACTTAAGAACAAAATTTTCCTGGTCAGCTAGTACTATATACACATGCATATATTTGTACGAGCATCACTTAAAAACCACAACTCGGAGTTGAATGCTTTCTTCACTGATATATTGCAGGAGTTCTGCCTTGAAATATAGAATACAACAACTTTACGTTCTCGCACAAACGCCTACATTTAGTTTTAAAATTTACCTCCTTACTTGCGACCTAAGTTTATGAATATCAAAGTATTTATATGACATAATGTGTGATCTAAGATTCGTTGCTGTTTTGCCAATATTTTTGTTGCAATGGACGTAAATGAGGTGGAAAGATTATAACGGCTGCAACATTTTTAAAGATATTTCAGTATATTGCGCAACATCACAAGCGCATTAAGGCGCACACTTTTTAAACGTTGCCAAAATATAAACAGCAGGTAACCCAGACACACAACATAAGAATATTTTACACAAATTTATGGTTAAAAGCATGATTCAAAATAAAATAGCATGAGGAATATGGGATGCATATGCAATGTCAATGACCTGCTCAAATTTAGTTGGAAGGCAGCATGCACACAATTGAGTGAGTTGCCAGATTGCGTTAACTGAAAGTAGTTAAATGAATGCAACTGAGTTGAGAAAATCTTCTACATTTCACTAAAATCATTTTAGTGTCTTTTGGTAAAAACTTTAGTCTTCGCTGTCAAAGTTTCAAGCTGTTCCAGCGCACCACCTGCAATTTCGGAACAAAAAAAAAAAAAAAAAAAAACCCCATTCGCACAACCTTCAAAAAAACTTAAAAACTAATTTACTGCGGCTCTAAATATTTAATGAATATCAACTTAACTGAATTAAATTTAACTCGTCATTGCTTAACCAAAATCTTACGAGTATCAAATTACGCCTGAGTGAAGTCACAAGTTCGTTGAGTAAAAGCATTTTGTAACGAGAGATGCAGTTGTTGTCATTCATGTGGCGTTTTTGTTGTTAGGAACACCTTCGAAATGCAATGGCAGCAGTTAACTTTATTATTATTATCTATCTATGTATGTACATATATCACTTTGTTAAATTACATACTACTACAACAAGACTAACAACATGATAAGCCAACAACAACAACCAAATGTTCTTATGCTGCGAACACTTGTCAGTTTGTGGTGCGAATGCTAAAAGCAAAAGTAATTAATTACGAATTTAAAATTTGATGGAGAACAACACATAAAAACAAGCAAGTTACAATAACAACAACAGTCATAAAAGTTGCCAAGGACACAAAAAAAAAAATGTCGGTTACTTCGCCAACAACAACAACAAGATCTTCGCAAAGCCTGTCTGTCACTTAACTCATTCATCAGCCGATCAGTCAGGGCAAGTCGTGAAGTTGTGGAAGATGCAGCAGCAAGCAGTTAAATAGATTATGTTACACGCCTTCTTGCCACAAGTTGCATTTGCAGTTGTAAATATCTATGTATGTGTGTATGTATGTATTTATTTGTGTGTGTGTGTGTCTTGTATTGCATAAGTTTTAAATGTTACTCATCAAATGCGAAAAACTTAGTCGGCTTTAAAAACTGCGTAGTAACTACAACAATGTTGCAAGTAGCTTAAACGAAGTGGCATGAAAAGAACTCCCACATACATACATGCATGTGTGCTACATTAGGGTGTCTCAAGAAGTTAACGTTTTTTTCTATCGGAATTATGTATAGCTTGGGCATATTCTACGACTGCTGTCAGAATTTTACTAGTTTTGAAAATAATTTTAATTATATAGGAAAGACCCTTGCGAGCGATCCGCGATTAGTCTACAGTTGGCTATAATTCAGTCTGTGTAAGTCAATTTTGGTTTTTGTAGCATACTTATAGGCGTTAAAATCGTTAATCTGAGCTTTCGTTCGCATAACGTAATGATGCCCATAATTATTACAGATTTTTTTCTTTTTTTTTTAATTTCTGTGATTTTTTATGAAACTCAAATTACAAATAATTATTATTTTGAATGTATGGAGCTTTTTTACATATATTTTAGATCAATTGAGCTTCTTGCATAACAAACAGAACATCCCTAATGTATGTAGCTGAACAGTTTTGAGTTTTGAGTACAAAGAATCTAACTATGCCCACTTAACACCAACACGACCGCAACGTCTCAAACATTTATTTGTCATTATTTAGCCTGCAGTTAGAACTTAATGGTTGACGAAAACTTTCGTTGCAACTTGGGTTGAATTTCAAAATATTTAAGTTCCATTTACTTGCAAGTTGCAACAGCATCACCCATCGTCATGCATATGTGGAAGATTTATGAATTGCACTAAAACACACCTACGGCTCTAAACAAAGTTCTAAGTTGGCTCATCATTGCAATCAGATTTGTTGCACAGTGTTATAGTTTACTACTGCCATATGGCTTTTATTGGATTTTAATCTAACAACTTGCCCAGCGTTACCTGCCACAAAGATTAGTACACAACAATTTTAGCTTAAGTGGTTGAGTGACAAAGTTTTGTGGAAGTTTAAAGAAATTACCTCGATTAGGCGAAAGTGTCGATGAAACATGAAGAAGTTTTAGAGTGGTGAAAAGTTATTTTATGATCAAGAGAATTTGTATAAAGAAGGGATTTATAGGAAAATGAAAATAAAAGGTAGGTGGTAGGGGAAAATAAAGCAGATACAGAAGGGTAATTGAAAACTGAGCTTGAGCTGGGTAGGAAACAAGACAACATCTGCCGAGGTGCGCTGGTTCCTCTATAGGTATAATGGGTACTAGTGGAGGTGCTTTTCGGGTTCAAGCCACCTTTGTAATATCGTACCGAAATTGTGAAATTAAAAAAAAAAGCAAAGCATCCTCGCTCTTCGCAAAAATTTTTCCTACTCAAGTAACTTAAACTAAGAAATTTATCAACTTGCCAACCACCTCAAGCTAACCCCAGTCAAAATTGATGTAATAACTCGTAGCTCGTCAAACCACACTCATTAATGTCGCGTCATTAATAACTTGTGGTAAATCAAGTTATTATTAATTTATGCTGAATAACGATAACGATACAGTTACTAACTATTATATTATGTATGCAGATAAGAGTAATAATATTAATAGCACTTAACACCCCCAAACAAGTGAAGCACGAACGTTAGCTTATAAAGCGAGCAGCGACAAGCTATGACGGCCCAGCTTTATTATCATTCACTTGAATGCGTTGTCTCTTTGTAAGTGCAGAGGTGCATTAGGGTGGGCTACATTTTTATGACAAAACTGAGGCATATCCTTAAACTTTTTTACACCAGATGCACTCAATAGTTTGGTACTCGAACGGCTCGAAGACAGAAATATGTTAGGTTAGGAAATATTTTCTTCTGATTCGAAAATTCCATGTTTGGGTCCCAAAACACATTTAAGGTAGAAATACTAGCGTCAAACCCGTGAGCAGAAACACATAAACCTGAATTTTTATACTGATCAACGTATGTATTAAATTAGAACCACCAGCGAGGCAAAGTCATCTTGCATCTGTGTTCCCTTATGATCCAGAACATGTTCGCGATCCCACTTAAGATATCAGAACAACATGTCAAGATACTTGTAGAGCGTGAGTTTTGTGGTAATCTAGGGCATAAATAGTTATTTTTCGGACTTATAATTGAGTTCGAATCGGTTATGTAATTTGCTTTGAATTTCTGTTTTCTGGTGTTTTTCAAGAGAACTGATATTTCCAAGGCATGTCCTGAATAATATCATCAACTCCAAAAGTAAGACCCACCCTAATGAATACTCATGCACATACATTGAAAAGGAGAATGGCGTTTATGAACATATAAAACGTAATTACCCATTAAACATGAAAACGATAATGATAACGTCTCGAATTGGAGGCGAATTCAATGAAGGAAGTGTTCTTAAGGTTGATTTAACAGTATTGCCAACTAACCGAAAAAGGAAAAAATACCCGAATTGCCAACGAACTAAAATCTTGATCAGTCTATGAGACAAAATCTCGAATTACCAAAGAAAAAAGAAAGTAAAAATTCAAGAAAAACTGACTCTCCTGGCGATTCGGATACGTCAATCTCTCGCCGCAAAGTACGGTCGCGATCGATTTATCAGACAAAGCGATTTTATCGACCCATCGAATCCGTTGTGTTTATTGGGTACTAAAATATTTGATATGCACTAACTATCATCGTGGGCGCCACCATTCAATACAACAGGTTATTGTAATTGGTTACTCGATACGTGCAATGGACATAACCTATAAACAGTTAAGGCGTTCGGTATCTTCGATTGGATTTGAAAGTAATTTTGTTTGCCATAACTTTTGTAGGTATCATTGTAGCCAGCATAACTTCTAACAAAGAGGTCCTAGGTTCAAATCGGTGTCTGTATAGCATCGAAAGCTTTTTACGATATTTCAACCTAAACCCGCCATAACTAAATTGTTGACAAGAGCTCGCATGATAACTGAGAAAAAATTGTAATTACTGATTTTTTAATAATCTTTTGAATGGTTACATCTTGGACCTCTCTCATATGGTGTCCTCTAAAAAATCAGTTTAATTCGTGGAAAACCTAATAAGTAGGATGACGAAATTCATTAAACGAGCTCTGTAGTAGTTTTACTGAGTCGCGTTTAATGTGAGGTTAAGTGCGGTCTATAAGCTCTTAATTGACAAATTCAAGGTCATCAAGTGAAGAAAGCGGTCCCTTGGCAGCCACTGCTTTTAGTTACATTAAAACTCTTAGGGAATAAGCCCATTTTGGAGATGGGAGATGTCCAACGGAGAAAATGTCTCTATTAAAAGTACTACGTTGGATTGGGTAGGTAATTTAGAAGTAACGTCCTCTCTCGGCAAAGCTCGCGGTATCTCATTATATTTGTCCTGATGCTAATCAAGGCCGTTGTGGAAAGAAAAAAGAGATGTTCCGTAGCCCAACGGCTAATGATGTTGAAATGTAGATTACATCACCTCATTTATTTGAGGTGTAGGACTCCCCTGGCAGCGGAATCTCTGTTTGAACTAAGACTGCTAGTCACTGCGAATCTCTGTCCTAACATATGTACTCGTTCATTTCACATTCTCTATGTATGTATGTACATATATGTACTACTTGAATGTATTCGCATTCCTGCCCATGCCTTACCATTCATACTTTTTACTTCCACTGAACTTTGAACCATAAATCGACTCAGCATGAGTTAATGGCTGATGATGTCTTCATAGTAATAGCAAAAGGCACACACGGTGCTCCGATAAAAGACGTAAACTGATAATCTCACCCACAAACTTTAGTGCTCCTCGCCTTTACTACAACCAACCCACCCGGTTGAGGTGATGTGCGGTACTTCTTTTGTGCACCAACAACGGCGACTCCTTGTCGTCACGTGCGTGACTGCACAAATTATGGTAGTAAAACGTTGCAACGTGTCTTTGGCAGTGAGTTTGCTTGATGGTAGTTTTGTACGTCCGTACAAAGAAAGACGAAAGTGGAGGTGTTGAAGCAGAAGTTTGAAGGTGTCGAGGATATGCTTAAATGTATGGTTATGGTTTAGATGAAGAGTAGATTGGTATATTTCCGATGGATTTGTATGTATGTACGACTGACTCAATGGAAGCTGAAACCTAATTGAGGTGGCATTGAATTTGTTGTAGTAGCAAATCGATTCATTGCCATTTAATTTGATGGAATATGGTTACGGTAGAAGGAGGCAGCTCTTGACGGGGTAAGGAATATTTTGAGCATCCTTTGTTGTTGTTGTTGTTATTGTTGCATCAGTGCAAAATCAAGTTGAAAACTCGATTCTGTCTGAATGTTGTCGTCCTTTCGATTTTTTGCAGAGATGTCTCCTTATTTTCTCTGCTGGAACTTTTTACTATGAACAGTTTGGAACAGCAGACTTCCTCTTTCATCCATTTCTAAAGCTTGCAATAGCTTTTAAAAAGTTTACAATCAAACTTTTATCAAGTTTCGTATTTTCCAGTACTTGAAAAAGCCACTAAGAATACTGCATTTTCCATAAAGAAATGAATTCAGCGGAAAAGGACATAATTCCTAACAAAATATCCTTCGAAACTGCTTCATCGAAATCATTAAAGCTTTGGGCCGATAATGCAGATTAATACCCAAACCCAAGAAAATTTCAATGTTTAGAAAAGAGGGGAATTTAATGCGTTGAGGAAATTTTCTATGCCGCATAAATATCCCTTTGTTTGCCAGCAAGTAAATTCTACAATATCGTAAAAACTGCAACACCAACACAACAAAGACTCTACAATATTGTCAAACTACATTGCCAACATCACAACTTCGGAAGGGTGGAAATAACGGGATATTTAAGAGGGTTGAAAATGAAAATCGGCGGCAATGAGGTTGGAGTGCATTGAGTTTGTTTAACGGACCATGTAATGACTCTTTACATTCGGGAAGTAAGGACTTAGGTATACCCGAGAATCGATAGGCAGAGTTTTAAACTATTTCGGTATCCATATTGAAATTGTGCTAGACTAACGCGGATCTGGCTTGATGAATTAAGTTCTTGTTCTAACATAGTCGGGGGGGGGGGGGGGGGGGGAGCAAATTACTGGATGCTTGTGAATGTCGATGTCAGCCTTCCGGTCCAGAGCTTGTTTTGTTTGAGTAGACACAAAAACTCTCCCTGAAGGTCGCCGGGAGGGTTGCCGAAATTACAGTTCTTTTCTGGATATAGACCAGGTACGCAACAGCGGTATGACCATGAGAGTAATGAGAGGTAATAGGCATCATATACGCAGATCAACCATCCAGTTGGCCGTCATTACTTTTGGGCATTTTAGTAGCCTCTTTCGACCGTTATGCCCAGCTCAGGGATACTCTAAAAGGATGTTTTTAAATACATACTTTTATTTGGAGAATTCGAAAGTAGTAATTCAGATTTTTTTTACATTTTTTAAAAGAAAAAAACTAGCAAAAAAAGCGATTATCTTAGGTCCCACCGAGACTTGAACTCGGATCGCTGGATTCAGAGTCCAGAGTGCTGGCCATTACACCATGGAACCTCTTAACGGTACATTTGCTATCACAGTGATAAATAGCATTAACAGTTATGTGCATATATTCATATATGTAGGAGCAACTGTTAACGAATAGATAACAGTAAAGTGCATCCTTGTTGCTATCGATTACCGTTGCAAGGACACACAGGGTTACCAACGTACAAGATTTTAATGCAATTTTCCAGGGACCGTAACTGTTATAAGTTTAATTATAGAACTCGACATTTGATCATTACTTTCTGATTTTTTTCAATAAAAACCAACAATAATCGTTACGTTCAAGTTTTATTTTTTTGATTAAGCGTAATGATCACTTTTTGAGTTTTATTTTTTTGAGAGGAAATAAAACTTACCCTTGAGTTTTATATTTTTGCTCGACAGTAAGCGTTATTCTTTGAGTGATATTTTATCGTTCAAGGATAAAAATTAAGTTCCGAGTTTTAAGTTTTTTCATATATCAATAAACTCAAAAGGCCGCATCGCCTTTATGGCAAGTATATGTATGTGGCTAAAACTTTGTTTAAATAATTGAGTACATATGTTGACGAGATTATACCAACCAATATTTATGACCAACAACTTTCCTTAAAGGCGCAGCGACCTTTTGAGTTTTTTGATCCGCGAAAAAAACTTAAAACTCGGAACTTAATTTTTATCCTTGAACGATAAAATATCACTCAAAGAATAACGCTTACTGTCGAGCAAAAATATATAACTCAAGGGTAAGTTTTATTTCCTCTCAAAATAATAAAACTCAGGGAATAAGTTTTATGTTTGACCAAAAAAATTAAACTCAAAAGTAATGATTAAGTTGTAATTTATATATGATTCACTCAAACTTTTTTCAATCATTGTAGATTTCGGTTAAGCATGAAGAGACATGTTCATTCATGTACTTGAAACTGTTCTACGAAAGGAAGAAGCCTTTGAGTTTTGACATTAAAAATACAAAATTAATCGTTATTGGGGGTCCCTGCAATTTTCGGAGCAGCAAATATCGAGGTAGATGTAAATGACCGAGATGGATTTTGTTAAAAGATGATACAAGTATACACTCACACTCCTCATTCTGCTTGTACCCCTTCGTTTGATAAATAAAAACTACAAAATGGTTTGATGCATATTGAATAACTTTTATTGAATAAATGAGTATTGAATAGATTGAATATTTGTAATATTGAATACATTTAATGTAATATTTTATATTGTTGATAATTTTTTCAAGAAGCAGATAAACTAAATTACACCACAATTACAAATATATTCTGCACGGATCAATTCCATACCAAAGGAGTCGATTTTATATTAAAATCTCCAGAAATCATTCTGTAACTCTCATTTATAAAACTCATTATCAATAATTAGTTAATGTAACGTTTTGAAAATGTAATGCATTACTTTGTTATGGAAGTAAGGAGTTGAATAGATTTTTGATTGTAACTGAGGAGTAATTTAATTACTAGCTTCCTTTCCGTGTATAAGTTTGTATTGATTATTTATGTAATATTGAATATTGAGTATATGTTTATGTTTAATTAATTTTCACTCTCATTGCCTCCCGCTCCTTAACGCTGCTGAATAAATTTAATTTAATGCAGTAGAAGTGAGCACAGCTACACCACGTTCATAGAAACTATGTGGATCTTGACCAGCAGCTACAGCTAAATCAACCGTGAATAGGAGTTCAGTGCGTGTAGAGTTCAAATAAACTGGCAAAGTCAGTTTGCTGACGCGTACTTCAGACGTAGCTCTGTGGAAAAACAGAAAGAAAAAAAAGATGTTAGATTCGAAATTGCAATAAATATTTTTTTAAAAAAATGCATATCCTTCAAACTTACTTCACCCATTTGAGTACAGTGAGTGGCAAGTCCATCATAATTGTGGAGGCCAGTAATAATTCATTATTCTTGCATTGTGCGCCTTGCAATTTCAAGCCAGTCACGCCAAAACTGCTGTCCTTTTGATCAGGGTTTATACTAGATTCTGTTATGGTGACCTCCAGTGCCAATTCCTCTAATGACCAGCTATTGGCTTGAGCAACGCATTGGCGTGTTGCAGTGATATAAGCTTCTGGATTCAACAAGCCGCCCAACCAAACAGGGAATGTCTGTAAAAAGTAAAAAAAAAAAAAAAATAATCAAAAAACTGGTTGGCCTCACATCTTAGTCTAGTTCATGTATTCAACTTACCTGCAACTCTTTGGCACCGGCCTGTGACACCAATTTTGACACCTTTTGCAGCTGCTGTATACGATTACTAAAATCGGTAATCCACTGTATAACAGTGCAGCCCACCGGCACCGTATAACGTTTCCAGCCCTTAGGTATAATGCCACGCACCAGCTCTGACAACATGGAACGATGATGATTTGTTTGCTTCTTTTCACCCTGACAAATCAATACGACATCTTGTAGATCGGATATAACAGTTGTTAGCAATTTAGCGCCTGAAGTAACTTCACGTTCAAAGTAACGATATAATGGATCTTTGATATTCTCCACAGTACGTTTGAGTACAGCCAAATTTTTGGGTAAAAGTTCCAACCAAGCAGTGGCTGAATTGTGTAGCGTTTTCATCCACGATGGACGTCCGTCTTCTTGACGTGCTGCATTTGCATTAGCTGCCTCTGCATGCTCTTCCACACTATATGCCAATTCATCGTCATCCTCGAGTTGTTGCATTTTCAACAGCTTGCTAACCAAATCTGTGCCGCGTGTCGTCAGCAACACTTTCTCCGCATTGTTTGGTAATCCCAACCATGAAGGCGTCTGACGATCAGACAAATTCTCAATCCATTTCAAGAAATGATCACGTCGCGTACCATCTGGCATCGTAATATGACGCTGACCGCCGGCGCCGCCATCAACATTGGCTACAAGTGCGAAATCGCTTTCAAAGCTGCGTGCCGTAAATAATTTCTTCAAAAATGAAGTGAGCAAACGTTGATCGAAATCATTATCAATTTTACCGCCGTAGATGGATTGCGATAACAATGTGACTATTGCGTCCCATGGCACCTTCTCTGGCGGCAAATTCGTGCGACCCATTGCGGTCGTATCGATCCAGGTGTCCAGTGTGTCACAAGCGACGCGCAAATCAGACTCATTGAATTCATATTTTTTAGCCCAACCAAGTGGTACATAACGTAAACGTTCCTGCACAATGGCATGGAACCATGCCAACAAGAAATACAGACGTGCCCGTTCGCTGGGCGCTTTCATCATGCGCGCCACCGGTACCGTTGAGAAAGTGCGCAGCAAATTGGCACGTATGCCTGGTGGTGGTTCGAAAACGAAAATGCGACCTGCGCGTAACAAGTTGACCGGCACCTTGGGATTGATTTCCATGGTAAGATATAAACGGAAGCCCGAATGGGGTTGCAACGAATGTAATTTCTTTTCCAATTGCACCAACCATTGCGGTGCCAAATGCACATTTTTCAGCAATACCCAGCGTCCGCTCTTGCAAGCCATGTTGATAGCGCGTTCGGCTTGATTGAAGCCCTCAGCCGAACCAATGGCTATGCTCGAAATTTGTTTATTCAATTCTGCAGCTAAATCATCTACACGTCCTGACGCATCAAAGCCGGGCACAGAGCACAGCAGTGCAGGCGTATTACAATTCAACTGCTTCTCGACTACAGCAGCCAAATCCAATTCTTTTTCAGCATTCGGCATAAAATCTGCGCCCAGCACAGCGTCGACTACCTTATGAGCGGCGGCAATAACACGATCTGGTCGGAAAGCTTGTATCAATAGCAACTGATGTATGGAGCTGACAATTGGTGTGAGTGCCTTCGATTCATCCCACAACTGTGGTACACATTGCTCTGGTGAACTTTGTTGCAGCCAAGCACCAATTTCGGGCATTGATTTGAGTTTTTCGATCAATTTGCGGAAAATCGGTAAACGAGATTGCAAGCGATTAATACTTTCAATTTGCTCTGCTGATAGGCCGTCAACTGGTGTAGGATTGGCGAGTAGACCTTCGCGACTGCGTAAGAAGAAATTGAATTCGGAATCTAAATTCTGTTCGGAAGTGCCCTTCAGATGTATCTTGCACATTAACAAAGCAAAAGTAAGACGATCATTGTGCAACATACCACGTGCGACGCGCTCATAGCAAACCTGAGAGGGGAGAAAAAAATTAAAAAATTATCAGTTCAAAAATATTGGGTGCACATTCAAAATAAACATACCTGGAAGAGGTCCTTTGTAATAATACCCAAACGCTCCGAATATTCGCTCTTGCCATCCAACTTTGTATTGTTGTACAATACCGTCGAGAATATATCCAAGAACATTTTCAGCGAATATTGATAGAGGAAGTGAACTTGATTCAAGCTGTCCATAGTGAAGTAAATATTGCTGCAAGCCACTGATAATGGCAAATACTGTTGCGATACAGTCTCAATTTCTGCAATAACCTTATCCGTCTCATCCACTTTTTGATTGATGTCGTATGCTTCCTTCTTCAAAGTCTCCAACGTAGTAATCACCGAATCATCATCCAAAATCTTACCCTTAGCATCATTCAACGCCTGTAGTAAACTCTTTTCGAGTTGACGTAAGCGCAAACGGAACTCGCCCTGCAATTTCAATAAATCTGAACGTTTTTCATCGATATCTGGACGTTCCGCCTTCAAGACTTGATTCAAACATTGCGATTGCAAAGAGCTGCGTGTAACTGTGAAATTCACGAAAGTAACACGTGAACAAATATCCGGTGGGAATTCCACTGTTGGATCACGTGTAGACAAGAAAATCACGAATGACGGTGATAAATCAATATCCTGATCTCCTAATGTTATCAGCACACGTCCACCAGTGCGCCGCAGCTCACGATTGAGCACTGGATTCAAAATTGGATCATAGTTTTCAACGTCTTGCACGAGCAGTGGATTACCAAAACGTAGTGCAGATTCCAAATTCTTACGGAAAGAATCATCTAAGAATGAAGTCTTTGTAATTTTCTTGCCAGCATATTCATTGAGCAAGAATGTGGTTGCTTGTCCTGATGGATCGATAATCAGTGGATAACGATTGAAACGCTTGAGCATGATTGCATTCTCAGTGCAGAGATCATCACTTGGCAGTGCATTTGCTTGCCAACGTAAACGTTCATCAGGATTCGAGAGATATTCGGTACGTGCCATATCAGCACGATATTGTATGTTGGCAGATTGTAGATGTTGACACCAAGTGGTGAAGAGATTCAAACGGTAATGCTGATCGAAGTAACCACCTGGAATAGAAGCCGGAATAAATTTTATTTGTTTTGTATTTATAGAAAAAATAGGGCGCTAGGGCAAGGGAAGAAGTGAACTAAGATAATTCTCTCTTTCGGCACCACAAGTGGTAGTTGGAAGATACGGAGGCATCAACTGAGTGATAAGAATACAATATAGAGAGTGCTGTTAACCCTTCCAATCTAAAATGAAATAACTACAATCCATTAAAATTAATAGGTATCAGGCAATCCGCAACCATTGAGTAACTAAAAGCTTCTGAACAAAGTCCCCATATCCCTTAAACCCTAATGTTCATGAAAAGAAATGAAAGCAAATCAAATGTAGATTGTAGTCTACTTCAAACAACTAATATATACGCAGATGGGACCTTGTTAGAAAGGAAAATATTTAGGTACAGGGTCCCTGTCCATCTTACATCCATTAGAAGTCACATTAATTATGGGTATACGGTCACTCCTACCACCTACTCACTGGCCTAAACTTAGCCACACGATTATCCTTCCCCAAAGCGCTGGCTACAATAGTTGCTATTGAAGAGAGAAATCACAAGATTGCACAACTCCTTATATTCCACTTCTGAAAGAGCCCTAGCTTGTACAACAAGAAATACCAATCATCAAGTCTCAAATCTTACCATAAGCAATGAAAGCAGCTGACAGCAGAACATCACCAATAATGGTTGACATTTGTGATTTAAATGTTTCGCTAGTGCTCTCCCAACGCTCCCGTTCAATGTTCAAACTCTTGAGCAAAGCAATAGAACGATCCACTTTAGCTTGTACATTTTCCAAATCAGTTTTAATAGCCTGTGCTTGCGAGATGAGTTGGGCATATTCCTCTTTGTAAGCGGCAATACTGCGTTCCAACTGCTCAACCAGATCCTTAGTTTCCTTAGCACTTTGCTTATTTACATCAGCTTGCTCTTCGAGCGAACGCAATTCTTCACGTAAAGGCTCGACGCGTTTCAACATGTCGGCGTATTCGATCTGAGAGCGATAAAAAAAAAATTACATGATATGGTTTTGAAAAATTTTCAAAAAGATTTTTATTTACCTGTGCAATAGCCCATTTTACCATAGGTCCACAAGCCATACTGGCGCGATTCACTTTCTCAAAGTTATAATCCGGATTACTTAGATACTTGCTCTTCATTTTTTCACGTACCTCATCGCTAAAGTCGTGTTTTAGTAAACATTTTAGTAAAAAATAAAAGAAAACACGATATTAATGTCAAATTGTGACATTTCTTTTGTTGTATTTAATAATGAAAACCACCAATCCAAAGTGTATGGCAAGCAAGCAAAGCGTTTTCTACTTATTAACAAGGAAAAAAAGTTGATTAATATTAACCAAAACCAAATGGAAGAAATTTTACGAAATTAATGGTATTAAAGCTTTACAAGTTAAAGTAAATTCAGCCGACACCGTAACGAGCTAATTCAGATAAAAGTATATTTGTAAAAACAAAAGTTTTCCGAACCAAGCGTTGAACGCTGTTGCATCTACTTCGCAATACTTCGGCAAAAACTACTAGAACGCGCATATCCAATTGAAGTGGGCAAGGGAAAGCTAAACTGGATTAATTAAAAAAAAACTACAAAACAATTTAAAATTAAAAAAAAAAAGATAAATAAGTTTTGCTTTATCAAGTACCAAATGAGTATATGTGCAATTGATTGGTTAATTATAAGCTCACGAAAATCACTAGAACAAACATTCATAGCAACTTTACACTCTACCGAAATCCCGAAAGATAAAATTTATTTAAAAAAAAAAAAATGATTTTTGACACCTTACAAAATGCACCAGCAAAATTAACTTGTTTTCATGCTTTTTGCATTTAAAAAAAAAATTATGGAGACATTTTTTCAGTATTAATGTGACTATTTTTGGGATTTTATTATTTCGAGCTTAGGTCAAGATTATTTTGGATTCGGGATCAAGATTATTTATTTGTAATTTCATGAAGATTAATTTGGTATTTGTGCATTCGAGATTTAGTGCTGCTTTTTTTATTGTATATTTTATTGTATACGATAACGGAGAAATAAATAATCCATAGATTTTGATTTAAATAATTCAAGATTTTTGTTTGACATAAAATAATTCTTAACAGATTTTACTCTACCTAGAGTTTACGATTTGTTTTGTTAGCCAATCAATTTCACAGCTCAGTTAAAAAAAATAACACTACTTATATAAAGTAAAACCATTTAAACATAAAACAAAGTTAACTCATTATACTACTATAACATATTATTTTATATCATGCTTACGTTATATTTTCAGTATTGAAGTTAGATACAATTGAATTTATAAAGTTTTCTCTCATTATAACGGCACGTATCGATTTCCAGTCCGTAGCATTTTCACCCAATAGTAGACATATTGATTCCAAAGCCAATTTCACCACCGATGGTGGATTGGCCATGGTTCGAACTTCAACAAGTTGTTGTTTACGAATCGATTTAACGGCTAAAGTGAATATCAAGCGGGTTATAGGTATTGTGTGGTGAGTAAAAGTAGTACACATATACATACATACATACGTATATTTATATATTAAATAATGTACTGTTTACGTTTGTTATTAATTATTGTTATCAACCTAATTTTAAATAAATTCTTACAAAAATTCTAGATTAAGTAGTAGGTAGTTTTAGTTTCAAAAAAATGTTGAAGTGTTGACTGTATGTTTGCAAATCTAATCCAATTATCCTTCTTGTCTGGTGCTTGGTGAGTTCTTTTAGTATTTCACATATTTTCGATTATGTTCATCTCATATATTACAAAATAAAATAATCTTTTTTTCAACCATAACCTACAGTGGAATTCTTACATATTTATACAACATTGTATGAATTGCAGTCGGCTTACTAAGAACTATGATATTTGTTAATGTTTATCTTGTGACTACGTACGAGGACTTGAAACGACATACTAAACTAAATGAGATAGATTAAATTTCTTTTATGAAACTTCTTAGAATGAATAACGAAATCGGCTCGCCCGTCCGTGCACAAGAGATAAATTTGTTAAACAGGTACGACTAAGGAAGGTTATCATTGAAAATAGGCGTGATGTGATTTTTCGAAATACATAACTATTAAATAAGATAATTTCTTGTATGATGCAGCTTAGTGCAATACATATCACGAGCGTGGAGAGTACCCTTAGAATTTTTGTGTTCTCCTGACCTAGCCCAACTGCTTGTTCAGAATCATTTTAAGTTATATCCCCTTAAATTTTTATTAAACTTGTTCTTAGCAAGGCGATATCAATGGGCCATTCCATGCCAGAATGAAAAATATTTTAAATCGCCTATTTTTGGTTGAGCGATATTTTTAACTCATAGAATTCGAAATGGAGTGGATTTTCACTTTTATCGATTTGACATAGAATGGCTCAAAACAGTTGTTAAATACAAGTATTACATAGGAAACATAAACATAAAAATTATATTAGAAGTATTAATAGGCTTAACTAGATATACCTATAATTAGAGCTTAGAGTTTATGATACAGAAAATTACTTATTAAAAACTAAGTTAAAATAATAAATTTACAAATATTTTATATATAATTACACACGGATTAAATATTTAATTAATAATTAATTTGTGCACGGCAAATGCAAAATGTGATGAATGCATTATTTTATGTAAAAATGGATGATGCTAAAGTAAATCATTAAATGAAAAAATCAGAATGTAGAGCTTAGCAAAAAAAAACCCAGCGCTGTTATTAATGCAGATTATTTATTTAAAATATGCAGGCATGTGCTGATCGCTTCAAATCGGAAGTATTTATAATTTGTCTAGAGGTTACAAGATACAGAATTAACAATAAATTTGGGCGATTTTCAGCACATACCTGATGCATATGCATTTAAAAAAAAAAACCATTTCTAACAGCCACATTTAGCCAATTTCGATGTTTGCATGATGACAAAAATGAGTGACGTGTGTACAAATGTTAAATTTTGTTGTTTTTTCTCTTGTTGTATATATAGTAAGTATGCAAGGTAGGCGTGTGAGTGAAAATTTTGAATTTTGATTGATTAACTAGTTTTAATATTGTAATACATATTTGAATGTATATCGGCAGCTAACGGATGATCTCACTAACAGGCATCAGAGATAAGGTGATCATCCAATCAGCCGCCGATATAGAGTTGGTTTATTGGTTTTAATTAATATATAATAAGTGTTTCCGTACGTGATATTCTCAGTTTTCAAATTAACTATGGATGGTATAAAACTATCTTTGACAAGTATGCCACGTATCGCCTTCCAATCGGTGGCAGTCTCACTAAGCAGCTCACAAACAGATTCCAGTGCTAATTTAACAACAGCCGGTGGATTGGCCATGGAACGCACCTCAGCCAAGTGTTTCTTTTTAATGGCGCTTACAGCTAAAGTTTTTTATAATAAAAAAGCGTAGATTTGTGGGGTAATGAAGATAAAATTATAAAATAAATCAAATTAAAAGCAGGAAGGAAAATAACTATACTTAAATACATACTTTGTTGTTGTAAAAATAAACAAATTTTTCAATGTATATTAAGCTTAGAAATAGTATAAACCTAAAGTATTTTAAATCATTCTAATATCAAATAATAACGTCTTACTTAGAACCTCTATATATCAAGCGTTTACCTGTCTGTGCGTCTATTACAGCCGGTTCCACTTGTGCTAAGTCAGCCATTACATATTTACGTTTCTCTTCGATCTTCACCGTTTGATCAGCCAAGCGTATTTGTATCTCTTGTGATTGAATCTTCTTTTTCTCTGCCTCTTGTTGATCCTTGAACATTTGTTTCAATTTAGCATTGGCTGCTTCATTCTTTGCTTGCAATTCCTGTTTCTTCACAGCTAAGGATTTTTGCATTTCTTCTACTTGCTCTAAAGTTTCGGCGATCTTATTGAGACCCACGTTCAAATGTAGTTGTTGCTCTTCTAAATCACTACGTTTCTCATTGTACAACTTAACAAAATGATGTATGAAATCTAAATAATGACGTGGCGTAACAGCCATTGTGCGTCCACCACGCTTTGCCAAACGTGCATTGGCCTGATGGAGAGTCTGATGCACATAGACGCAACCGTTTATGACTGCATCACGATGTGTTGGTTGTGCCGGCACCAAGGGGCATACCGATGGGAAGAAGTCTGGTGCTGACCAACTTTGTTTCTCCAAATCAACACGTGTTGTGAATTCTTTACCCACCTGGAAGAGTGCGGAATCAGACCAATCACCAAACCAATTGAGCACACAACGATTGAAAAGTGCGGGTGAGGTTGCAGCACGGTCTTTTAAGCCATCCGTAGAGGGATTCATTGTGAAGACGACGTGTAGATTGCGCATAACTTGTTGTGTGAACCTGCGAGAGTATTAAGCATTATCACGATGTGTAATAACACTATTATAAATTTCTATAATAGTGGGATATGAAGACACAAATCTATTTCAGAACTACTAATATTTATAGAGAGTTTTGTATTTATTTGAAAGACTGTTGGTTTCTTCAGTTTACAAAACGTTTTCAACATACCATTTATATAACTCATCGCTGGAATCCAACATCAAACCTTCTCGCTGTGCACCTTCCTTGCATTGTGTCATCAAAGTTGTATATTCATCGCCCTCGAATAAACCGGGCACTTCACCATTAGCCAACAGCGTATTCATACGTTCCAAGAAACCAGAATCCAATACATTTGATTCATCCAAAATAAATGCAATCTTCTCATCCTTACAACCCGAACGTCTTAGCACACAACGTAGATCCTCATCAAAATCTTCGCCAGTATATTTATTATGCACTTTGATTTGGAATATTGACAAACCATTCATCCAAGCTACGAAGCGTGAGAGTGTAGTTTTGCCTGCACCCGAAACACCAATCAATAGCAAATGACCTTGCGGCTGACGGAATATACGATCAATACGTAATACATGCTCTAAAACTTCATCGAACAATACAAGTGGTACATCAAGTTCCTCCTCGTAGAATACTTTCAAACGTGCACGTACGTAATCACGCAATTCTTCCCGATTCACTGGCATATAATCTTTAGATAGCCAATTACTATAAAGTATGGGGCGTGTTAATGCCTCCTCTTGATTAATACCAGGGAAGTGTTTCAGTGCAACAACATCGATATTTTCATTGGTCCAACGACGTTCTGATTCTTCGACCAGCCTATCTTGGAACAAACGGAGAGCTTCATGGGCCCATAAACGCACCAAACCCTCCACTGGTAATGAATCAAGCGGACGTATAGCTTCGCATATACCACGTACCCAACGTGTCATTTCACGCGGTGAGTATACATAATGTGGTTGCATATCTTGTGTAAAACGATCTTGTGATACCAAATAAAATTCGACCATAGCATTGGTTAGTGGTTCAGCATAGCCACGTAGTGAAGGCATCATACGTAACATAGCGCGTGAGAATGTGCCATAAATTTGCTTGAGTGATGTCTCGCCAGGATAATCGACATAAATGATGGGTACATGACGTAAGAAACGATGTGAAAGTGGTTTACGTCCAGGATCTGTGGGTGGATTACAAGCGCCTACGAATTGTATACGCTCTAAGGATACCCAAGCTTGATCGCTGGCGCGGTAGAAACCTTTATGTTCAACAAGTTGACGCAAAAATGAAATTACACGTTGTGTGCCATATGTATCCATATCGGGTAAATTGATTTCATCGCAGAATAGGACTAGCCATTTACCGATCTAAGAAATAAAACAATGCAAGTTTGGCGGGTAAGATATAATGTATTGAAAAATACCTGCACTGGTGAGAGTACTACCCCATTAGGCGTCTTACGATATTCGCAGTAATGGTCAAAAGTTTTCAGCAGTAGCTCGGGTGTTGTGGCTGATGAGAAATTCAAGCCGACGACTTCCATGTCGGGTAAAGCGCGTAGAGCCGAGAATAGTGTCATGGTCTTACCAGAACCAGGTGGACCACATAATACTTAAGAAGTATCGATATTAAATGATATGACTTATTAAACATTTTCATAACTTACCCAAAGGTTTGTGTTCAGCCAACCAAGTGTACAAAAGTGATTCGTGGCGAACAGTATCCAATGTGGGCACAACAATATCTGGTGAAGCAACCTTGTGTGTTTCAACTTCTATAACTGGCACTTTATTGGACCAAGGTACCCATTCGCCGTTCATGCTAACTTCATAATCAATTATAGGAGCACCAGCAGCACCCGGTAATGGTACAGTAGTAACACTACGCACAAAGTCACCCAAATCAGTGCGCACCTTAAGCTTAGCATCACCAGCAAAAGACCACAATACGGAATATATAAGGGATTTCGGTATGTATTGCTCAAGTTGATCGGCAGAGCAAGGAAAGTCAGGATGTTGTGCATTAAAGTTAAGAATATTTCTGAAAAGAATTTCAAAATTTTATTTTAAAAGTAAAGAATAATAACTGGAAGGTTTTAGGGAGAAGGAACGAACCAAGGTTAGATAACTACGACCACCGGAGAGGCAGACAAGTTTATAACTAAGCAGCATTTTTGAATTCAACTTACCTTGCCGCCTGGTTTAACATTGAAAACAGCGAGCTAAGTGCACGCAAACGTGTAAAGTCCATAATATGTTCCTGCTCCATGGCATATTCCAAACTGCGCACCACAATACCATCTGCTGAAAAATATGGTTGCAACAACAATGCGATATCACGTTGAACTTGCAATGAAGGTGAGACCTCCTCCTCTTTATCCTTGGTAGCGGAAGCTGGTTTAACGACACCAACAAAATCTTCATCACCATCCTCCAAGGGGATGCTGCGCAAACGCGATAAATAATTTTCGAAGATCATTTCGGTCGATAAAACATCCTCAGAGAACCAAACCATACCACAACGTGAGACTGTAGCTAGTGTGGCGAACTTCAAATCTTGCACTTCAAACATTATGCGCACATTTGGTGGCAACGAAAGACGTTCGCCATTCGGCAACGTTAATAATTTGTTATCATCCAATACCGAGTTCAAATTCTCAACCCACTCCGGATCGACATCACCATCGAAAATAATCCATTGGCGCTTATTAATTTCACCACGTACATTGTCGATGATTTTACGTAGTACATGTGTGAACAAACCATCGGTCCATTCACGTGTATTGGGGTCCATGACACCATATAGCGCCTCCTTTGAAATGGCTTTCGGATCAATGACATGTGCAACGCCTTCCACACCCTCGAAACGTTCCAGAGCTTTAAGCAATGTACGCCATGCAGTGGATTTACCAGAACCAGATGGTCCAACCATCATCAAGCCATGATTCAGATTTGAGATTTGATATAATTGCAGTACCTTTGTGGTTTTTTTTTTTTTTTGAGTGTAAAAAAAATAAAATATGTTAGAATATTTTCTGTTAAACTATGAGCAAGAGAAACTAATGCGTACGAGCAAGCTTAAATTGGTTTATTTCTTAGTTTCACTAGCAATACTACGAAGAAACCTCTAAATAGGATTTTGACTAATTAAACTTGCTTGTTGGAGAACATATTTTGACAAAATAGGTTTGGAAATTTGAAAGGGTAAAGCGTCTTACTTTTTCCACCCACGTTTCGCCGAATCCTTGCCCATTCTGTCTCGTTTTCGTGTTGCGCGTTGTTTGCGCGTGAAAAGCAAGCATTAATTAAATATATTAAAGTGCATTTGTTAGGAGTGTTTTTTTCTAAAATGTATATTTTTTGAAGCACTACGAACTAAACATCAATGTACAACAAAAAAATACACAAAACAGTAGTAAACGTTGTGAAAGAAGTGCTCAACAAACAAATGGATTTTGGAATAAAGGCATAAGGTAGTACAAGTGCTGGTTGTACCTGCGAGCATGGGAAATCAGTTTTCGGAACCCCCAAGTAAATCCCAAAAAAATAACCGGGATAATCATAAACATAGGGACTCGAAGGTTAAGAGCTAGTTATAAAACAGCTTACAAACTTATCTTTAATCAAATCAAAAGAACCTCAAACAAGGAAAATATGAATTAATCTAAAGGCCTATTGCCTTGTAAAATCATTAAAATAAATACATTAGACCCACAGATTGTACATAATGCATGCATACGAGTATATGGTGCAATTACAAAAAATGCAGTAAATTAATATTCTACTAACCTTCTCCATCCAGGCTGCACCCTGCTCATCACCCTCGCCGCATACTAAATAATCCTCTTGACATACTTTACGAATTTCCTCTTTCAATCCTTTCATCTCAGCACGTGTATAACCAACATTCGGGAATACATCGCTCAACAGCGAGAACAGCAATGGTATATCCTCCGCAACTAGCTTGGGTACCATAGTTTCACATACCGATTGTATAAGTATTTCTTGCTCTGGCAAATTTTCAGCCACTGAAGCTTCATCGATATTCTCTTCACCACGTTGGCGTAGAGTTTCCTTAATTTTCATAATTCGATCACGCTTTACATTACCAGCCGAAATTAGCACCGATTTGAGTGCACGCAAACCGAAATCGTAATGGCTTTGATTGGATAATTGTTCATCGCAAAGTTTAAAGAATGGTACAATTTTGCATGCTAATTTTTCAGCTGTACGGAAACCTTGTGAGAAGAGCATCACTTCAGCAATTAGCTGACGATCGGGTGTAGTCATAGCTAGTGAACGGAAAAGTTTCTTCAAGTTGTCGGGCAAGTTTGAACGTCCAGCATAACCGGGATTCATTGTAATAAAGATAGCCATATCGGGCGACACACGCACTTGTTTACCAACCAATTCAACTGTGATACTCTCTTTATTGCTATCCATTTCATATTTGAGTGCTTCTTGTATAGTTTGTATTTGTTGTGAGCAAGCGGAGAGCATACGTTCTTCCAGACGATTGAACTCATCAAAACAACCCCAGGCGCCAACTTGACATAAACCAACGAATATACGACCCATAGCTTGAAAATCGAATGTTTCATCACAATTAAATACAAGCACGAAACGACCAAGTTGATTGCCAAGTGCCTTAACTGATTCAGTTTTTCCAGTACCGGCTGGACCGAATGGTGAACCACCCAAGCGTGATTCCAAAGCTTGTGTCATGGTCAAGTAGCAACGATCAGTGAGTGGTGTTTGTACGAGACGATCTTGTACACCCAAATATTCGAAGCCATAATAGAAACGTGCATTTGCCATGTGAATAGTGAGTTGTTGGAGCACCTATGGGCAAATAAATTAATTGTAAAATTTTTGAGCAAGGTTCCTTTTTTTGTTGATTTATTTAAACAATTTACATAATTTTAACGTTTTAATATACACATTGTGAGCCTTCAAAATAGAAGGCAAGTGTGATGAAATTTACCTCAGTTTGACGTGGATCAAAATAGAAGCGCATCTCGCAAAGCCACTGGAATGATTTGGGACTGGTCACGCCATTAGCAATCAAACGACGTGTTACTGTACGCTTATGCACGAATTCATTAATCTACAAACATACAAATAATTAGAAAAAAAGTCTGTAAGCTGTATGCTAAAACCTACCAAATGTTCCAATTTACGTCTACGCAATGGCGGCTGCTCCTGCAACACTGAATCAGCAAGTACATTCAAAGTGGACTCCACTGTACCAAGTACACGTTGCATTGGTTTGGAATTATTACTTTCAGATGCCTGTTGCAATGCAGCCTCAACATCTTCTGACCAAAGAATTTGAGCAGCAAGTACAACAATTTGAGCTTGATATCTGTCACACCACTCCATATATTTTTGTTGATCAATTTTACCATCGCGAAATTGTTTGATGTCCTGTACGGCTTGTGCCAAAAGTGATGCCAAAGTGAAACGCATTTGCTTCTCAACCAGCGAAAGCCATTCGTTAATTTTCGGATGTTCAACAGTTGAGACCGGATTAATAAATTTAACTTCTTCGCCCTCACGTGAAGAGATACCCAAAATAACGGTATTATCCTCATTCAACAGTATAGCAGCAACGCCAGCAAACATTTTCTTGAAATGTTTTTGTAAACGTGCGATATTCTTGCTATTACCAATAATCTCCAAAAGATCTTCATCGCCCACGAAATAGAAACGGGGGAATGAAGTACGCTCACGCTCTAAATATTCACCAAGAGCCTTTTGTATTTTGCCCAAAAGATCAGCGAGACGTTCTAGAGAACGTTGTACAGCTGGTATATTTAAGACATCCATTACTTTTGGTGATTTGGTTACCTTCTTCATTAGGCCCAAGAACTCAGAGCTGATACTTTGGAAACGTGATGTTTCAACGGGCAAGAGCGTTTTTATATCAGCGCTGCCTGAAAAAATGCCCTCCAAATAAACCCAACGACGTTGTACATCAATCCAAACATCGAACAACGCATTTATACGATTTAATTTTTCTTCCCAAGTTAGTGCCTCCTCTTCGAATACCTTGTAGTAAGGTGAAAGTTTCATAGCTGCCACCGAATTGATGTGCTCTTTAACTTTATTGAAGAGATCATCCCAACCACGTATGATGCGACATTTATTTTGATAATTGATCAAGTCAAGTTCATAGCTCTGCCAAGATTCACGAACTTGTTTCAAAAATTCTTCTAAAGCCATTTCACCTTGTGCCACAAGTATTATATCTTTTACGACATTTTCATTTTTCTGCAAATTAACATCCCAGACTTGTCCCAGGGTAAGGTCAGATATAACCCAGTTAACGCGTAGTTGTTTAGTAAGTTGTTTCCAGTGACGCTCCTTGAGAGCATCCGATTTCAATTCAACAATCAACATATTCACCTTGATATAGCTTTGAATTAATTTCTTTACATACTCATATGACTCATACATGCGCAAACGTGCAGGCAACTCTTTGAGCTGAGTCATCATTGCTTCTAGTTGTTGGCGCAACTTGCGGGGTTGCACCGAAAGCCATGGTTTTTCTCTGTAAATTATTGCAAGAATATGGAATTAATTTCTTTAGTAAAAAGCTTATGTCGAAACACTCACCTTGTTTCATCAATTTGTGTCCAAACCTTCGAGAGCTCACTCCATACACCACGCAAATCTTGCAACTCTTCCAAAGCTACATTCATGCGTTCTGAACTGTTATTGGGTATAGCAGATTCTTGCAATTCTAAAGCTTCCTTGGCCTTGGCTACATTGTCACGCTCCTCCTTCAAACGAGAATATTTAGTTTCAAATAATTGCAACTGTTGTAATGCGTCGTCGGGACGTATTTTGCCGCCAGTTGGTTTATTCTTTTCCCAATCATTCAAGAAATCTATAGTTCGTGTTTCTACAGCTTTATCTTCAGCAACAATCTTAGCTTGAAGGCTAGCCACTTGTGTTTGTATAGCTGTGTCTTTGCGTTTGATGATCTCATTGAAGGCAGACCACTCACCTTCGATATTGTCAACGTGCAACCAGTTGTTGGGGAATTGGAAACGTTGACGCTCTAGTATACGCTGTGCCTCACGGAAAACTTCCACTTGTTTGTCCCAAGCAATCATATCTTTCTTCAATGTTTGAACGTAAGTAATGAAGCTAACGGCGTCAGATGTGCTAGCGGCTTCTGTGATGGTGACAAATATAAAAAAGTGATATATTAATTTAATGCAGGCAATTTGGGTAAAGTGTAAATATTCCTAGAGAAGACTGTCAATAGCAGTAAAGCATATGGCACAACACACTTACCTATACTCTGCATTTCCAAATCTGTACGCGACTTTGATACCTTTGAATGGAATGTAGTCATTTCATTACCGAGCAAAGTGCCAAATTTACCCAATGCTTCCTTATGCCAGGAATCATATTTCAAAGTAACTTTAGCTTGCACTTTAGCATAATCAATTACAATAGGGCCATATGCGCGACGCGTATCCGACGTATCGAAAGTAGTACGCGACTTTTTAATATCATTCAAACATTTAATCCATAAATTAACATCTTCACCTAAACGACCATACAAAGTGTCAGCTTGCAAATCCCATAAGCTTTGATAACGCAACCATTCCTCTACATAATTACGCACTTCACTTATCTTGTTATCAATCGCTCCATAGGCATTTTCCAAAATCAAAGTTTCTGGTAATTTAGTCAGCAAGTTGCGGTAAGTAGGCGGTGCAAGTTTATCCAAACCCACTTGATAGCGTGTGCTTTGTAGGCGCACTTGCGATGTGACAATAGCTTGCCATGCGAATAATTGTTGCATAATTTGGAAACGTGCTTCTTCAATGGAGGGATACAAATACATTTGCTGATTTGTTATACGTATTTCGTGTATGGCATTTTGTATTTGTGGTTCACCGCCAAGTTTGTGTGTTGGCTGTGCCGGTGCATCGGTGTCCATGGAAAGATCACGCTCCTTCTTGCTACCAGTCAAAGCTTCAGTCCAAGCTTGTATGCCAGCTTGAAGACGCATTGCCAGTTTCTTTTCAACTTCTTCATCCAAACGTGTGACCCAAACATTCAAATTTGAATATTGTTTAAGAGATAATGCATCAACGGCGTGTTGAATTTTGGATAAAATTTCTGTGAAGGTGGCTGCGCTGTATGGACAAGTCTCTAGCGAGCGTACATCTACGTCCAATTGTTCTTCGACGACGAGTAAGTCTTCGACCTGTAGAGGGAAGGAAATTGGTTTAGCAATATGTAAGAAAAATCAAAAGCATCACAAAATGGTAGAGAAGCTCGCCTTAATTTCTTCATAGGCATATCGCTCAAAATATTTATTCGTTTTAGTTCAAATAACTCACCTTCTCTTGAAATTGTGTGACACATTCAGATAAACGTAACACATAAGGATCAAGCTTGTACGATTCCCAGACTAAGCCAATGCCTTCAGAAATTAGATTCAGCACTTCTTTTCGCAACCCAGCGACAAGTGGCACAATGCTAGCGCGATCTTCAATCTAATAAGTAGAATATACAAAAAATTTAGTAAAAATAAAGCTACTTTAAAAATTCCAAACATAAATTGGCTCTTTTGTTTTAAAAAGCATGCGTTTGCATTTTAACTATGATTTGCGAAATACTTTTTTGAATTTCTTTATCGAATGTGTATATATAATAAATTATTCTAAGTGCAAATGATGAAAGGAATACATGTAAAGTGCTATATATTTTAAAAACATTTATTTATTCAACATTAACACTACCTTGAATACTGAATTTTGTGCTAAACTCCTATTATTTAGCTGCATGTAAGAAAGGGAGGTATTCGATAATGATTGTTGAGAGATAGAGAATAAATCTTTGCGCTTTGAATGCAAGTGTGTTTAAGTATAACGATTACGAAGCATTATGGAAAAATAAGCTAAATTGAGCATTTATAATAAAAATATATCGAATGTGTTAAGTTTTTTGAAGCTTTGAGCCAAAACTAAAATTAAGCATAATCATCAATTTTCGTTACACAAACTTAACTAAAGCCTTAAAAAAATAATACATAAGTTACAAAGTGCAATTGTGGTTTTTTGAGATTCCTGAAAACCCATATCACCACTTCGTTTTAAGGCAATTGTACTAAAATGATTGCACATCGTAACAATTGTTTATATTTTTAGCTCAAAATACATTTAGAAAACAAAAAAATGTACATCCTATAAGATGTTTTCAAATATGTATATGTAAAAATATGAGTTACAAGCTGCACGCAGTTTAAAGTGCATGCGTGTTGTGTTCTTTTTGTGATAAATGTAATGATAGCAAAGTGTTGAAATAATATCTATCATTTGTGTCATAAATAAGGTGTTGTGGCATTTGTTTCAAAGATAGTAGAATTGGTGCATAATCAAAAATATTTCCATATAATTATATACCTTTTCCAAAGTGCGTTCATAAGTACGCACACTCTCAATCAATGAAATGGCATATGGATAAATTTGATTGGCTTGATGTGCTTTGTTGACAATTGTTAGTGGAACTCTGGAAGAGAAAAATTTACTAACAGTACATATGTAAATGTGTTGCTATAAACTAACCTGAAACCTAAATTTTTAATATTGCGCACCTCCTTCGATAGTGTTATAATTTCAGGCAAAAAGTTTACACGCAATTTCAAAACATTACTACGACCAGTACGTGAACGGGCTGACTCAATGGTAAAAATGCGTCCAGAGTTGCCAAAATTTCGCTCCTGCACTTTACGTGCCCATTCTTGGAAAACTTCAGAAATCGAAAGTTTAGCACGGAAACTATCGCCATCTGCTTTTAACTTTTGGCCTTCCAAGTGCGTTTCCCAACCTTTGCCCAACACATCCTCAACACGTTTCAAATACATTGTTAGTTGATTATCAATTTGTCGTGCCCAAATAATGGAGCCAGCAACGGGTGGTAAATCACGTACAGTGGAAAGACGATAACTTTTGCTCTGTGGATATTGTACCTAAGCGAAAGAATAACCTTAAGTCAAAATTATACAAAATAGGAGTCATATTTATGTACCTTGAACTTTTCATGCAGTGCATCGATATCATCCTTTACACGTTGTATGAGCTGTGTCTGATATTCACGTATAGCGCCACGTATATGTGGACGCACAAACAGTGCATTAAAACGCGAGAAAATGCGAAACATTTCGTTGGCATTCTTGGCAGTGCCAAGTTGATCCCGTAAATGTGCAGTGATGCGTGCTTCGACCCGATCTACAAAGATATAAGCCATTTATATGTGTTATCCTTTTTATATTTTAAAATTTTAAGTCACCTATTTTTTCTTCATAACGTTTAACGGCGGCATCCCATGCCTCGGAACCCTCCTTGGTTATATCCAAACAATCAACCTCTTTTACATTTTCATATGCCAAATTCACCTCTTCAATAGCATTAGCATCAGCAGCTTCTAAGCTGTAAGGCTGTTTGGTTTCCACAGCATTCGTATCATTATTTTGTGCTTGTTTGGTTGGGCGCAGCACACGCAAGATGACTGTGCGAAGCTGTTCGTGTTGCCGACGGAATTTACGCATATGCTCCATTCGTGTTTGCAGTTTCTTATGTGCTGGAGATACACGCCATACCATCTTCAAATGCTCATCGCGCTTCTTTTTTACAATGTCACGTAATAAGCCTTGCAGTTTATCGTACTCATCATCCCAACAACTGAATATTTCAAAACACTGATTCATTACGCGTTCAAATTCATCAAATGGAATGTGCATTAGACGTCGTGTTCCGAGTACTTTCAGCAATTGTTGTGAAAGATCACGCGAAATGGCTTCGATTAGCTTCAAGCAACGTTGAATTGGATACTTGGTATTACGTACTTTTCGCAAATGGGAAAAGATTTGTTGTACAGCTGGGCGTATCTTTTCGAGCTCAGTGGCCGAAAGCAAATCATTAATAGGAAAGTCTTTCATTAGTGGATTATAATCAGCAACCATAGCTAAGGCCTGTTTGAGGCCAGTGTCAGTATCAAACGACACCGTGGCATGGAAACGTTTGCCATGTTTAAGTATGTCCAATGTGAGCGCAACTTCTGGTGATTCACGTTTTTCTTGAATGCGATATAAAGCGCGCTCCAAGTTCAACCAAAATGATATTTCCTGGTTAACAAAATATTTAAAAGTTTATTAAATTACATTGTATAAATAACATTAAAGTTTTACCTGCAAAGCTGTGCCAGAAGATGGTTCACGATCTAGCTTGGTAACCTTTTTGATTTCTTTAATCCAACGATTTACACCATTTTGTAATTGATTAAGAAATGATGAATCTTCTACCTTATCACCGAAATCGGCAACTTTTGCTTTTCGATTCTCGTCAGCACACTTGCGTATAACCGAGTTTACGGATGCATGTGCAGTTAATGTAATTTCTGGTATGTCAATATTTTGTTGCAAATGCAAAAGCCCCATTTCCAGTTCGGCTAATTTCTTTTCAACGGATGGCGCCATTTTATCGCCATCCCGATCAGCACGTCCTGATTCTTTGACATAAGATTTGAAATATGGTGCCAATGATTTAGAAATAAATGCATGCAAGGTCTCGTAGGGCGAGCCATCGGAGAAGTTAATCAAACGCAATTGTGAGTGTATAGATTTATCCGCTTCAATCACAGCACCACGTTTGATACAAGCCAACGAAGCCATGCGACTATTGGTGAAGTGTACATCATTGCTAATTTGATAGTTCACAAACTCTTTCTCCTCCTCACCCTCAGCTGGTTGTTCGTTTTCATCTTCTAGAAAGAAAATATTGAAATAGGAGTACATATTTTAAAAACCATATTGAAGATGAAAACGTCGTGGAAATAGCCACCAAAACATTTGATATATACAAACATCCAATGCTTTCTCCAAATGAGGCATCTTACAAATGCAAGAACTGTTCTCGCTGATACCAATTTTTTGGTTATTAATGGCTGGCGCACTATGCCTATGAGCAAATCTTGGCTTCTCAGTTGATCACCAATTAGAACATCCCATCCCTTCAACAGCCGGGTCTGCTATTTCTTATTGTTTTAGCATTGCAGTACACAGTACACAGTATAACCAAGGCGAAAATATTGAGCTCGCCGCACTGTACAGCTGTTCATTTTGCCGGTAGTAAACAAACAACAGCTGATTTTTGTTTACTAACATATAGCGGCGAAAACCGGTTACATTGGAATGCTCGGCGAAATAAAATAAGTTATGAATTCGCCAAGGCGAATCTAATTCGCCTTGGAATTCGCATGACGGGTAGATTCGCTCCGATGACTCATGTGAAAATGACATCACATGCAAAAACGTCAAACTCCACTTCTTATTAGAAGTTTGATTGAACTTTTCTTCATCGATTTTACCAATTGGAGATTTATTTGCACTTAACTAAATAAAAAGCTATTCTATTAAAGTATTGAATTCCCACCCCATTTACCACCGCATGGCTTAATAAAACAGAAATTCAAATGCATGCATTGGAGCCCCTCGAAAATTGACGCCATTTTGTGATTTGGGTGTTGGCTTTCGGTACACATTTAGAGCTGTTATGTTAAATCCGTTAACTAATTTCTGCAATTACCTTTTAAGCAATTCCGTTGTATGTATAATGCCTGTACTTGTGGGTCCGACAGAAACTTTTTGATACGTTCCTGATTGTCTGGATCCTCCAGGGCAAGATTTAATGCCGGTGGCACTACATCTTCTTCAGGCAGCAAGATGGTCACCGCCTTGCGTATATAATTGGCAAATGCACCATAATCGACAATGGTTACATTCACCACTGCCTCCACCGAAGTGTCGGCATTTTCCAGCGAATCTCCCATAGTTTTATTCGCTGGTAATACACTATTTTTAACAAATTTTTCAATAAATTTTCACAGTGAAGTTGGTTACGTCCACAATTTGCAAGTAAAGAAAATTTTGTGATGAAAAAAGGTGATGCCGACTTTTGCAAACGGTGCCTCGGGGAAAAAAGGGATAATTGTAAGTTCACAAAACGTACGATAAATCTATCGTACATATAATGACAACTTCTGATCGGTCTGTATTTCTTTTTCTGTCACTAAGTTTATTATAAAATAGGTATATGGAGTGGTTAAATTCAAACAACAAACAATGTAAACAAAAAGAGTTCCCTTTTGGGTAACAGAGTCGAAAAGGGAAGCATCATTCGAATGACTCATCACGAAAACCAAGAAAAAGAAATGTCAGATGAAACAAAAAACAAAAATATTCCAATAACAAAACCGAAAAAAACAAATTGACATTTCTCAAATCAGCTGGTGAATCAGCTGTTAACATACCCACTAGCGACGTAACCAACAGGATTGGTGCTTGTTCCATCTATTGCCGCAATAATTTACCAATTTGTAAATTAAACCTCAAAAATGCTCTTACTTCTGCGTGCTTGTGTATTCCAGCGTTTCAAGAGCAATTTTGGAAAACGTTTTATCACGCAAGGCGTCACCGGGATACAGGTAAGCTGTGCATTTAACATGCTAGCAATGTTATAAATATGCTACTTCTGCGATAGGTTTCGGATCTGACCAAAGAAATCAAACATCAAATTGAAACACATTGGCGCACAAAAGTCTCCAAGGGACAGTTTGATTCGACGAAAAGTGATAAATACTATGTGCTTTCCATGTTTCCGTATCCATCTGGTGCGTTGCATATGGGTCATGTGCGCGTATATGCTATAAGTGATTCAGTTGCACGTTTTCATCGCATGTGCGGTAGAAATGTATTTCAGCCTATTGGGTTTGATGCATTTGGTTTGCCTGCAGAAAATGCTGCCATACAGCGTGGCGTGGAACCGGCAGAATGGACAGATAAAAATATTGTATTGATGAAACAACAATTACAAGAGCTGAGTTGTTCATTCGATTGGGAACACGAATTATCAACTTGTTCGCCAGACTACTATAAATGGACACAAAAATTGTTCCTAATGCTGTACAATAAAGGATTGGCATATCAAAACGAGGTGAAACAAATATACTAATATTAGGTACTAATAGTTAATAATTTCTGATATTTTCCTACTTTGGAGACACTTGTCAAACGCTGTGCCAGCATTGCAAAATTACATGTTTAATGACCGATGCCAATTTATGTCTGAATGCATTCGTTTAACAAATCCTAAACTTGTTCTATATAAATTATACTTCTTTTTAAATCACCTTAGGCTCTTGTCAATTGGGATCCAGTCGATAAAACAGTGCTCGCTGACGAACAAGTAGATGCGAATGGTTGCTCTTGGCGCTCCGGTGCAAAAGTTGAGAAAAAATTGCTTAATCAATGGTTTGTACGCACAACTGCCTACGCTAAGGCTCTACTCGATGGACTCGAAGACCCAGTGTTGCAAGATTGGCGCGATATTATTAATTTACAACGTCATTGGATTGGAGAATGTGATGGTTATGTATTTCAATTACTAACCTCAGCGGCAAATTACTTACGGGTTTGGACTCAACATCCAGAACATTTAAAGGATCCAAACTCGTTTTTAGTCGTCAAACATAAAAATTATTTATCACAATTATGTAACGCATCACGTCTAACAGTCGAAAATCCATTTGCCGGCACAGTAATACCAGTCATATTTAGTGATGAAGCTAACTTTCCTGAGCACTGTGATGTCTATTTGGCTGCGCCCAGTTTTAGGGATGTCGACAAAGAATTGCAAGAGACATTTGGTTTGGCTTTCTTCGCACATACAAACACACCCAACACATTCGATGTGAAAGTTGCACGCGATGAGGTTTTAGAAGCGGCTACCCGTTTAAAAATTGGTGGCTATCGTGTTTCTTCCAAATTGCAAGATTGGTTGATATCGCGACAACGTTACTGGGGTACACCAATACCAATTGTTCATTGTCAAAAATGTGGTGCTGTACCTGTACCCGAAACAGAGCTACCTGTCATACTACCAGAAAAGAAGCTGTTCGACGAACGGCGTCAAGAAGCATTGAGCTGCACTTGCCCGAATTGTGGTAATGTAGAGGCACAGCGCGAAACGGATACAATGGATACTTTTGTTGATAGCTCCTGGTATTACTTACGTTTTTTGGATCCTCACTATAGCAAGGATATAGTTAATAAAGATATTGTCAGTAAATGTATGCCTGTGGATTTGTATATTGGTGGCAAAGAACATGCAGTGCTGCATTTATATTACGCACGTTTTGTAAACCACTTTCTACATAGCTGTGGCCTTTCGTCGACAGCGGAACCTTTCTCACGGCTACTCGTGCAGGGTATGGTTATGGGACGTTGTTTTCGGGTTAAAGGCACCGGACGGTATGTCAACGAAGAAGAGGTGCGTCGAATTTTTTGTTTTAAAGTTCAACATATGTATGCTACTTTTTTGTCAATCACAATTTGGATGAATTTTAGTAAAACGTTTTCTTTGATCATACCGATTATAGTGTGGAAGTGTATCCTGACTCGGTTGCCCGGATGGGCATAGAAAACTTTTTTCCAAAATTCATCTAAATTCATTCAAGCCAGAGACCAAGTTCGAATGGATTCACTTTTTTACTAATATCTTTTGCTCAATAGGTCGAAATAGTAAATGCTAAAAAGAATCAGGCACGCATGAAGGAAACTAAAGAGCCGGTTGTAATGTCATGGGAAAAAATGTCTAAATCAAAATCGAATGGAGTCGATCCTGCAGATATGTTCAAAGAATATGGCACTGATACAACGCGTCTCATATTGCTGGCAGATGTGGCCCCAACTTCTCACAGAAATTGGTCTAGTGCAAGTATGAAGATGTTTGACTCAAACACAGATTTAAACACAATAAAGTCTGAAATAGTTTTCACGTTTCTAAAGATCTATCTAACTATCTTTCCATCATATTTAGTAATAGCATTGTGAATCTAAAATAGTATTTCTTTGTTTAACTCGCAGCCTTTCCTGGTATACTCAACTGGCAAAAACGCCTTTGGCTAACCTTACAACAATTTCATGCAGCGCGTACTGAATCAAACCAAGAAAATATTGATACTGAGAGTGAAGCTTTTAAGGAGGAAGATGCTAAATTATTCGATGCTCGCAATTTTTATGTGAAGGGTGCAACATTTAACTATCGCCATTCGTACCAGCTAAGTGTGGCCATCTCTAAAATGCAAGGATTAACGAATTCGATACGGGTATTTAAGTATTAATTTTCTATTTAGAATGTTCATCGAATTTCTCGTTTTTTCTCCCTCTTTAATTTCATAAGCGTGCTCCCAAGCATATTGTTCGCTATGGTCCACAGTATGAACGCGCATTGGCTTGTCAAATAATAATGCTCGCTCCAATGGCGCCGCATTTCGCATCAGAATTATGGGCGAAATTTGTAGCTACGCCAAATCGTTTGAATACTGCAACATCCGAACTGCAATGGGACAGCGATGTTTTGGAACAACGTTGGCCAGATGTAGATTCAGACTATAAACTTGATTTAACAATAAAGGTAAGCTTTTTTTTAATTTCTGATGAGTTGGATCTAGGTTTTTCATCATAAGTTGAAATCATTCTGCCATGAAAAATTTTATTTCTTATAAGTTATTGGCGTATCCTTAAAATGTAACCCTATCGAATCTATAAATCTACATTATTCTCCTTGTATCGCCGCAGGTTAATGGATTTGAAAACTGTGCCATCAAAGTAGCACGTCACAATTTGGATAGTATCACACATAACGACGCTATGGATATTGCATTCAATACTGCATCAGTGACATCTTTTCTTATTGATAAGAAAATACGTACCACAAATTTTGAATTATACCCCGGTATCGAGGCTATACTTAATATTTACGTTGATAGAATTAAGCAGTCATCTGCGCAAACAACAAATTCAAATGAAGAAGTTTTTAACAAATAATCATTGTAGATATATGTGGAATTGCATGGTGTTGTAAATAGTTCTAAAACGTAGCTTCTAATTGTTAAAGTAAGTAGTTTTAGCTTTTAAGAGACCAGGGGTTATTTATTGATTTGTTATTTTTTTTTTTTAATTAACTGAATGTCACTAAAATCGGGTATTTTGTTAGTATTTCTAATAAATACAAAATATACTACTTTAAATTCAACTCTATTGTTGCCCCGAGGCTCCTTAGAACTCTGTTTAAAAGTTTTGATGACAACGCTAGGCAAGTTGTAATATATTCAGAAGAAGAAAATTTAGAAGAAGCAAAACATCGACGGCCAAATGAAAATCGTATTATTTTAAAAACGCACATCTCACATTTTGTATTAACGCCCTATTTGATTAAAGTTTAGTTTAAGAACACTAACTCAGCTGAGATTTGAATCCAATGCTGAGATGGGGCATTCTTCAAAAATATCTTCTACTTAGTCGTCGATGCGCAGATAAGTCACATACATATTTCTATCTTTTATTTTAAAAATTGTTCTACAAATGTTATACTACTTTGCTATAAGCTAAAATATTAATATGTATGCACAACTGTTATAAAGTGTACGTGTATATATGTATATGTATGTATATGTAAATTTGCAATGGCTACTGTTATTGCACACCGTCGCTTGTCGCATATTTTTAATTTACTATCAACGATAAACTTGCACACAAGATAATGGCGCCATTCAATTTTTTCGCAGGCGCCAAAAGTATCCAGCACTCACCACCCACCACCCATCTGGCTTCATGGACGATGCGGCCGTATTGTCACTTCATAATTTCCTCCAATACACTGCGTAAATATTCGTCGAGATGTGAATAATCGAGTAGAGCATTGCGCACAATATCCAACAGCATACTTGGCCATAACGATTCCAACATTTGCAATTTCTCTGCTGCATTCAACGTATTCTCCAACATGGTGGCAAAATGTAAACGCCCGCGTTCGCGCATACTTAGAGCATTTATGTTGGTGTTGGCGTGCATGCATGTGCTCGATGCACTCACAGCATACGGCATGGGTTGTTGATGTTGTGAGTTAATACCATTAGCAGCATTGCAATTGCCATTGTTGTTGTTGTTGTTGTTGTTGTTGTTTTGACTAGCATGACCAACACCACCACTGCTTGTAGGCTTTTTCCATTGTAGCGCCTCTTTACCAACAACTAAGCGCAATGATTTGTTTTCCGGCTTCATTAGCCATTCTTTAGGTGACATTTTACTAGCCGTACACGTTTCGTCCAACCGCAAACGTGCCAGCAATGGCTGTAACATCGTAGCTGGCATTGCCCACAATACTAAATCGGCAAGGCCCTCATACATGCCATTCGCAATCTCAATTTCCGCCTCCGTTACCGCAACACCATTGATCAGCTTAAGCCCCCAATGTGACAAACGAAAAATGGCATATTCACGCCACAAATCCTTTGTCGTAATTGCATTTCCCTCTGGATCGATAGTTAACGAACCGATACCTTGCAATTCGGCTAACGCATTCAATTGTCCAATATATTCAATGTTTGTTTCACGAAATACAAAATTTTCGGCATTGGGAAAACGTGTCTTGATACGCGCCAAAACTGTTGCAGCAATATTGTTGAAATTTATATAGCTAAAATTTAGCGTATGCACATCGTGCGCCTTGGCCACATTCCACTGTTTGTCAATGTAGCGCAGCGCGCCTTGACCATACACATTTAGGTAACGACCACAAATCTCAATGAGATAGTCACCGCCTTGTTCGCGCTCCCTTTCACGTTCCTTTTCACGTTCGCGCGCTTCACGTTCCGCTTTGCTGGCAACCGTTGTACGGTGTTGGGCACCTAGTAGCAAGGAGCTGCCGCTGCTGCTACTGTTGTTGGTTGAATTAAGTGGTGTTGGCGCTACTATGCATGTGACAGTGGGTGATTGCTGCGCGGCTGCTTGTCCGCTTAACAAAATGCCAGTTTTATTGTGGTTGTTTGTTGTACGCCTACCAACTGCACCACCAACCGCGCCTTCACTTCCGCTATTAGCTGTTGCGGTTGCTGTACTACAGTTATTCATGGCGCTCACTACAGTCTGTAACCTCATTAGACGGCGACATGTTGTGCGTGCGCTCATTGGCGCCATCGGTGGTACAGTGCCACCAAGGTTGTTTGTTTGTTGTGATGGTGGTAGTTGCAGCGTTGGACTACTGAGTGATAAAAGGCTGCTATTGGTTTGATTTGTAATTTGCTTTGTAGGCGCGATACCAATCTGCTGTGCGCTTGTGTCTGTGATGGTCGTTTGTTTTTGTTGTGGCGCCAATGTTTTGCCGCTTGAGCTTACGGCCGCGCAACGGCTTGGCACTAATATTGATGAGCTATTGTCTATTAACGGACCGTTGTGCTCGACGCCAGCAGTTGCTGTTGTATCATTTGTATTCGTGGCTGTTGCTAGCGTGGACTCGGTGCTCGGCGGTTGGCCGGTTGTATCATTGTCAGTCGGATTTATAACATTTGTTGTTTGCTTTGTGGTTAGGCTATTTACATCCAACATTGAGCCTTCAGTGGTGGTCAGTGTATTGTTGGTTTCAGTTTGGCTATTGACTTTATGAGCTCCAGCACCAGTGTTACCAACATCATGCGGTCGTCTCGCATCGCTCGTCTTTTCAGTTGTACTCCTTAATTTATTTTTACCATCTTTGCCGTCCCCTCTTACGCCCCCACAACGCTGCTGTTGGTGCTGTGTCTTCTGATATTTATGTACGCGCGTACCTTGTTGTTGCAGTCTCAGCTCTAAGGAGTCCTCGTTGTCTGAACTAAAGCAACTGGAAGACGAATGCACATTTGGACCTAAGCTAGAGCCCGATGAGCCGGAAAATCGTTCATTGTTGTTATTGTTAGTATCTGCGTTTGAGCTGTCACTCACAGTTTGGACTTGTGGAACTTCTTGTGCTGGCGTATTAGACTTAGTTGTTTGCTTCCGCTGCGCCGACTTTGGCGTACGATGTGTCTGCCGCTCTTGTTGAAAGTGTTCGTCTTCCGTTCTCTGTATGGCTGGTAGTTTAATACGATCTCTTAACTCTGCTAGTTCACGTACGCTCTCTACCGCTACTTCGCACACCGTCTCATTGGACTCATTGATCCGCGACAACTCACGCGCCTTTACATTACGTTGTGTTTGCGTATTAGTTTGTGGCAGTTGTTGTTGTTGCTTCGATGTTGTCATCTGTTTGCCCATCATTTGCTGTGACCTTAGCAACTCCCAATTTGTGCGCGCATTCGAGATGACCTCCTCACGTTTTATGCTCTGATATGCGTCGGGTGTGAGATGCGCTTGATGCGCATCTGAAATCTCTTTGTTACGTCGCCAAGACAATGCCGCAGCGCGCACCTGCTCAGTGATGGGCATTTGTGTGAGCGTTTGTAGGCGTGGCAAGTAGCTAACTAAAAATGAGACGCAATCGCCTGCCAACGAGACTGGATTATTATCGATAGTTATTTCAAGCAGATTGGTTGCTTTAGCGATCGAACACATATCATCGACGCGATGTAGCTCATTGTGACAGAGCCAAAGACGTTCGAGCGCGGCAAGATGTTGAAAGCCATTGATGCGTTTAATTTTATTACGTTTCAAATTGAGTTCGCGCAATTGATGCAGACCATTGAAATCGTTCGCGCCTATTTGGCGTAATAAATTGCTGGCGAGATTGAGTGACTTGAGCTCATGGAGACAATTGAGTTTGTTTGAGATGCTATTAATACGATTGCCATGCAGATCGAGTACGCGTAGCGTTTGCTGTAGTGAGGCGAGTCCGCTGATGGCGCTGATACGATTTTTGCCGAGCAATAACACTGAAAGCGCCGGCAGTCCATCCAAATTGCCTATGCGTTCGATTTGATTGTCGTAGAGATCGAGGAAGACGAGATGTTGGTAAATCATACCATAGGAAGCGACTAGCTGACGGTTCTTTACGGCCAACTGTTGCAGTGGATCGTCTATATCTTCGTCGTATACGCTGCCAACAAAAGTTGTGCCCGTCGAGTTAATTGTTTTTGTGCTGTCATACGTATGCGCGGTAGACGCTGTCAGTGATGAAGAGTCCGTGGAATTGGTGGTGAGAGCGCTCGCATTCGAATCGAAACTTTTGAGGCATGCCGCTTCAGCGCCACCTGTTGGCGCTGCGTGTCTTGCGCGCGTCATTTGTGTTTTCAAGATATTTTGTTGCATGCTATGCAGATTGCGCGGTATGTTGGTGAGAAAGCTTTTTGAACGCTTCAGCGCGTAACGTGAGGGCGGCGGTTGACGTGTAAGCGACAGTAGTGGCGCATTGAGGCGCAAGCTTTTTACCGAACTGTTGCTGGCTACAGCGCCGAAACGTTGTTGCAACAGTTGTTGATACATTTGTGGGGAAGATGGCGCGGCATGTGGCAGTGTTGATTGCAACTGTGTATATGGCGTAGGTGACGATGGCGGCGGCATGAGCGAGTTGTTGTGTGCTAGGCGCGCTGGCGTTGTGCCTAAAGCGAGCGATAAGCGCACACCAGCATTAACGCCGACAGCCGTACTAATTGCGCCACTTGTGCTGCTACTCACTCCCGCTATACGCTCAACTGCGATGCGTTCCTTACAACGTTCCACAAGTTCCGATTGCATGTCCGGGGAATGACGACTTACTTCCGCTTGTGCAGCAACTACGCTCAAAGCAGCCGCTGATGATGGTTGCGCTGCAGGCGTGGTTGGTGTCGCTGGCGGTGCTTGTTCACCTTTGGGTATGTGAAACATATTGATGAGATTATGTTGCAGCGATAGCAGACGCAGCTGCGTCTCTTGTTCGAATATCGGTATTGCGCTTAGACCGCGTCGATCGTAGTTAATGCGATCTGGCTGCTTTTCGCGTTCCTCTGGGCAACGTACAATGCGACATACACCATTTGGCTGTAGCGTTACACTAACCGCTGACGTAGTGGCATTACTATTACTACTTCCATTACCATTTCCGCTGGTGCTGCTGGTGCCACTGGCGCAATCGCCAACAGCATTACTATCAACAACTGCGCCACCATTCAGCGGCACACATGGCGATAGCATACGATGTGCTGTTGCTGGTCTATTCGAAGCGGAAGAGGATGTGGATTTCGAACGTTGTCGTTTTATAATTGCGCGCACAGGATTACGATGTAAACGCGCAGCAACTGCAGCGCGCGTATTGGCAGCATTCGCTTTCGCAAGCTGACTATCGATTGCTGCGCCGAGTAGGGGGGAATTGAGTGTGGCGGGAATATTTTTATTTGATTTCCGTTTATTATTGTTACCAGAGTTTATTGCGTTTGTTGTTGGTTTTATTGTTGTGGCATTGAGTGTAGTATAGGAGCGTCCAAAGGGACGACGCCGCAGTCGTGTGGTGAGACTAGGAACAAATGGTTCGATTTTCAGCAATGACGTTTGAGGTAAACAGTTTTGTGCGGCAGCGGATTGTGTTAGTTGATTTGGTTGTTGCTGCTGCTGTTGTTGTTGCTTAGCTGTTACAGTTGCCACCGTCGCAGCAGCAACAAACGCCGCATTTATTGCAGCAGCATTTAATAATTTCGAAGTCGCTGTCGCTGTACCAGTTTGCTTGATGGCAGTTTTGCATGCGTCCTCGGCATTCTCAGCCGCGACGACTGTTGCGATAACACTCGCGCGACTAACACCAACACCCACTGTTGCACTGCCAGCAGCGCTCGCACTCGCACTCGCGCTACTCTCCTCTCCAGCTGCACAAGGACTTTTGACATGCTCTTGACGCGCCAGCACTCCGCGCCGACTACGTAACTTTGATATGGACATTCGCTGGAGTGCGCGCTTAGGGTTTCCAACTTCAAACTAATTTCAAATATTGGCACAACCTCTTGCGCTTCTGCCATGCACCCTCCTACCAACGCTAGTACGCTACTCAGCCCGCTCTTCTTCATGTTGCTTCGCAAGTCTTACGCATAGTTCAGCTTTGCACTTTGAGTTCGCAATTGATTTGCCTGTTAGCGTTATATTTCCTTATTTACTGTCACTCGCTAGGAACTTTCGCTTGTTTATTATTGCGCAACTTTGTTGGCTGCTTTGCTTACGCGAATTCTGTACGAACTAATAAACTTTGTGCAAAACGTTTACTTCCAAAACTTTTTACTGCAATAGGAAACTCTTAGAATGCCAAGCTCACTGTTCATCTCAAATGGAACCTGCCTTGCCCAGTTTGCAGTTTTATCAACTTTTCCTCCTCGCACTCACTTCAATCACCTTCGACAGCAGCTCAATTCATAGCTCGCAGTTGATCTCAATTTTTAATTTGGTCGTCTCTATCGTTTTGTTGCTTTTTTTGTTTTTGCTTGCTTTCCAGTTGAGTTTGTCCAACAAATTGGATATTCTTACTTCATCCGTTATACGAGCTCTACCATTTAAGTCGTCCACTTGATGCCGGAATCCTAACGCACCTTCACATATTTTGCCTTTGAATCGTGGAGCATAAATTCTTCTCCTCTCGTTTGTTGTCTTGTGTTCACTGTCATGACATGTTTTATTGGTTTGTTTATTGGGGTTAGATGCGGTTGCTATAGCCCGTTTAACCAAATTCGATACGAAATCAAAATATCAACCATTCATTGCTGTTCAACTCACTCATGTCGCGCTTCCCTCTGCTCACCTTTCGAGTCAATCTAACAAATTCAGCTCGTCGCATTTCATATCCACCGCGGCAACATTCATCAATATCCTTCCTAACCGTTTTCATTTGCATTCCTTGGTTTATAACTCAATGTGCCACTGTTGTTGAGTTTTTGTTTATATTCGGTGAGCTATTTGCTCAGATACGGCAATATTTAGTTTTGTCTTCAGAAAATAACACAACAAGCTTGGCGTTGTCTTAGTAGACGAGCGATAGAGATTCCCAATTACCTTGACTCCATCAACAACTGCTTGTACAACACCTACATGTCACCTTCAGTGGGCTATGAAGTGCTCAATGTCATCAAAGTAGCTTTTTAATAGCCATTGGAAATCAGGAAAAAATAATAAGTAAAAAATAATTCTACACTTTCGTCTGCTCGGGATTTAAATTGTGTTATTTCGGGATGTAGTCGTGTCTAAATTATGTATTTCGGTATTTCGGGATTATTTAAGCAGTTTCTGTAATTTTTCACATTTTCATTTCTATACCTAGTTGCATGCCAATAGGAAATATTTTACTAAGTGGGAAAATGATGTGAACAAATTTTCCATGGTTGTAAAATATTTTCCATTTCGCTGTGCCAAAAGAAATGGCCTAGTGTAAATTCTGACGTTTATATTCACCGTGATAAATGTCAAAATTTTCTTTTGCTCTGTCCAAGTCAACAATTTTCAACCGATTGTCTTTCTATGCAAAATGTAAAAACTTTGACAGTTGTAATTTTGGTAAAAAGAGAAACAAACGTGCGTAAGAAAATATTTTGTTAATAAATTTAAGTTTTTTCTGCTCTCATATTTTGTTAAATTTAA
This sequence comes from Sphenella marginata, assembly GCA_951509765.1. Lineage (NCBI taxonomy): Eukaryota > Metazoa > Arthropoda > Insecta > Diptera > Tephritidae > Sphenella > Sphenella marginata. The sequence continues at coordinate 12,870,250 of OX608082.1, forward strand.
AATTCTGACGTCCATATTCACCACGATAAATGTCAAACTTTTCCTTTGCTCTGTCAAAATTTATTTATTTTTTTTTTTTTTTTCAAATTGTTTATCTTTGAGTAAACCGAATCCAGCACCGTTTCGGTTTCAATCTTAATTGATCCATTTTTACTTACAAAAAGATTAAAAACGCTCATACACCATAAATATTATAAAAAACCACAAAGCATGTATTAAATAAAGATGTAAGATATTTACGCATGCAAAGATTTGCAAAGGATGAGATTATTTATGCAGGTTTCATTGAACTTAACCCCGGCCTCGGGCTTGTGTTTTTCAAAAAAAAAAAGTGCATCGAGGCATTTTTGCATAAATTTTGAATTCATTTAAATGTGGAAATATATATTTTTTTTTTGCTAAAATTATCCTCATATAGGCATTTATACATACAAACATATCTATGTACTAGGGTGTTTAACTATTTGAGTTTTTTCCATAACCGGGTTTCGAATTTTGTGCCATTTCAGTAAAAACGGTTAGTAGTCTCCTGGCGACTATAGGTTTGATAGTTCCAGCGGCATCACAAAGGGCCCTTATATAAAGTTAGGACAAAACTTCACAAAAACCGATTAATGGGTTATAAAAATACCGGGTTATTGAATTTTTGAAAATTTAAAAACCAGTGAATCAACCTAGTACTTACGCAATAATATTTTTAGACTCCATCCAAACATATGTTATCTCTGGCTAACAGTAAATATATGCCATTATACAACAAATATGGGTCATGGACATCTGTAACATATACTAAATAAGTGAATTGAAGAGAGAAGACAATTTAAAGCTCTGCCTGCACTTGAGGCCATTAACAAATGAGACACTTGGCACAATTTTGCATTAAAAGTTAGACATTTGTGTGTGTGTGTGTGTTTATATAATGCAGATAATATATTCATATGGAAATGTACACGTAAATGCACTTACATATGTACATTAAAATTTAGTACATATGGGTATAGAACTGAATGTACCTACTACATTAGTGCGAATTGAATAATATACGTATAATAACGAAATTTTTGAAAATGTACCGCTATCCATTTAAAGTAGCGGCATTTAATAATATAAATTTTGCACAAAATTGTATTCCATAATATTTTCCTTGAAGTGATGCACATTACTTAACGACATACAAAATGGTCTCAAAAATTCCGAAATAAAACAGAACCCAAAAAAAAGTTATCGGAAAACAATGTAGAAAAAGTTACAAAATGATCCCAGACAAATCCCGAAAATTTATCCAAATGATCCCGAAAACAATCCCGAAAAATTTCCAAAATTATCCCGTTAATGTTTCCAAAAAAGTCCCGAAACCAATCCTGGAATGATTTGAAAAAGTCCCAAAAATATCGGAACACAATGTAGAAAAGGTTTTAAAATGATCCAAGGCAAATCCCGAAAATTTATCCACATGGTCTCGAAAACAATCCCGAAAAACTTCCAAAATTATCCAAAAAAAAGTCCCGAAACCAATCCCGGAATGGTTCCGGAAACGTCCCGAAGTGGTATTGAACAGGGATCCGTGTCCTTGAATAGATGCAACAAATCGAGTGCAAATACTTTTTACCTTTTTACTTTATACCAATTTACATGTTTCCCAATTATTTTTTTTTAAGCTTCTGCGAATACTCCACGTTACATATACCGGCACAAAAGTACATACTTCCTGACATACATACATATGTATGTACATATTCAGTTCATATTGTAATGATATCATTTAAAACTAACTTCAAATCGAAACTCAACAATTTCCGTAATTGAGATGCATGATTAGCTTCTTGAACACACACACAAAAAGAGCAAAAACCTAAAACAACAATAATACTTTTGTTTATGCAGATACCTACCAGTTAAAAGAGCAAAACTAGGAAATGCTCGAAAAACACTACAGCAGACCTCAGCCACTCAAGGAAATCACCATTGAGTAGTGCATGGATGACTAGCCATTGGTTGGCCATTTGTTGTGCTTAAAAGGATAGTCGTACGACTCTAGAAAATTGTTGCAAAATGAGCAAAATACATACATACATACATATACAATGTTTGTTGTTGTTCAACAAGTGTATATTGTTGTTTTGAAATCTTTGTTGTACATCATTCCAATTACATACAGAAAAAGTAAATAACAACAAAAACTGTGTAGTAACAACAGCTTAAAACTCTGTAAAACTCGTAAGTGAGAATTTGGAATAGAGATTTGTGAGTAAAAAAAAATAACAAACAATTCTAGTAGAGTGAGCATAGCTGTGACACCCCAATAGATAATAGATTAAATGGGTCTCACAAGAGCTCCAGCCCAAGTTGCAACCAATTTTATTAACATTTTAAATACTCACAAGCCAGTTACAGAGATCGATACGAATACGCATCGGTAGGCATATACATAGTGCTTCTGCCTAAGAGCTCGTTTAACCGCTGTATACCTACTATACGTTAGGACGGATGGGTTATAAATTGAACGTATGCAAATACTCGACCGTAAACTGTCTGGCAAAATCATTGAATTGTGGTAAATACGGAATTGTACGTTTTATTTTGTTGCAGGTTGCATTAACGGTTCCTAGATTTAGATTCAAAATATATTAGTAAGAACTGAATTGCCCGGAGAGCTTTAGCTCATTTTAGGTAAAATCTTTGTTTAATATGACTAGGAATGTCCAACATGTTAAATTTTCTATTATTTATGAATTGAATAGTTGACACAGGGTGACCTTTTAAAATATAAAAAATGCTTCATACCATCAAGCAATTTAATTTTTTTTCTAAGATTACCTTTTTACCTTTAATTTTAGCTAAAACTTTTGTTTCATATGACTATGATTGACCAACTGTAACATGTTCCTATGGTTTATGAATAAAATAGTTGACACAGGGTGACCTTTCAAAACATAACAAACATTTTCATAACATCAACCAACTTCAATATTTTTTATTACAGCTACAATCGTTGTTTAATAAGACTATGATTAGCAACATTCAATATGTCTTTTTAAGTTTAATTTTTTTCAAATTAATTTCCCGTCCTTAAAGCCCTTAAAAATCATAAAACTCAATTTTAAGTAAAAGTTTTTATCTGCGATTTACGTATTTTTCTCACAAAATATGTAATTGTGAAATGACATAAATAAATCTGCAACTTTATCTACTTTTTCAAGAAATTAGAAATTAACAAGTTTATAACGGTAATTTGTCAGTTATTTATTACTACACCATTTACAATAATAATGACACCTTCTCAATTCGTTGAGTGTTAACTGGGAGCTCTGGTTTCAGCATTAACAATTCACGCTTCATTGTTGATAAACCAAATACTTCCGCATAAATACTCAAAACACAGCATGATAATACTTTTTAAGTATGAAAATATATATGCATACATATATGTATAATATATATGTTTGTCTCATTACTTATTTTAAGTGGAGTGATAAGTAATGTATGTAAAAAATTAATGAATTCATGAGCAGATGCTTTCATTTTTGCTTCGCTGGAGTTACCGATAAAACTGGTTGTATGACTCAATTGATAAGAGTGTGGAAAACATTGTATTATTATCACATAACAATTCACTGAAATTAAATAAATTCATTTAAAATACATAATAAAAAAACTAAGTGCTTGAAACAGTGCCTCCCGAATATTCAAAAAGTGGCATTCGCTACATCACTGCTCTGTAAAGTTACGCTTTGATGCAACCCTACCGGTTTCTATAGGCTCAGTTGATGTTTAGTACCGTTTAAATCACATATCATATATCATATAACCATCATAAAGTATTATTTGTACTGAGAAGTGTTATTCTCATTATTGCCTCACAGTTCTCACAGATCATTTGATTTTAGTGGCTTGACTTTAATCACAAAAGCTCACCGGTTCGTATTATTGTTTACAAAATGGCAATGCCGCAAATGTAACTTATCCTACCTGGTCGGCAAAATCAAGCGTTTACATCTATTCACACTTGACAAGAAATTTATGAAATGGAACCCAATTTTATAACGAAGATGAGTCGCATGATTTAGAGTTTTTATAGAAACTCACCTAAAATCTAACAATCTTTTGTAACTTTTTTGACCACATACCGGACAGGGAACCATACAGTTTTTATGCATTTCAAAGAGGTAAAGTCTATGAAAATTGATAGTTCCTGGAGTGTTCTGTAAGGATCGGATCGTTCTGTTTCTTGTACAACTTGCACCAGCGCTCCATTGACTTCTATCTAGGGATTAGCACTTTAACTGAAAATGGTAAGTTAAGTGTAAAAATTGCTTTAGCAAATTAAAAACAGTCTATACACGTATATCATTTAATGGTAACTTAATCTCTCAAACACAATTATATAGTACTAGGTATATGCTTTTAAATACCTATTGATATACATTTATATACATACATACAATGCAACTTCATTTACATTTTTTTGTATTTTTCCTGTTACGGTCTAATGCACATATTCTCTTAATTGTTTTACGTATAGACTTATATGGAAAATATGTATATTTGGACATCAAATTAGACATTTAATATGTTTAATAAGTGAAGACTACAGCGCTTCCGAAACACAATGCTATTTAAAATAACCCCGCAAGCCAACCGAGCTAGTTAGTTGTTAACTTCCCGTAACAGGTATGTATACTAACCAATGCCAACTAGTCATCAAACTGCCTGCTACCATATACGTAATTAATACCTATTTTATGTTGATATGCTATGAGATGGAAATTGTTTTAATAAATTGGTTGGCTCGAAGCAAACTCATTTAGAAAAAAAAAAAAAAAAAAAAAAAGAATATTTACCTAATGATCTCCTCTTACCTCTTCCTGATGTGGTACTAAGGCTCAATTAACTTTATGACAAACTAGTACTATATTCATTTGCAACTAGTTGTTTTTGCATGCCGGGCGTGGTGTAATCAAAACTAATATCTTAACTTTTCCTATGTATAGTTTTCGTTAATTGTTATGTCCCTGTTGTGCTCTCCATAACTAAATTTGAATTCGAAGTGCTTTTCAACGTTGCACTTGTTTGTCTTAATCCATTAGTTACGGCTTTGTTTTTGTTGTATTTACTTGTATTATTATTATTTTTATTCATCCAACTCTCTTGTCGTTGTTTGCCATTGAGAATTTGTGCGACATCTGCATTATCGATGGTACCTTTGAATATAAGTGGATATGGCCATTCATGACATATTGTTGGACCATTATAATCGCGCAATGTACTAATGAGTGCATCCAAACGTTGTACCTCAATTAGTTCATCATTAAAGTCCTTCACATCGTCAATTAGTTGTGTCACATTCGATTCTAAAACCTAATGAAGAAATGGAAAATGTTAGTACTCATAAAGAATAAGTCGATTAGTTACTGCCAGTTAGGTATGAGTACATGGCAGAGTTGGGAAAAAAGCATTCATTTGACATACGATTAAAATTTCTAAACTAAGGTTTTCTTCTTCAAATTGTTTAGAGACAACTAGACGACTTGTATGTCAATGAAAATAATCTGTTACTACTGAGTAACTTTCTATAGATAGACCTGGGGCAGATCCCCGAGTCCGCCAAGTTAGAGTACATCCCCGCCACTTCTCAGCGCTTTCGTTGAATACTCGAGATATTGCAAAAACAACTATCTTGGATATACACCAATTTACGAGTCTGATATAAAAGGCATTCAACTGTAGTTTGCCTTTGACTTGTGCAATTCAACCATTTAGCCAGCTTAGTGCGGACAATTTTTCTGCCCAAATGAACACAATCTCAAAAGTGTATATACAAATATTTGTCTTTTTGTTAGAAACATGCGCTCAATACTTTAGTTTATAATGCACATCAGCGTTAAATAGCTTTCCTGCCACAAATTCTACACAATTGCATTTCACAATAAATACTAGAATTTTGCTCGCAACTGCGTTAAGAACAGCGCGCTACACTTTCCTGTTTTGTTCATTTTAAAATACCATTTATAATTTTCAAAATATGTATGGAAATTAGTGTTATATACATACATATGTATGTATATCCGTTAAAATATATTTTTCCCCCCAATCCAGGGCCGTTACACGCTGGAGCCTTTAGATAAATTTGTTCAAAATCACTCAGAGAGCATAAAAACATTTTCATACTTTTAAATGGCAGAATCCTGTTCCTGCTAGTGCCATTAAATGAAACGATTTCGTATCATCAAACAATTGAGAGTCGTGAATGAGTCAGAAAGGAGTCACACATGGAAGCGTTTAAGCTCTTTATGACCTCTTTTTTCAATCCGAAGTGAAGGTACTTTCCTTCTTGCGTTGGTGAAAAGCTTAATTTCATATATCATATGAGCCCGAATATGAGTCATATATGATAGAGTTTGGTGTCACTATCGGCATCTATTGGACTCCAAAAAGACTTATGTTTGTTGGCCCTCAAAAGAAAACTCTTGAACCCTCTTTATATGTACATTTCCAATATAAAATTATTTTTAGGCCAAAAACTGCATACTCAGAATTTCAAATAAACACTCAAAATCAACATTTAGGGCCTCGCGGTTTGGGAGCCTTCCGCTGCTCAATTTATTAAACCCCCTCTAGTGGTGCCTGTATAAGTGGCCAATGTAAACATATCGATATGTAACTATCTCTACGCAACAAATTTGCACAGAAATATCAAAATGCTGCGCCAATTTTAACACATTTTCCCCTTCATCTATTCGAAATTATTTTCCCTCACTTCATGAAAATTCTTCATTGTGGGGCATTTCGTTATGTAGTTTGCAAAAAGAGTTATGATTTGTGATATTTACGCATACATACAAAGTTGTAAAATAAACAACAAATAACTAAACTTAAAATGAGGAATGAGAAGGAAAAAATGTTGAGCGATGCCTCAACTATCCAAGCAGCGCTGCTCGAAGGTTTGATAAATAAATATACGATTACCAAGTTTGAAAGAAGAATTTTGTTCCGTAGTAGAAAAACTCTGCGTTTTTTAAGAAAAAATTAATCTTTCTACTCGCGGAAATTTGGAGCAAATGCTGAAACAACGAGGACTGGACGCGTAGTGTCGTGTTGTGAAATAGTGCTGCTAGGTGTACCCTTACCGTAAACCTACGCAATTTTTAGGTAAACAACAGCTTAAGTCTGAATGCGCCTAAGTGCGAGCAAACCTTTTCGACCCTATAGCACATCAAGTTTTGGTCTTCAGCGCCATCTGCATATCAATAGATAATGTTCATCTGCATTTTGAAAGCGGCATTGCGGCAACAACAATTATCTAGTCGCAATTGATCGTTCTAACGGTTCAGCACAACAACTCACTAGAACAACGCAATAGCTTAACGCCGTGTGGTGTTATCAGTATTTGTTTAAATTCTTTTTACTTAAGACGCGCGAAAAAGAACGCATCCAAAGTTTAAGCAATTTTAAGTTTTATCAAATTCCGTGTAAAGTGTTGAGAAATTGTTGAACCTTCCAGTGAAAACGGGCGATAAACGGGCATAAAATGGAAGACATGTGCAGTACGGAATCGCGAGGCTCTTGTTTTGTGATGCCTGTGACTTTATTTGAATTGGATATAAAAGTGGCAATTTTGTGTGGCAAAGTGAAAGGGTCTTTGGCATTTACCCGTGTTAAGTCAAGGGCAAAACGCCCAAAGTTGAAAACCAAAAGAATCTTAAAAAGCGTATCATGTTTGTCAATTGTATTCTTTGCCGACGTGCTCATGAAAAGTGAAATTCAAAACTTCAGAAAGTGGCATTTGTGTATGGATGCAACCAAAAAAAAAAAAAAAAAATTGTCTCAGTTTTTCAAAGTGTTTCCCTCAAGCAACATATTAATGCCGGACACCTAAAAGTGAGAAATTGGTAAGCTACTTTCCACGTTGTCTTAAAACATTTTTGTTTGTTGTTATAGTAAATGCAGAAACTCGTAGCCAAGCAGTGATTGGGGTTAACTGCAGACAAAAAATAGAAAACACGTCCAAAGTGTTGGCTGATGTAATCGAAGGTGTTAGTGGTGGGTGATGTTAGCGATGACTTGTTGCAAAGGTTGAGTGGGTTTTATTTGTTGTTTCATTTTGTTTTGGAAGTGAACTGCAACATTTTGTTGTATATAATAAAACCCTCAGACTCTCCATAATATTGACATTTGAAGTGTGCTATAATTATTAAATGCACAAATGCTAATATTGGACACTTACAAGGAGCACCCGGTGGGAAATTTGAAAAATTTAGGAAAGTCACGAAAGTTTCTAAATTTGTAGTTTTGTTAAGGTTTGTAGATCAACATTTTTTGGGGGTGAAACGGAAAGAAAAAATTGTAGCAAAGTATTATACTAGAATTTTGGAAATAGCAGGACTAGGCGGCGTTCAGAACATTTCGTAATGATTTTCAGGACTTTTTGGGGATCATTTCGGGATTATTTTAGAGGTTTTTCGGCAGTTTTTAGAGACCAGTTTTAGGCGTCAATCGGGATTGTTGTGACATTTTCGGGATCATTTTTAATGCTGCTTAAGACTTTTTTGGGATAATTTCTGGATTGTTTACGAAAATTTTCCGGGACCAATTTCGGGACTAAGTTGGGATGGTCCCGAAAATTTTCTTCAATGATCCAAAAAGTGTCGAAAACAATCCCAAAATAGTACTGAAGTTATTACGAAAAGTTTCCAAATGAATCCCGAAATAGTAGCGAAGAAGCGAGGAAAAAAATATCGCAATGTTCCCGAAAATATACTATCGAACAGTTTAAAAAAAATAAACCAAGAAATAATAATACATAACAACTACATATGTATAACCACAATGACATTCGAAATACATAAATATGTATAAATATTTAGTTTGTTTTTGTATTTACCAAAAATTCAATATGCAAATTTATAACACATGTCAACATTTGACGTACACTTGTGCGAAGTTTTTCGATTGTCAGCAGATGACGCTGCAACACTTTAATTGACGTTTCCGTTGTCATATTCGTCGTTTATATTTTGGCATAATATTATTATCTAGTTAACAAAATAATTGACTTAATGTTTGTATGACTGCTTCCAAACGTTTATAGGCATGTAAATATGTGTAAAGCTGCAAGTCAGCTATACATATGTACATACATACATACATAAATATTAGTACATATAGTTTGAATGCCGCTTAGATTTAATTGTTTTGTTTATAACGAGTCCAGGACCAGGTATTTTAGAAGTTTGTGAAGAATTTTTTTGTGACTTCTTTGGTTTTCGTTTCTTTAATAAATGTAATTTTTGTTGATTTAGTTTTACATAGTTTTTTTCCTTTTTTGCATTTATTATTTGTGACTTGATGTCACGCTTACACGTGTGCCAGCGTGTTAGCTTTTGTTGTTTTTGGTTTCATTTTTTGATATCCCTAGATATGCGTTAATGACTTGCGTTGCATGTTTTTTTTTCAAATTGGCGACATCTTGCCTCTGTGCGACCTTTTAAATATATATTGCTATTCATTTGTAGTTACAGTATTGTGCAAACAAATAGCATCATATTACGATCTATGCGATGAAATGGAATATTAAATCAAAAATCATAAAAAAAAACAATACAAAATGAGCTTTGCAAATTTAAAATTTATAAATATTGGAATAACATTAAAATTTCCCTTTTAATTCCTGTTTCCAAATTTTTTGCTTTTAAAAAAATGTGGATCTTTGAAAAATTTAATTTTTAAATTTCTGGTCGAGTTAAATTCCTTAAACATAAAATACTCAATTTTGATGACTGAAATTTTTTTTCAAAAACAAAAAATTAAAAAATTTTTTTTCAGGTTTGTAAATTGAATTGGAAATTTTGTGTTTTACTAAATAGTTGACTTCGACAAGAAAAAAAAGAAAATTTACAAAATTCAAAAAATCGAGTTTCTGAAAATTTCAGACGCAATAAAAATTTAAGCTCAAAATTTAACGATTATTCGATTATGAAAAATTTTGTATTTTTTTTTTGTTTGAATGAGAACCTTAAACAATTTTATAGTCAGTTTATCATAATTTTTAAAGGTTAATGGCAAGCATTCCGTACTTAAAAATTATGAAGAGAATGCATTTCTCAATTTATTTAATCCTCATCTCTTTTTGGCACATGCACCATTATATGCAAGCAAAGTTTTAATTTTTTTCCAATTTCATGTTGCTATTTTATTGCACAAAACTGTAGCTATCTGCATACACATGCACCAGTTTATATTACATTTGTTTGTGGGTGTCTCAGTGGGAATTCATTCTTTTATTTTCACTGAACAAATTTCTATGTTAGATGTCAACTTGCAGATAGAAACACAGTTCCATTTCTATTCCACCAACAGGTACGCCCGTCGCGGTCATTAGTGTCAACATGATTGCATGACATGCCAAGGTACACACAGTCACACACACACACACAACTACGTCAAATGAAAGAATTTGCTCACGCCGCAATGTTTGTAAATGTAAATGTTACAAATGTTTTTCGCGTTTTCTTTGTATGCGCACACATTTATGTTTACACGTGCATATACCCGGTTGCGCGCACATATGTACATACATACATACATTTGCATATACTAGGCAACCAGCAAATTACTTGCGCACACACAATGCACCTTGGCCTCTCTTAAGTCACATTCACCTCTCGTCTTTATGGTTGGATTAGCTAACCAGACGATATCTACAAAAAAAAAATAGAGAAACACCCGCAAATCGAAAGGTCGTTATGAATGAAGGTAGCCAACTTTCAATTGTTGGATGCGCTCAACGTCAAATAAAAAAAAGAACCAAAACCGAAAAATTATTTCACCGTATGACGCTTTGGAAATGCGTTTGGCGTCATCAAGCGTTAGTGCTTGTCACAGCGGTTCTATCTATCTATCCATCGGTAACAAGGTATTGTGAGCGACTGATGGGCTTTGGTTTAGCTTAGTTCTGTTTGCTGTGGCTGATGTGCGGTGCGGCGCAACGATTTTACATTTTTTATTATCTCGCATACTCGTTTGTTTGTTTTTTCTTGTATTTGCTTTTGTGTATTCATTTCACTAAGAATGACGCTTTCGACGTGAATATAAACGCTCAGTGAAGAGCGTTTTTACTGTAGAGCTTATACAATTTCGAAATGGGAGGAGGCTATCAATTCCCTATGAGAGTGATACAAAAAAAGAAAGTTGTCTTATGCAATACAGGGACGATAGGTAGCAGAATTAGAGAGAACTTCGAAGAACATAACATAACATAACTTAACATAACATAATATAACATAACATAACATAACATAACATAACATAACATAACATAACATAACATAACATAACATAACATAACATAACATAACATAACATAACATAAAATAACATAACATAACATAACATAACATAAAATAACATAACATAACATAACATAACTTACCATAACATAGAATGGCATAAGATAGCATAACATAACGTAAGATAACACAAAACGTTCACAGTGCAGAGCTTGTATTTTTTGGAACCTTAAACACCCTAATGCACATGCACCCACACACATGCCATATTTATTTCCTCATTTTGCCATCACTGCCCTTCCATACAGCTATCACTATCAGCTGGTTTGAGTTAAAACAGCACAAGGGCACTATCACTCTGAACGCTTAAACACTTTATCGCACATCGGCTTGAGACGAGCATAAAAACAACTTTAACTTATTCATAAGGACTTCATTCAGCTCAGCGTAACCACCTTTTCTATATAAAATATCCACTTTCTTAAACAAAAATGGTTTCCCTCTTTTATTATAAACTTACTACACCTTTGACTTATACGGAAATATGCATGGTAGTAATTTAATTTATTTAATTGGTAGTTAGAGTACATTTTCACCTCTATGTAGACGTTAGGTACTGTACACATATATATGTATGTATGCTGTATATACATATGTACATGCACATAAAAATATATAGGCAAATTCGTTTTTTATTTCTTTTGCAAGAACTTTAATTTGATGCTTATGTGAATCTTCTTTATTCTCATTCATAATATTTATTTGTGTCAATCCGAATAATTAAATAAATGCATGTACATAAATACTTAATCACAATAATCTATTTATACTTGCCCTGCAGTTAAATCAACTAGTTGTAAATACTCACCAACTAGTGAGGCAACTATTATTTTTTCTTACAAAATGTGAATTGTCTGACTTTAGAAAGACTGAAAGAAAACTTAGTTCAATCACATTGAACGAAAATAATTTGAATTCTTCCGGGCATAGTTGATCAGTAATTGGAGCACACTCAACCTTAGCTTAGAAATTAACTGAAAATGTTGATCAATCATAGTCATATTAAACTAAAATGAAAAAATTTAAGTTGGTTGCTGGTATGAAGAAATTTTTTATGCTTTGCAAGGTCACCCTGTGTCAACTATTTTATTCACGAACCATAACATAAACCGGTATTTCCTAAAAGTTAAAATGACATTTTCGTAAGTACATAATATTAAAAAGCTCCCTGGGGTTGCTCTATATCCCGATGTGAAAGCAAATGCAATTAGCAAGCTGTCAAATTACATAATTTTTTTTTTTCAATGCGAAAGTACGCCTTATTACTTGGCATCGAAAGTCAGGCGAAAGAAATATTTTGCATCTTATTATTAATGACCACTTGAAAAAAGAAAAATAATTAAGTCAGTAAAATGTCTTGATGTACAAATATATTTACTTCGCTCGTGCTACAAATTGCAACAAAATTATTAATAGCTCTAATTAACACAAATTAGGTTGTGAACACTTAAGTGTCCTTGTAAACGTTGCAAAAATCTATTACGATAAGCATTAAATTGTTTATTAATTTACAGTAATATCTTACAAGCTTAAATAGGTATGTATGTACTGGAATGTATTTATATTAGGGTGTGTCGAATTTTTTGCAGTGTATATATGTAATGTTGTGTAGCTCATCACGTATTCATATTTAATTGAAGCGTGTGGTTTCCAATTAGTAAAAAGCTGTGAAAAACCTTACAACCATTTAGCATCGAAAACGCAATGAGACAACAATTAATATAAATTGTTAGTGTAGTAAATACAATTTTTTATGATGCAGATGTTTATAATTAGAACTTCAGTATTATGAAGTACTAATCCGTTCAGTATTTTCAAGTACTAATTTTTTCGAGAATACTGCACAGTCCCGAAAAATCATATCAACAGAGTTCGAGCCTGTAACCACTCCCATGTGGGCCACCATGCACTTTAATTACTTCCATTTTACAATTGCCACACAAAATGAGTTTTGATATTTTGTGTCTCTTTTGGACCACTTTGAGACTGGTATATTTCTGTCGGAATTGAGGATTACGTAGCTCTGGAACTGAAAAACAGCAATTGCTTATGTGAAAAAACAATTGTTGGCTGCATGAATGGCAGGAACAACTTATGAAGTAGTTTACAACTAGTTCCTTTGAATGCGTTGTTGGGTGGCGTAATGAATTATTACACCTTTAAAAAAAATCCAACAAACTTTTTAATGAAATAATGCGAAATTTTATTATGATTTTCACGTTTCTCTTTACAGCTTTACAGTTATGGTGTTTGTGTTTGTTGTTTTGCAGAATTTTTGTTGTTATAAATGGAAACTCATACATACATACGCAAATTTATAGCAGTTCGCAAAGTTCACTTCTGTGATTTTTACTATTTTAAAATTTTATTTACAAAAACAACATACAAACGTATGTACGTCTGCATGCATTACAAAGTCTCATTTGAAAACACACCGCGATAGTACAAATTCTTCTCGGGCGCAATCGTATTCCAGTGGCGCAACATAATTGGGCGCCAATCCAATGTTGACACTTTGTTGGCGTCCAAAAGCCGTAAAAGTTTGTTAAAACTTTAAACAAATTCGAAACGCAAAAATTTATTTTGCAAATTGGCACAAAATATAGAAATAGTTAATGAATATAGTAATTGTAAAAGAAGAAGACGAAGAAGAGGATGAGAAAAGTGGAAAAGTACAAAAAAGTATTTTAATAACTGAAATGTATGTATCTTTAGCAGGCAAGCGTGCAGATTATTTACATATGCAACACACCAAGTGGGGATGCTAGGGATATTTTAGATTAAGAAAATAACGGGATTGCAAAAAAAAAAAAAAATTTCGGGGCTTTTATTATGTTACTTCAAAAGAAACCCGCAATGCAATTGTTGGTAATAATTTGTGCAGTAAACAAACGGATAAAGAATCGAAGTGTCAAAAAGGTAACCATTAAATTAAAGAGGAATACCCAGCCTAACCATCGGGGTCATAAATGAGTCAGAAAGGTGTCATAAATAGGAGCGATCGATATGAATTAATTTGTGAACCCGAAAGGAGAATATTTTTCTTTTGAGTTGATCGTCCGATATGAGCCCAATTTCAGTCAGATGTGACTCCAAAAAAACTCCTAGAGGAAGCTTTTCGACCTCTTTAAATATAATGGAATTGAGGCTTGCTGGAACATAATGTCATATCGGACTCCTACACTAACATCACTCTGACAATGTTGGTGGAGAAGCAATGATAATTTCAAAAGATGGTTGACACCTGCGTAATCGGCGGTCAAACTGATTGGAAATATGAGTTCAGTTGACAAACAAACTATGGTTCTGATAGCGTAATGGTTAACAGAACGTGCTAAAATGTATCTAATGAGGAAAGCTATCAGCTGGACTATATGGTCCAATGGGCCTATGTATGTATGAGAAAACCTTTGGCGTTTTACTTTAAACATTTAATAATTAATACAAATTATAAAAAATAACATTTCGGGATGGTAAAATCAGACCCGTCAATTCAACACCTGTAGAAATAAAAAAATTGGCATCCCTAATTCATATTGCTATGTGTGAGGTTGTGATTAAAATTTCAAGTAAAACAAAGTATACAAAATTAAGTAAAATATATAACACGAAGTATGAATCGGTAGTAGGAGAGGAGGAGCCAGTTCGTTGTTGTTGGAGAAATTCGTCACTCTAAAGAGAAAGTAGAGTAGACAACTGTGATAAAAACAACTAACCCCCCGGTACGTGTCGAAAAATACGTAGAACGCAAAAGCTTTGGCTAATAATAATAAAGATTATGATAATTTGTGCACAACCTTAAAACCAACACAATAAAAATCGTAAAAAAGCTCGACTAAAAAATAATAAAAGCATACAATTTCAAAAAACTGGTGTTTATTAAAATTTAACATAAAACGTAATATTCGATTTTCTACAAAGGGGAGTATAAGATGATAGAACGGAATAAGAAATCTATCTAAAAAACGATTAAAAAATGTTTTAAAGTGCGATGCTAGAAACTACCGAAACTAAGCTTTGCCGCTTTTGTAACTAATGCTTTAAAATTGTGGATAACAATCATATGATTCTTCACTTTACTACTCTTCTTTAGGTTCGGGCACCTCCCAGAACAATTCATCCTGGTGATGTTCGTCCTTTTTTAGCTTGTGAACTCCGCTGTACTTAAGCACGGCACCTGAAATACAAAACGGAGTATTGATTAATGTAATTTACTTTAAAAACGATAAAAAAAAATCTTTCAATTACCTGTTAAAATACCACCCACAATAGCCACTAGCAAAGTTACGGCAATGCCAACGAGTTGATAGCCAGCTTGAGCGGAAGCAGTGCGTTCAAAACCCTGTCGCATAGAAGGTAGGTGAGTACAAGTTGAACCGAAGCTATATAAAATCTTTACTCACCCCAAGTATTTGTGTCGTATTACTATTTTCTGGCGCTACGCCCATAGCCGGAAATATCTGTGCCAATTCAGATTTGTAGTGTTCCTTTGTGACCAAACTAGCGAAAATAGCTGAGGCCAGTGCTGAGAGTAAGGCTGGCATGCCATGTAAATTATTAACACCGCAAGTGTCATGAATACCCGTAACAGCTGTGATGCGGGGCTGGAAAAAAAATTAAGCAAACATTTTATTTTTTTAGAATTTTGTTAAAGTTTCTGTTGTTTATAAAGTTTTTGTTCTATAAAATTTGGCTTGATAGCTAGTGTACCACATTCTAAGAATTTTTACTTAGGTGTTGCCACATAGCTTATTTTTACCGAGTTGCCATATATCAGAATTTTTTTTAATTAAATGAAATATGCCAGTATTTGTATTAACGTAAAGTTATCCTCATTCGTATTTAAAAAAAAAAAAATATTTCTAAGTAGGGTTGGTATTCATTGAGGTTCTTATATATATTTTTTTGTTTGGGGTAACTACTTAACGTTAGATGTCGCGTTGGCAAGTGAGTAACTGAGGCAACCTTAGAAGTCTAGTAGCAGTTAATAGTTTTCTCTTTGTAATGGTGTTGAAATGTCAAGAGAGCTTGCTGAGGTGTAAGCTCAATCAGCTGTTCAAATTGGGGAAATCAAATTTTTTGACATTTAATATTGTTATTAGGAAAAAATATAAATTGGTAATATTACAAAAAGTAGTGAGGTGCTTACAGTGTAAAGCAACGCAAAGCTCGGTCGCTCAGGTAATTTGATTTTTTTTTATTTCTCCTCTTTTTTTTAAATCAATTAATATTTAATGTATCAATAAAATATCTTACATTATAAAGCGCATAGCTCAGTCATGCTTCAAATTCCAATCGATTGCGTAAATAAATCATGCGTTCAGCTTAGGAATCTCTTAATTAGCTAAATTAGAGCAATTAACTCAAAATAATTTGCATTTAGCATGAAAAATGCAATCAAAAAGAAAAAAAATGCTACTTAACTTCAATAACCTCTAACACTTCAATTTAACAAGTACGCACTCATGTATTATAATAATTGAATAAATAAAAAAAAAAATGTTATGCAATAAAAAACAATATAACAACAAAAACAAAAAAATAATAAAACAAATTACATTCAAATTTGTTTCAAAAACTACTTGTGGCACTTAAAGCGCCGCAGTCGCCAGTCACCCCTGCGAATATTTTGCATGGCTATGAAGAGCGGGCGAGACATTTGTTTCCAGCGAGAAAGTGAGCAGATACAGACAACCATACATACTTGCATACATACATACATTAAAATGACTGGCTTGTGAGTGGATGTGCCTGTTGATGAATATTAAATTTATTCATATTGCCTGTTCGCCCTCTGCTGCAATCTCGCCAGCCAGTGCAGTAATTCAATATTGAAATGTATCAACTTCTACTACAAAACCCCTCAACAAACAGGGTGCTCGGTGCAATTGAGGGGATGCTACAACTAAATTGAAAATTAAGCACTCTAAAGCATTAATGCTCTTTGTTGGTGACACAGACATCTAACATACAAGCAGCAGCATTGAAAACAACTAGTTCGAAATTAGTTCAAAATGGATTGTGAAGAGCAAGAAACTACTAACAAACTAGTTTAAAATAGGCAAAAAAAAATGAGGGTTTATAAAATTTTGATTTTTAAGCATAAAAAGTATAAATGCCTTGATGCATGTTGAAAAGCACATAGTTAAAAATATTTATTTAAAAAAAAAATTTTCAAAAACATAAATTTTGCTAAAGTTCAAGTTGAGTTTGAAAATTCTGGTTGCATTATTTTTGTTGATTAGTTTGGTGTTTTAGTGGTGAGGGACATGTATACTTGCACCACTATGTAAATGTGTATGACATTCTCATAATCATTGCCGCTACGTTGCACTCAGTACTTACACCCCTTCTCCCACCTCTCTCTCTCTCTCGATGAAATGTAAATTGTGGCTTGTGCTTTGCTTTATCTGTCGGCGTTGATGGTCTGTAATGGCTCAATAATATGCTTCGTTGGTGCGGTGTTGTTGTCGTCGTCGTCGTCATCAGACTCAACAGTGCACTATGGAGCAGGTAGGTGACGTGTTATAATGTCAATGGAATTAATATCACTGACATTAATGCGCATGAGATGATAAACATTGTGGCGTATAAAAAATATTTTTTTCTTAATAAAATTTTCTCAAGTTTGACTCGGCTCAACCGAATGCCATCGGGACCAAAACTGGGAAATAGATAAACTCTTTCTAACGGAATTATTTTTCGATTTAAAGACTTGTCAAAATAGTGCCCAGAAACTATTGAAACTTGATAATCGTAATATTTTCTGAAAATAGGCGTGGCATTACTTATTAATAAAAAAGTAATTTTCGAAATTTTACGATGGCCTCAAGCATTCGGGAATATAAATATTTTCTAGAAGAATGCTAAGGTCGTTCTATGCGAGCGCCATTTAAAGAAAGAAGAAGAAGTGTAAGGCATGACACCGAATATTGTTTTAGTGAAATAGTTATTTCACTTTTGAAGATGATTTGGTAGTATATCGTCCTACTAGCTTTCGATTTCGGGGTGTAAACAATTTCGTTGTTTTTCGTGGGACCATTACACTCCACGAAATTGTGTGTGCCAGTGTTTACTGATTTTTGCCCACAAAATCAGCTTTCGTTGCCCACAATGCACAGCAGAAAAAATATATGTATGTACATACATACATGTGTATTTTTCGCAAACATGTCAGGGGTGGGGCGTGAGCATGCTCTCAGTAGTCGTTTTTCGTATGGCGGTCGTTGTAAAATCTAAGTACTCTTCAGTGACTAATTTGCATTTTGAATTAAATTTAATAAATTTGTTTTAAAAATAATGACATCAACTGATAGGCACTTAATGCACACATACACGCAAACATTCACACACACGTTTATATATGTACATAGGTATACATATATACATTTATGTACATTTGATTATTCTCAAACATTTCAGTGGTTGCAAGTTGTCAAGGACACTCGATTTTTCTTCATAATTAAATAGCAAGAGCAACTCATTCGAATGCTAATATGGCTGCGTAAAAATTATAAAGAAACAAGTTGCAAATTTCAATTTAATTAATTAATAGTTTAAAAATTTTTGCGTAATGACCAAAAGAAAGTTCAAATGACATTCTCATAAACTTTTAATAGATTTTTTTTTTAATGAGAAAAGACTCAGGTTTCTAATTAGTATTTACAAAGAAGCGCAAAGAGAGCATTTCAATTAAAATTACTTTCTACATTAAAACTTTTTTTCAATTTTAGTTAGGTACTAGAGGGTTCAAAGATTAGGTACACAGGGGGGTGCTGTTGATATGAAAAAGCCAGAGAAGTGGCTAGAGAACACTACCCTTAGAGGCCGCTCTATGCAAGTGCTCTCTCAACTCACTAGCTCTCAATTTGGTGCTGGTCACTCTTGAGCCATCCCTAACAAATTTACTGTAGTGGATACGATATCAAGCACAGAAAGAGCATCTCCTATTGCCTTCACACGCCCGCTATTTTTGTGACTAGACGGCTTAGTCAATAATCAACAATTTCCTAAAACAACACAAGTAAATTTCAAAAAGAAGAGGCAATCAGCTCGTTTAACCATTTGCACTGTAAAGATAAATGACCTCAGGACAAAACCAAAAACACCTCAACTATTTGGGTTTCACAAACCAAATTATTATCAACTAGTTTTATTATACACTTGGGTAAACAATCAAAATATAAGCTGCTTTTAAGCCCAAATTATATATGATTTACAGTTATAAATAGTAGCCTTACCCGCTTGAAAAAGCTAATAAACAAATTGTTTACTTTGACCGTTGGCAGCCATTCCGAACCTAAACTTTTGTCGCAGCTCAGACAGAAAAAAAATAAATTCTCATCTACAGGCAAAGTATGTGTGTATGTATGTATGTGAGCAAGTATGTTTGTATGCGTTAATGCTTGTTATTTTTGTTGTAAATTTGCCATGTAAATTATTGCCTAAACAAGTGAAAATAATGAAATATTTCCTTTATAAAATATTCCTAATTGAAATAACACTTTAACATTATTAAGTTTGAGTTTGGTTTAAATATTTTAATTAAAATTTTCCTGTATTGAACCAAGCAACCCAAATTGCCATTAGTATATTTAGTTCAAAAGCACACAACAACAACACATCTCACACAAGAAGATTGGTTTTAATGGCTTACAAAGTTGTGTATGATGTTTGACCCTTTTAATGGCCTGGCCGAAAGGCTGGTTGGTAGCTTTGTGTATACAAACTAACATAAACATAAAGAGACAATGGAGTGTGTTGTTGTAATGAACAACAAAATTTGTGATAACTTTTATGCATGGTTGTACATAGGTGGAGATACGAAAATAAATGCAGGCTATGGGAAAGTGGCGTAGGTAGGAAGCAGGAGCGATTGTGATTCAGGTGGCAAGTAAGAAGCTGTTTGGATGCTTTAGAACACGTCGAAGGCAGGGTCTCTAATTCATGTTGCCTATGAAAGTCGGTCGACGAAAATGCCTAAAATATAGGACACGATTCCCTATAAACTTTGGGAAAGTTTTCACTTACGAAAATCGAAGATTTGCTCAAATTTCCCGGACCCACATTAACACCGATAATAATGTCAGCTTAAAAATCCAGGGACGAATTACTTTAGCCGATAAATGTTACCTTGGCTTGAGTAAAAAGCTGAGAAGCAAAGTCCTCTCTCGACGTACAAAAATTGAGCTATACAAGTCTCTCACAATACCCGTCGTTCAGAGCGATCTACGAACACGTGGCATCAGCTGGAAAGTGATAGAGTCAGGTGTAGTGGTTTGTTGGAAGATCCTTTTGATCGATAAATGTCAAGCTATCGAATGATTTGATATATTATATTTTAAATCATAAATTTAATAATGCAACCTTGAAGGTTTAAGTCAATTCCATTAAGCAGTTGCTAAGTGATGCGCGATCAAACATGCGAACATACGAGTATACAACACATGTTGGCTACGGGATTTTTGATGCCTCACCTTGCCCAATAACTGGAGAAGTTTTCTCCTGCTGCACAATTACTCACCACACTGTCTCTTACAAAAGCCTTTATATGCGCACAACAACAACAAACATACAAAAACAAAATAGCGCACTCGACTCATTCGATTTATTCAAAGTGTTGCACGGCGTATGAGCAATATTTCGTTATGAATTAGTTTCTAATGGATTTCCACGTATAAATTTGCATTAAAACATACACACACACACATACATACAAGCACACACAAGCACAAAGTGAATGTGAAACAAAACATTTATATGAAATTTTCTTGCATTCAATAGCTAAAACGCAGCCACCATACCAACCAACTCGACCGGCGCATGCATAACAACAATGTTGGCACTTCTGGCATGCACTTTTTAATTGTAATAAGATTTTTGCTTGGTATTAATGGTGTTTTTGGCAAAGTGCCTCAACGCTAATATTCTTTTAGAGCTGCGCGTAATAGGATTGAAGTAATACTTTGAGTGCTGTTTGGAAAAGTTGTATGCTCAAAGGCAGAGGTCAGAGTATGTAAAGTTAATAATATTGCAGATAAAAACAACAACAAAAAGAGAAAAAATAAAGAGTTTTGTAATTATAACAGACGAGGCGAGAATAAAAAAATCCAAAAAGTTTTGAGCATAAAATTTATTATTAGATAAAGGTGAATTAAGCGCTTACAGTGCTCAAAAAGAAGTTATAAAATGATTATGCAATAACATTGAGGATGTGGTTTGAGTTTCAAGGTCTAGGTTAACTAACACGCGTTGAAATAAAGAGCGAAAACCCAACTATGATTTTATTTGTTGCTCTCTTATATTCTCCCTATTCTGCCTGCTCTTCCTCAACCAACTAAGTTTATTCTTTCTCTCGCTCTGGTTCGACCACTGAACATTTTATAAGATTAATCCCTACCACCTTAAAAAAAAAACAATGATAACGGAAAAGTGGGCGTGGCACCTCCATAGCTATTTGAGTTAGCCCACTTGCAATTAGGTGAATGGTTATATGAGATTAATCCCAAGTACCTGCATGAAAACGGAGGATAACCAAAAAGGGGGCGTGGTACCTCCCATACACCTGGAGTTTTTCATAGCTTATACCACTGGAATTATTTATATTGTGTGGCGTGAAACCCATGGGTATAATCCAGTTAATATAATAAAGCCACGCCATCCAAGGCCTTAGGCTAATATTTAGCGAATAATAATAAACGCTATGCATTATATACCGCTGAGTATAAAAATTTAATACAGTTATTTACGAAACTATTTGCAACAGTAATCTGAATTTGCTCTACACCCTGTTCATTGTTACAATAATAAACTCCACACACCCATGACTAATTTTGAAACTAAAATCATTTAATATTCGACGAACTAAAATCTAATTATTGAAAATTTTCGGCATGCCAACGAAGTGATGCCGTTCGTATTAAGAGTGCCAAAGCGTATAACTGTTAATTTGCGTAGCCTAGTGGGCAGAGAGAGAGAGAATAATGAAATGGTCTGCTGGCTTCGAATATGTTTCAATTGCATACGCTTAGACCAACATACCGAACTCACTAATTAGCAACGATAGAAATGAGTTATGCTATACAAATATGGTAGGTACAGCTGTACATATGTATGTATGTCCAATTATGGTGATCGGTATGTAAAGCCGTTGATGCAAAATATGTATGTATGTATTTGTATTGCCAAGCATACAAGCAGAAATTTATCAATAACCCAAAGGCTAATGGGACAAAGCAGTTTTGTAAATTAGTGCATCAGGTGAAAAACGAAATTGTTTGTATTGTACATATGTACATATGTATACATATTAAATTCTAACATATGACAAAAGAAATTTTACAAACAACAAAATGAAATGAAATATAAACTTACCGTAAGGTAGCGATAACCCAATACTGAAATGCAACCGGCAATGATGCCAATTAAAATGGCGCCATGCGATCCAACGAGTAAATTACAAACAGTGCCGATGGCAACACCGCCTGCCAATGTTGAATTTTGTACATGAACCATATCCAATTTGTTCTCATGACTCACAAGCGCTGACACTACAAATGTTGTAACTGTAAAAGAGAGACAAAACACAATAAATGGGTGAATATGTATGCGTAAGCGTGACGGAGAGATGGATGAATGGTTAATTGGAAAATATGTTGCATACTGACACACATGCGAGTACAAACTGCAGCTGAAGCAACTAGTTGTCAACTAGCATAAAACTAGTATGCATCAGAAGTTGAGTAGTTGCGAACTAGATTAAAATGTGTCACTATCAAAGAAGTGCAAAAAAGTAAAAAAAAAAAAAACTAAAGTTGCATCGTTAATAATAATAGCTGAGTAGCTCTATTTCAATGTCAAATCGTCAGATAGTTGAAATCTACCACTTCCGACTTTATTGATATTTTTTTTTGGGGGGGTTTTCTTTTAACATAAATCGCAATTCTACCAAGGAAAAAATCAAAATTTCACACTTTTCGTTTTTTGCTTATTTTGTTAAATATACCGTTCCAATAATTCGGAAACTACTGTATTTAAAAAAAATGTACTTGAATTAACGGTGGCACTTTCAATTTCACGAAACAATTTAAGTACAAATTAATTTTTTTCGCTGTCCGCTTTTATATAAAATTTAAGTAAAAAATTATTTTTCATTTAAAATTCTTTTGCAAATAAAAAAAATATTATTTAAAAAAAAAAAATTAAAAATTTCTTACTTTACAAAATTAAAGTTAGCCATTAAAATTTGTACTAAAATTGTTTTCGTGTTATATCTATGTGCGGAAATTTTCTGAATGTGGGTTTTTGCCTCTTTTTACATTTGAATTTTGGCCAAAATATTTTTTTTTAATTTTCATAACTAAAAACTAAATAATTTTGTCATTTATACAAATTCTACAAATTTAAACAAATAAAAAACAAGTTTTCTCCTAAATTAAAAAAATAGTATTATTAGTTAAAAAACTTATGTCTTTGAAAGAAAAAAAAATACTTTCGAAAATTTCAGCATTTCTTAAGACAAATCGAAAACATGGTACAAAAAAAAATGCCTGCAAAATTTAATGGCGAATTTAAAATTTTTCGAACTAGTTTTTATATAGTCATGTTTTTTAGCCATTTGGTGTCTCACTGTAGGGCATGAAAGCGTTAAATCCTACATACTATGTTTGTATTTATGTAAATTAAGTATTGCGTGCTATAAGTGCTGTCGCACATACATTAGCCCAATTAAATTTTCGCTCAAATAAGTTGAACGAAATTCATTAAAATTAATTATACAAGTTTATTTATAATTAAAAATATTTTTCTAAAGCACATTAATTATTCAATAAACATTTTTGTATTTGTATAGTGTTGTGCAAAATATAAGCAACAAACAGAAACGACATTTATTCATGGCGCTTAAGAGACTTCTACAAATTTAGGGTTTTCTATACAAGTGCCAAAGGTCTTTTAATTATTTTCCTACACAATTTACACTGTGCTACAAATTTAAACAATTGTTTTTAAAGCATTCGTTTTATATATAATATAGGTTATATGTACATATATCAAACTTAAAATTTTCGCTATATTACATTTCTTTCTATTGTACCGATTACAACGTTTCAGCGCTCACACAGGAAGCGCTAACTCAAATGTTTCATAATTAATTTATCCAGAAAACAAATATTTCTTAATTGAGTGTGTAAAAAAAAAATTTCCATAAATTTAAGTCATTGCTTCTTTTTTGCACAATACTGCGTGTGCAAAGTATTTTTTGTATAACAACATAATGCTTTCAGCATTAATAAATCTCTGATAAGCGTTGTCACATTTCATTTCCAAAGCGCCTAATTATATTTGGTATTAAAACTGATTTTTGATTGACGAATTAGCAAGAATTTTCTTTGTAAGCTGAATTACATGCAAAACAATATCAATAGCTAGACTTTATGAATATTTTTATATGTAAAGATTCCAATTTTGAAGTTTCTGCAACTATCACAATTTAAGTTTATTGTTAAGCTGTTCAAGCTCCAAAAAGTGGCTTTGTATTTAAAATAACTTCAAATAATCAACAACAAAACACTTAACATATACACATACACACGCATTTTGATGCCTTATTTTCTCAGTTTCATTGCTGCTCATTTTATTCTAACCAATTTTGTTCGCTTATTTGCTTTTTGCTTGACTGTTGCTGGTGTAATTAAAGTTAGGCCAAGTTCGGTTGTAATGAGTATTTTAGCCAGCATTAGCCTCGGACAAGCGGACATGTAGTACACCGTGTCGTATGAGTGTTATGCACGCGCCCATATGAGCATAAGCAGCAAGTGCGGTCTATCATACACACTCAAACACCCATACACTCAGCTACTCGTGTGCGTATGTATGTATGTATGGGTGTGTGGGTGGGTGACTCCTGGTTGTTTGCTTGCTTGCTAACACAGCTGTTGTAGTACTATTTGCAGTAAGCACATAACTGCATTTAAACATACATACATACAAATGTAGATACACGTATGATAGTTGTAGTTATTGTTGTTGCTGCCATTTTGTTAAGCAAAAACATTTTATGGCTCAAAATGACACCGTCGCTTGGTGTTAATTTAAACTGTTTACCAAAACACTCCAATGCAACAGCAATGAAAGCATACAAATTTGGTATGGATGCTTTTAAGCAGAAGTAAATTGCATTAGAATGGAATACAGTCGATCACAGTCAAAATGGGATACTTTATATTGAAGCGAATCGTAGCATACTCTTCAAAAATAAAAAAAGTTAAGGAAGAAAGCATCTAAAAAACGAATGACAATCTCCTAAGGCCACTGAGAAACTTTTCATGGCTGGAGTTCACTTGGGGGGTTTGTCGGCTCTCGAGGATTAATCACTTTTTATACTTTTCATGAATATGTGATGGTATTATAGATAACTTTAGTCCGATGTTTGTAAATATGAGAAGAAGTGATAGATATTTTAATCATTTGCTGGAACCACGAAGATCGGACCAATACAACGCATAGCTCCCATACTTACAATCGATTGTTCCGATAAACGGGCTTTTCCCTACATATAACGCTTGCAATTAAAAAGCTAGAAATTTTGCAGGTTATGTACTTATTATATATGTAGTGAAAATCAGCCAGATCGGATCTACATAAAATTTAGCCCCCATATAATCGATAATTGCGATAAATTTCTTTTTTGACTATGTATTTATCTTTAAATTAACGGTTTTGAACAGTTTGTACCAATTCTAAATAAGGATCGGGTACTTAAAAAAGTTATGCGAAGCCAGCGCTTTCCTTACTTGCTTTCAAGTACTTTTAACACTAAGGGTAGGGGGAATCGAAGATGACATTTTGACGTTTTCATGTTGAAAAGTCAATAAAACTGGTCTCATTAGGAGATGTTAGCTCGCGCAGATTTCAACTTTCTGTACCTTTCAACATAACCAACCCCTCTCTCTTCACTCTACACTCACAATTCAAAAGCTCTGCTCAAAATTAAAGCTGACTCGCTGCGTATGTGCCATACTCATCTTCGTCTCATCCCTAATACATGTTACTTATGTTCATTCCTCGCTATCAGGTGTTACGAGTAGCATTGTAAACATTTGTAGTAGCTTATGTATTGTTCAAAAAAAGCTCTTGTTTAATTGATTTTTAAGCTAAAAATGTAGCAGAGGCTAAGTAAATAAGTTTTCTGCGTAGCACTTCACCAGCATATCGCTGTAAACTGGGTATTAACAGAACTGCTATAATTTGAAATTTCTCCTTTACTCAATACATTTAATACTCAACATGCCGGCAACATACAATCCGTAACATAATGGGCAATAATTTTTTGGTAACACCATTGGCTACAGCATGCAACAAAATGCAACAAGCCACCGTACATGTTGCACATTTCAACTCACATCAAGTGAAACAAACAAGTGCACTAAAGACTATATAATTCCCATACAAAAATATGTAAAAACGTATATTTAAGGGATGCGAGTACCGGGATCCCGAATTTGACTGTGTTACCTTTAGGCGCCTTACACTTTCTAGAAACTAGTGAGAAACTTTCGCTATGCTGAACTAGCTGCTGATATTTTTTTTTAAATTTAAATGTAAAATTTTTAGTTAGTGCGGATATTAAAATTATAAAAATTGTAGGTTTCTTATATAACAAAAATTATTTTTATGGAAAAATAAATTTGTATAAAAAATTCATAAATTACATAAATTTTGAATAGAGTTCTTTACTTTTTTTAACCGAACTTTTGGAAAATAGCAAGCACCCAAAATTCCGAGACAAAACTCGACAACTGCGGGATTGTCAAAACCCAAAAAATTGGCATCACTTACATACATATGTATGTACATATGTATGGGTAGTTCCATGTCAAGTCGTCAGATATGTAGTTGGAATCGGAACATTACGAACAAAATTTGAACCAAATACCGCCCCAGAAAAAAATTGTTTCCCCTTTTTTATGTTTTGCAAAATAAGTTTTTAAAATTTTTCAGAAACCACTGTATTGAAAAAAAATCTTCGAAACTGTTAAAAAAATTATTTTGGAAAAATAAATTTCAAAATTTCTAATTTCACAATTTTTTCTTATTTTTCAAAATCGATTTCTAATTTAAAATTTTTTTTAATTCTTCAATAAAAACTACTATTTAGAAAAAAAGTTAAAATTCTTACTTAATCAAATATTAAATTTTTTAAAATCGTAAAAATTAAAGCTCGACAAAAATATATGTTTTTTTATTTTAAATTTTTCAAAATCGTAAAATTTAAAGTTCGACATTAAGACTTGAATGTTTCAAACACTTATATTTAGAAAAAAAAGTTAAATTTCCTTCTTTATAAAATATTTTATTTTTCAAAATCGTAAAAATGGAAGTTGGAAACTAAAATTTCAACCCACTCTTTTCTATACCATAACTCTGATACATGTATCTAAAGATATCCTACAATTTTTAGTTCGGTATTTTTTTGTTTTAAAAATATGGTTTTTTGAAATTTTTGGGGGGAAAAAATTAAATTTTCTGCGAAAGTTAAAAAAGTTTAAGAAATTGTTGCTAAAAATTCAAAAATCTATATTTTTGAAAAAATTACTCTTTCCAAAAGTTCAGCATATATTTAGATACAGGATACAAGATACACAATACAAAAAAAAATTGATTCCAAAATTTATTGGAGAATTTGAAATTTTACGATTTTGAAAAATTAAATATTTCATCAAGTTACAAATTTTCAAATTTTTTTCTTAACTTGTTTTCAAAATATTAAAAAAAAAAAAAAACTTTGCAAAATTTATTTGAAAAAATTTGTTTCTTTTTTAAAACTTGGTTTCATGATAAGAGGAAGCTCGCAACCAATTTTGACTCAAATTGGAAGGGATTGATTGCAACTACTATGTGCCGATTTGACATGGAAATACCCCTGTGTATATTTGTTTTTGTTAATCATTTTATGCTTCGAAAGCGAGCATTCATTTCGTCCATTTGTAGTGTTGCTGTCGCCAGGTTAAATGTGCCACATTCCTGTTGCATTTATGAGGAGAATAAAAATACGTAATACGCCTGTATGTACATGTATGTATGTATGCATTTAAGTGTAAATGTATTGAGGTGCTCTAGTAATTTGGTTTTCAGCATGTTGGCGCACAGCTGTTGCTCCAGTTGATGGCACTTATATGATCGCCCTTTGGGCTATTTTGTGTTGCATTGCAAACAAAAGCCTCGATTGTTTTTGTTGTACATACTTACTTTATGGACATTATTATAATTTTAATGTGCTCAACGCATGTTGTACTTTGTACAGCAATAATTGTTGCAATCGAAAAATTGTGGTAGCAAATGCGTTGCGAAATTTTAAAATCACAGCCAAATAGCGGTACGAATGTGGTTTGAAAGAGCGAAATTGATATGGAAGGGAAGGTGACAATTTTCGAAAGAGCAAACATTAACTTTTTATTTGTTTTGAATACCAACAATTCTGAGTTTTTAAGATATCTGGCATGTTTCCAGTAAACATTGCCACCAAATGTGAATTGAAAGCAGGTTGCGAGTGAAAGATTCCATATCCTATCTGCCTTATCTTTAACTAGCGTCGTATCCTTAACTAGCTATAATTTGGGTTTGCTGTTAATCAAAATGCAATTTATTGTTATCTAGGCATGTAAAGATTTGTAGCCGCAACAGAAACTTGTTGCCTGGTGAGAAATACCTAAATCTAACGTGCAAGCAATTGTTAAGGCCTAAATTGTAATATACTTGTACCAGACATACGACATAGGGACGTTAGACTGGACCCGAAATTGTTTTTGTTTTAAATTGGGTTTACATATTTGTTTACAAAAGCAAAAACTCGCAATAATGTACAGGATAAAATAAAATAAAATAAAATAAAATAAAATAAAATAAAATAAAATAAAATAAAATAAAATAAAATAAAATAAAATAAAATAAAATAAAATAAAATAAAACAAAATAAAATAAAACAAAATAAAATAAAATAAAATAAATTAGGTGAAAACTGAAAAAGAAAGGAAAGCAAGAGGAGATTAGATTATATTGCCACACAATCTTAAACTTTGAGCTAAGTTTCAAGCCCTTAGGTGGCCGGGCATCGGGAGTCTTTTAGATAAAAATATTCGATTTTTCGTATAGAAATGAGCAGATAAGCAAAAACCTTACTTATTGAAGATTTATAAAAAACTAATTTTCCCACCCAGTCTAATGAACATGCGCACCTATACTCGTATATACGGATTCCTTTCAATCATCTAGCATTAGGTGTTTTCGCATGAACTCGACACAATTTTACGCAGCCAAAGGCGAAAACCACACAATCCTTCAAGTCACACATACATTCGTAGACAGTTACATACATGTCTACCATCAAACATACATACATACAAACAAATGTAAGCCTCTGCTCTTGTAGGCAACCAGCATTAGCTTTACTTAAATGCGTTCATGCATAAGTGTGAACGCAAGCGCTTTTACTCTTGTTCTTGTTCTTGTTCTTGTTACTTGCTTTCACGGTATGCACTTGAATCTTGTATTGTTCGCTTGAGAGTATCCTAAATTGCTATTGTTGCTCACGAATAACTAAGCAAATGTGCATGTATTGTATGTATGTATGTATGTATGCTATTGTTGTTGTTGTTGCTTACCTGTTGCCGCTGCTAATGATAAATACGTGTTGAGTATCGCACGCTCTTGGCCATTGCCATCGGCTAACACTGAATTAAAGCTTGGCCAATATACATACAAGAACAATGTACCAACCATAGCAAAGATATCCGACACATAATTGGCTCCTTCGTGTTTGCCTGGCTCATTTTGATCCTTGCCCGGGCGTAGCATTAGACTTACAGCCAAACCAAAGTATGCACCAAAAGCATGTACCGTAATTGAGCCACCAACATCGCAGATCTGTTTTGATGCAAGTAGCAAAGAGAGAGAACGGGAAGAAGAAAATGAGAAAAATAGAGAACAAAGAAATATATTTGAATTAAATACGTGCGTTAAACTAAAAAAAAAAAATAAAAAATAGCAAAATAAAAAAACAAAATAAATAATAATTCCTTAATGTTTCCTGTTGGGTAAGTAGCTGCTGAGTGTAGCAGCTGTTCGTCTGCTTTGTGTGTCAAAGTGCTTTTAAAGAAGGCTTAAGTTATTCCACAAAGCATTACACCTGAGTTTTGCGGTTGCCATACATGGCGCATATGTGAGCGTGAATGCACGCGAGTTTTGTTTTTTCTTCTCGGTTTATGGGCGACGATTTTGTGCAAGTCAAAGAGAGGGTGTGAGTTTTGTGGTAATTAAATTTTTTTTTTGTTGTACAGTGTTATTTTGTAGTCTTAAATTTTTGTATGCCTGCTTAGGTTTTTTAGTTATGTTAAGGTCGTCGCGGTCGTGTGGTAAACAACAACAAAAACAACGTGGCGCATATACATACATATGTACATATATATCCAGATATTTGAAGCCAACTTCTTTCGCCACCACTATAAACAGCTGGAATAAAATATTGTTTTTTGTGGTAAAATGAGATCTAAACACCTGGAAATATTTCGCTAAACATTACTTTCAATTCTATGCACCGGTTTTTGAGTGATGCTCGTGCAAACATATAGAAGGACAGAAAAAATTTCCAAAAAAAAAACAACAACATTGTTTTGAGTTATTTTTTAATAAAGTCCACCATGTTAACTATTAAAATAACAGCGATATTAGTTGGTGTATCAGGGATGTAGTGTTGCTGGCCTACCACGCCGAAGGTACAAGATTCAAGTCCTGGGACAGGTAATATCAACCCTTCGATAGTGGTTTGACAAACTCTGCGAGTGTATTTTATCCATTGAAGGGCTTCTCAAAATTTGTAAAAAAAAAAGTTAGAAGCAGCACACCACAACTTGATTGTGAAGCTCGGTCTAAACCTCCTTATGCACTTACGCTAAAGATATGCAATGCAACATATTCATTGGTGGCGAAGAGAACAATCTCAATGAGCGCCATAAAGAGCAATTGAATGGGTGTGGTGCGTCCCAATAATGCACCCATGCTTATCAACGGTACTGCAGCGGCAATATCTGCATCAATTATGCTTTCCAGTGATAAGCTGAAAGAAAGAAAAATTGCATTATAAA
Source organism: Sphenella marginata (assembly GCA_951509765.1). NCBI lineage: Eukaryota > Metazoa > Arthropoda > Insecta > Diptera > Tephritidae > Sphenella > Sphenella marginata. Next base: position 12,901,733 of record OX608082.1, read on the forward strand.
AACTAAAAAAAAAAAATAAAAAAAAGTTTTCAAGTAAAGCAAAATACTAAAAACAAAGCAAAAATAATAAAGAAAATTAAATTGAGCAATTCAGAAAACTGCAAAAAAAAAACAACAAAAAAAAAAAGAAACGACAATTTCTCGTACTCCATATTCAATTTTAAAAAACTTTTACGCTGCAGGCACACCTTGATTGGTATAATAGAAGTGAAGTAGAGATTCAAGCTAATACAATTTACCGGTTGAACAATGAAAGACAACGGTAGTAATGTCGTCTGGAGCCTGCAGCTTGGAAAAGGATAAAATCTTTGCGAGACAGATAGCAAGTTGCGCTTAAAACAAAATTGTGAAAAAAAATTATAAGTAGGAAAGTGAATGTAGACCAAGGGTCGGCAAAATTGTAAGTGCGTTAGTATTGGTAAAGCGCTCTCAACGCACGAACCAGTTGATATGTTTATTAGTTGCCTGCTAGACAGCGAAGCAAAAGCACATATTTATGATACCGTGGCACTTTTTTTATGTAAATTGCAAAATTAAAATGCAATAATCTAATAAATCCATTTTATTTCTATGAATATACATAGTTTCTGACTAAACAAAACAATTATTCATTTCATAATATGAAGGTACATAAGGAAAAATGCTACGTACATACATGCATATATTATTTGCTGCGCAAACAAGCGATCGCCCTGCACGATGTTGGCACGCCACTTGCTCAGCGACGACTAAATCAATCACCGAACAAAGAGCGTAACCTATCCGTGTGAATTGCGCTGCATCTTAAGATGTATGAAACTGCCGACATCTGATGTAGACAAATTAGAGTGGGTAAAAATAAAAAAAAAAAAAAAAAAATTTCACTGTTTTTTTCTCGGCAGGTACTAAATTATAATGGCGAACTTGGATTCAATTTCCGTAATTGTATCTATTAATATTTTTCAAATTCGAAATTTCGAAAATCTTTTTTTTTTTCTTGTTACAGCTTAATGTCTCATCCAACCTCTTTAGGACAAAAGTTTGCATGTGCAAAACCAGAAATTCTGGCTGGTTCATTCCGATTCAAAGTTCGCCCCCTTCCCTTGACGCTACATGGTACTATTAACTCCAAACATATTCTGCACAGTCCGAGTTTCAGTGGACAAAAAATAATTCTTTCCCCACCATCATATCAGTGACTGTATATTGTTTATATCTGTAGAACAGTCTTAAACCCTTGGGGAAGGTAGAGGTAATACAGCAACATTTCCAAATTCAGAAATTCGCACATTAACGCTTCTGTCATGAGACCAACGGTATCTAAGTGCATAGTTGGAGCTTTTGCGCCAGCCACCTGTATGCACTAACTGAGCTACGCAATAACAATAGTTACGGTTCTATGTATTCTTGCCACTAACAAAATATTATGATAGAATCAACAGATTGCACATCTTAACGCTTGAAGATAAAGATGCATGAACATGAAATCGTGTCTTTAATTGAGAGCTTAAATGGTTTGAGTAAATGCTTAGCTCCTTTTGGCTATGTTGGTTATGTATATAAAGATAAGTTCTTCAATGACTATATCGCACACTAAATCAAAAAGAGTCACAACTCAAAATCTGAGTAACTTTCAGTTAATTGCTTCTGGATCGCACAAAAGTGATTTGATTTTGAAAAACTTGACATCACTGTGCTCTTTAAAGAGTAACGATAATAGTCAAAAAGAAAAATATTGTATGTAGCCAGTACAGCACTACTTTTTATAAGGCAATCTATGCCAAGAAAACGACCTAAAAAAATTTTGAGTTGTGACTGTTTTTGATTTAGGGTGCGATATATGTATACATGGTATCGTATATTTATAAACATATGTCACACAGGATGACCATATTTGGTGTCTAAAAGCTTTTCCAGCACCTTCAGCATGATCGAAGTTAAGCTTAGTGGTCTATAGTATTTTGTCTAAGGTTCTCAGTGGACATTTAGTCAGTACTGTTTGCGTGTGAAATTTCTTTTCATATTTTTAACTTGTATATATTTTTTTTATATTAAAACAATAAAAACTTACTTTATTTTACCATCCTCCATATGAAAGAATCCTTTTACCAAAATACACCACTGTACAACCAGCGCTGCCATACAGAGAGTATAACCCGTAGCGCTGTAGCCATATTTACGCAGGAAGGTCATCAAAAATCCGAAACCAATATATATCATCACTTGAACATCTTGAAAGTCTGTAAATAAGAGAATAACAATAATTTAAAAATATTTATGCTATACAAAAATGAAGGCACATAGTCATAGACAATTTAAAATAAGGTTATATCTACTTAAAAATGTTGTCAAAATAAACATAATTTTATGTCTGTCAACTTGAAACACATTTTATGTCTAAGACTGAGTTTTAGTTTTTAAATCACGGTTTGTGTCTATGCTTGTGCGATGTCACAAAGCTTACTTCAAACTTGGCTTTGGCTTTTTGTGGTTATTGCCTCCGCTATGCTATTTTTTGTGAATAAAATAGTTGACACAGGGTGACTTCGAAAAACATAAAAAATTTCTAACTTAATTTTTTTTTCATAAGGGAACCCTCTTACATTTCATTTTAGCTGTAAACTTTGTTTAATATGACTATGATTATGGGCCAAAGTGTCTTGAAGTTTGATTAATAAGGATCGGAAGTGTAAATTCAAATCGATTTCCGTGCTTGTCGGAAATATTTTTACAGAAAGCTTATTTATCTAATTTACAATAGCTGCAACAGAAAATATTGGCAAGATAAGTACGAGTATAAGACCATAACACATTCATCTAAGCTCCAAATTTAGTAACATAAAATAATCACAAAGAGTCATTAATACATTTTAGTAAATTTTAGTCGTTCATAATTTTGCATATATGAAATTCAATTAACAACTTCACTACAAAATCTAGCTGTAGTAATATGAAAATTGCAAAACCACTCATTCTGTCATTAGTCGATTAAGCAAAAATTTATCGCTTCATAATTAATTGATAACTTTGAAGTTGTATAAATTTATAAAAAAAAAAAAAAAAATTTAATGAAACATAATCGCCAACAGAAATTCATTCATTAAAACAAATCCACACACACACAGAATTACACATTTATTATGTAGAATTAATTTCTACAGCAGTCGCCCATTTGAGTTGTCTAAAAACATGAGCTGGAGCTTTTGCTATGGTTTGTGGGCCATGCATATTAATTCCGTCTAATTGCTTCAATTAAGCTGTTGCAATTGCATTGTCAAAAGCCAATTGTATTAAGATTAATGACAAAGTTTATCTACATATGGTTAGTGGTAAGCGCTGGTGGGGGTGAGGGATGCAAAGTATTTGCGCTTGCGGATTTACACAAATGTACAATATGCGCGCACAGAGCTTTTCATAAATTAACCGTAAATAAACTAAGCTCCATACGCAACTATACAAAAGCAAATTTAATACATATGTGTAGGTGTGTGGGTGTGTGATATGTTGTTAACTGTAGCAGAGATCGTATTGGCTAGAACTTTTATTACGAGCCATCCCAACTTCCTTCGATAACGCTCATATATGAAAAAAAAAACGTTAGTGGACTAGTTGGGCTTTATACCAGCTCCGAAAGCTTTTTGCAAGTAGTCGCTTTAACTACAGGGCTTTTATGGCTGTTTATCTTTGTTTTGATACCTACAAAAATGCGATAATAAATTTTAATTAACAAAAAAACTTGATTAGCTGCGGCATTATTAGCACTTAATTGGAATTAATTTTTAGTTTAAAATTTTTTTTTCCATGGCAGGTTAACTTTAATTAAGGTGGCCGTTTCTTTTCTTCGCTTTTCTCGACTTTTGACCCTCTCAGGTTTTAATACAATTTTGTATACAGCTACATTTTACTTACATAAATACAACCTCATTTTTAATTTAAAATTGTGGGTGTGGCAAGGTTTCGAAATATTTGAAAAAATTCTTTGGTAGATACTTTTAAGCGGTGATAACTATTGAACAGCTCAACCCATTTCAAAGAACTTTATACCATTAGACAGCTATCTAAATCCAAATATACACTGTTTAAAATTTTATATTACACTGAAATTTTTTTTGGTTAAAAGTGAAACTGTATCTCGTGAAAATATTGAACGGCAAGTGTTAAAAAAAATTTTTTTTTAGAGCGGTCTATTTAATATGAATAACACATGGAATTTTCTGATTTTAAAATTTTTAAAGTTAAAAAAAAAAATATAGATATAAGTATTCTGCTAGTAAATGGTACCTCTAGAAATTAAATCGACTCCATTTGGCACACGAATATACTTTGCAGTCCCCTCGAAGAAAGTTTAACCGAATCTGACAAAGTTCAAAAGCTCCCAGCACAAATCCTTGTTTCCAAGTTTGGTATCAAATTGGCTTAGCCATTGTTTTCGTGTTAATGCAAAATTATGGTGAGCTTAATTGAGTTGGCGAATGTTGTTAATAAATTCTTGATGATGTGTATAACGGTATATGAGAACAGAACAGAAATAAAATACATACGTGAATATAGCTCAAACTCAGTTATGGGTGTATCTTAAGGTGGATTAGATAGATTTAGATTTCTAAAAATTAATTATTGCTTTTACACTGAATATTTTAAAACCCTTTGCAGTACATTAGAATTGAAATGGTATGGTGTTTGTCTGATTTACCAAAGATCCTGGGTTTTAGTCCAAAATGGACTCGACAGTACAAATAATGGTTTTTTATTTTAATCGATTATTTCTTCGAAGTATAGTTTTTCCTAAACCGATTAAATATAATTTTTAAGCAATCGATTATATTCACTACACATTTTAAATCGATTGTTATAAATTGTAAAACTATGTACACAGTATAGCCGAAAACAAATGGTTTTGTATATTCAACTTCTAGTTAACCTTATTTCTAGTTAAATCTTGTGTAGCACTGAATATTGCTTACAGTTAGTCATTTTAAAAACTTCATTAACGAATTTTATTTTGTGTCATAATTACAGTAAAAAATTTTGAATATTGTTGAATAAATAATTTGAAGCTTAAGCTAAAAAAATATTTTATTATCTTAATACATATTATCATAATTTAATTTAGCAATACATACGGAAAAAATCCAGGGGTGGATCCACCAGGGCGATTTTCGGATCCAAAGCCCCCTTCGGAATTCAAAACAGTCATACTTTTCAGAAACTGTGAATATTTCGAAATTTTATAAAAAAAAAATTGATCCCCTAACCCCAAAATAAAACTCTAAAGAGAGTTCCTTTAGTAATAAATATTACTTTGCACTCAGATGGCTAATGCGAGTTAGAATCTTCTTCGGACGTTCTTAAGTTACGCTCTACTAGTCCGACAAGGAATCTGGTATAATATGCGAAATTAAGGGTATTGCTTACATATATCTGTACATGTGTACAGAAAATTTGAAAAAAGAAAAAAAAAATTCTCTGCTCGAATTGCATTGGTTTCGCGCAAAAGTGTCATGATGGTTTTAAAATTTTTTGTTTGTTTTATTATAAAAAATATATCTCCCTATCATATCTACCTCCAAACGCATTCACATATTATTTGTAACATATATACATTAAAACCGAAAAGAATTATGCCTGTTTGCGCTCAGATTGAATCAGTAAGCCATTTAAAATTTATGGACCCCTACACACGTCAACCCATATCAGTGCTGATGGAAAAAAGGAAAAAAAAAATGTTGCTAGTTGTGTGTACTTAAAAATTCATGTAGCAGCTTAGCCAGCGAAAGCAAATAATTTACGAGCGTATGTTAAATATTTGTAATTTGTACGCTTTTGGTGTATCTATGTAAATGGGTGCCACGTGTCGTATGAGCAACGCAAAAATTCATAACTGGCTAATGTGAGAAAGATTTGGTTTCATAACGCCAACTTCTATTTAATTGTGAGAAAAAGCAATAAATTAAATAACACAATTTGACAATAAATAAACAAATGATGGAACAATAAATTAAATTAAGTATACAAATGTATATACATATGTATGTATGTACAAACCAAACAAACTTTGACAACAAAATTGAAAAAAAAAAAATTTAAGACAATAGATGAGTGCTTGCGAACTGCTTTCATTTTAAATCATACTGCACAGCGTTTAACGGTATTTTTGTATATATGACCGGATCCATTTATAATTTCAATGACAGTTAGCTGTGATAAAATCAGCAATTTAAGCTTTTAGTGAAAAGTAATATTTCAGCCTTTTTGTAAAATTATGAATATGTAAGTGCCTACTTGTGCTTATCAGCAGCTCATTTGAATATTTTTCTAGTTCACACAATTGTTTTTGTGTTTTGCAGTAATTTGTTTACGGAAAGTATAACGGCAAGAAAGAAGAAAAATATTCCAGTAAACCATATTAGCCATAAATGAGTCTGAAAGTAGTCGTAATTGGGAGCTTTTGCTGGTTTTATGAGCCCCTTTATATCTCGAAACCGTTGGCAAATTCCGTTGGGTAAATTTCCAAATTTATTGTTTGCTGGGTTGGAGCTTTTATCGGCCAATATTGGAAAAAGAAAACAATAAGTTTTTACTTTTTCTCCTAGCTGTTTCGACGCTTTCTCTTTCTTTTCTCAATCACTTTTTTTTGTTTTTTTTTTTTGCCGAAAAAACTCTAACCCAGCAGACAAGATAATCATTTTTTTTAAAGAAAACTGGATGAATATCCCTAGCAATAGCCGAAGAAACTGAAATGTATTCAAAATTGTTTCTAGGCTTGTAAATCGTCCCACTCTCTTACTTTCTAGTCCAATTTATGGAAACTGACGATTACATATAAGAATTTTTAGTTTAGTCATAAAGCTCTTCTGAAATTTATTATGCGAGCTTTTTTATGTTGTTGTTGTTGGACGTGGAGAGAACTGTAGAGGAGTCCTTGCACGAAGTCAAGCTTGTACAGCCGTTAGCGTAGGAGACTATAGAGACTCCCTCTGGAGGAGAAAATTTAAATATCCATCTCATCCTTTTTGATTTTCATTTATTTTCTTATATTAACTGAGATCTTAGAATTTTAGTTTTCATTATCTTTTATTTGAAACTTTTTAGAGCTGAAAATTGATTTGATTCTAGAACGGTCCAATATAGCTATAAACACTTATAGACGGCTCAACTTCCTTTGAACTCTTACACACATACACACTAAAGGTTAAAAGTACGCTATAAGATCCCACCACTTATATAAGTACAAACATATATGAAAGCATGTACTTTGTCTACTTTGATAGATACTTACGCGGATATTTGGAAACGTGTTGTTCGCCTAATTCATCGCCTTCAATGCGTGGTAAAGCTTCGTCACTGTAACGCACGAATAACCAAAAGAGTGCAAGTAAAATTATTTGCACAATCATTAGGACCACGAATCCAGTGACTTTGGCAACAGGCGAATGCATCTTGTCACAACGGATGTAAACCAAAAGTAGGAAAAGTAAAAGAATTTGAATCCAAGTAGCAATTGAACTGGAAGGCAATCTAATGCCACACACACAGTCAAGTGATGTTGAACTTTCGTTTAGTTAGGTTAGTTTTTTGGTTAGAGATGGTACAACAGCAAGCAAACTGGTTGAGTAGCAGTTCACGGGTTGGCGTACGTGAAGAAACTTATTTGCCGAATGGCTTAGCCACGAAATTGTCAGAGAGCTCAATATGAGATGGTTTTCTTAAGTAGCAGCTTTAGCACACATTTACACATAAAAAAACACACACACACATATACACACGCGTTTGTATATGCGCCCACGAACAACCGACTAGGACATATGGATGCGACAATGAAATTTGGTGTTTTGTCAGTTCGCTGCGTTTGCTCAAAAGTTAAAAGCTTTTCTTTTTTTTTTGTTATGCGCGCGCGTGCTTTTCAAGAAAATCACATAAACCGTTAACGTATTGCTACAAAAAGCAGTGAGAATAGCGAAAAATCGAAAACTTTCCAACACGTTTGGCGCACACTTCAATGCATCACATTTTCCTTGCAAACTTTTTTTTGTCGAATTTTCAGAATTTTTTTTTTGGTTTTTTTTTCGACAAATCTGCACTAAGCAAGCTTGAAATGCACGCTAAGCTTTGTGCGCAAACAAAAAAAAAAATGACTTCCTTTTGCTTCTTCAAAACTTTTTGCGCTCTAACAATTTGTGCGGCTAACTGTTACGTCCGCAATGCCCAACTGTTGGGGTACATTTGAATAGTTTAGAATTTTTCGTGATATTCAAATGGCATTGTTGTGCGAAATTTGACGCTGCCGCTGACTGATTCGTTGATCCGCGCTAGCCACCTCGCGCTCAAATTTAGTTATTGAGATATGTTTGTTAGAATGTTTGACGGGCAATTATGTGTGCTTACATTGGGGCGTTTGGGGGGGGTTGTTGTGGGTGCTGTTGTTGTCTAGGGCGATGACGCCTACCCCCACACCCTCCAGCAGCAGCAACTATATCAGAAATAGCTGTATCTATTGAGGGACCGATCTTGAGGGGCGATTAGGCGCGATAAGTGGCCGATATCTTATTTATTTACAGTTTAGATACACTTTACTGATTTCATTCCTTTGTTTGGTTCCCTTTTTTTTCATTTTATTGCTTTCTCTCTTACGTTAGGTTTTTGTAATTTGTTGGTGTACAGTGTTGTAATATGATGATAGCAGCAGGCAGTCGCTGATCCCAGTAGTGGTATGAACAAAACAATTTCTAACAAGCTATGAAGTATCCCTATTGCCTCCAGACCCAAATGGTGCTTATTCTGAAGGATTTATACTGCAAAGATTTTCCGTCATTCCTCGTCGATTTTTGTTTTTTACAAACCGGTTTTGGCGATCCACCATCTTCAGTGTAAGTTTTCGTTCTCATCTGTGTCTTATTCTGAAGGCATAGAGGGGTATTCATATACCACCCTCAACCTCACCAATTTGGAGCTCCAAAACTTCCTCTTCGAAGACCCTACAAGACTCTACTCCCTCAATAATCTATCCTTAGTGACTTCAGAGGGGCTTTCTAAAATTGCTTCACGACTTCCCGAGAAGATGCCGGTTTAGAGGGCGAATTTTTTCGAAGCCGCCGCAATTTCAAGCATCGCTGTATGAAACTTTAGCTAATTTTGATACACCCCTTCTTGCTATCCTTCATATATTTCATCTTGTTCCAAGTAGTTTTCTTCAACTTGGAATTTTCTCTTCTGGGTGTAACTATAGCCATTTTCTTTGTTTTTAAATACAAGGGGATATATGTATATCTTCGTAAGTATGTAATCTAGCTATATCTACATGTAGTCACATATCTCTTTTCAATTGTTTATAATCACTTTCAAATGTTTCTTTTTTTTGTTTATACAGCTCGACGACGTGCTTGTTGTCTATTGACTGGATCGCTCATTAAACGCCATTTGACTCTGGAATGAATTAAGAAAATTTAAAATAGTAATTCTACAGCTATTGTCTATACATTTTGCTTAATACTCATATATGTATGTACATACATCTGTTCTTACTTAGGGATTGTGTATGAACCGACTTCTACAAGAGGAGCGCATTGCTGTCCTTATATGTATGCCCAACATACCCATATACGATTTACTGCAATGGAACAATTGAATTTCTTGTTGTTTTTGTGCATTAAGAATTAATTTCAAATTAACAGACAAAATGCCAATGTGAATATGTAATGCGAATTAAAAATTTAATACAATTGTTATTTAGTGAAATTGCAAAACACTTAAATAAGTAGAGTGCATATTAGGCACGGCAAAAAATAAAATTTTTTTATGGAAATTTTTTAGGATTTTTTTTTGGGATTTTTTTTAACATTTTTATTTGAATTTAAATCAGCAATGTTAAGTCCACAAAGTTTTGCTGTATTCTTCTTCTCAAAAAAAAAATTGTAAACAAAAAAAATTGGCACAGTCTAATATGCATTCTACATAATTAAGTCTGTTTGCAATTTCGCACACTTTTACATTTTTTTTCGTCATTCTGCAAAATAGTGTCAGTGGTTACCACTTTCGAAGAATGGAAAAAAATATTGGCACAGTCTAATGTGAATTCAACTTAAAAATTAATTTTTTTTTGCTATTTTGGGCACTTTTTAATTTTTTAATCCATTGTAAAAAATATTGTCAGAAGTTATGATTTTCGAAGAATAGAAAAAGTATATTGGAACAGTCTAATGTAAGTTCAGTTTTATATTTTTTTTGGCAATTTCGGACACTTTTACATTTGTTTCGTCGTTTTAAAAAATATCAAATAATTTTCGAAACATAAAAATTTTTTTTTTGGCTCAGTCTAATACATAGTTATGTATACGTAAATACATAAATACATACATACATACATGTAGTGAAGTACATAGTCTTGTGCAAGTACTCGAGCAACTTAGTTGCAAAGCCCTCATAAAGACAAGTAGACGACTTATTCTAAATTTCTGTAAAGCTTGTGCTAAACTAAGTTAATATCTCGGGATGAAATGCCAAATGAAGGCCGGTTGCTCACTTCACAACCTTAGACGTCAGAAAGGGTTGAGCAAAATATCTCTGAAAATATTTTTTCAAAACAGTTCAACTTGTTTGTGTAGATAGCTGCAATTTTCCCCCAGAATTCATTAGTCCATTTTAGACCACTCTAATCTATATCTATATTTATTATTCATAAGTTGAAGTCACGATCCATTTTGCTGCCCTCAAGTAAGCAACATCAAAGAGCATTAAATTCGCTTAAAATTATAAATGTGTTACTAACTAACTCATATGGATCAGATTTTCAGCTAAACAAATAAACAAGTACCTACATGCACTCCAAACTTTTAACACTTGTCGATTAAGTAAAAATTAACAAAGCTAACTAAATAAAAGATAAATAGCAATTTATAGCGAATTAATGACGAGATGCTGAAAGTAGTTTAAGTGTTTGCGCTTAGTTTTGCAATAACAACTAGATAGAAAATGAAAAAAACTAAATGTAGAAAATCTTTGCTCGATCGAAAAAGTAATCGCTTAACGATAAGATGTTCAAGAATTGAGAAAGCTCCACAAAATTTAATGCCCAGTAAGTATAGTCGTTGCTTAACACGCATTTAAGTTAAAGTCTTTACTTACCTTAAACAATGATTTTAGCTCAAATTAAAAGAAATAGGATCCCCTCGTGAAAAACAATTAAGTTGGTTACTGGTATGAAAGAATTTTTGATTTTTTGCAAGGTAACCCTGTGTCAACTATCTTATTCACAAACCATAGCATATCTGTGGCAATAAGCGAAAAAAGCCAAACTCAAGTTTGGATTAAGCGACAACACAAACACAACCATAGACACAAACCGTCATTCCAAACAGTTAAAATGACGTTTTTGTAATTTTAAAATTAAAACTCTATCTTAGACATAAAATGTATTTTTAAGTAGATAAAACTTTATTTAAATTTGGCTAGGATTATGGGCCAAAACATTACCAATAAAGACATTCCCCTTCTATTTCTCTTACTCTGCCTGTCCTTTGCTTGCAAATCGTGATTGTAGTCGTACTCTAAAATCAGCCAACATCGCTGTGCACATTGGTTTGAGTTCAAGCCTTTATTGGTGTGATTTATGCTCTTTAAATCGGCTTAAATACAGAGACTACTCGTACCGTCTCCATCAAATTCCGTGGTTGTATTGATGCGCTGTTGCACTTTGAACTTCATATTAAGCTTTAGCAATGACGGTGTGGACTAAGTAATCAAAGGAACATCAGTAAGAGGTTTCGAACTATTTAGTAGTAAGCTGGTTAAAAGCTATGAATTACTTATGAAAATCTGCAGATATGATGGCTGAATGACTGAGCGAAAATACATAACAGTAATGAAGGCAAATTGTAAGCCGCTTGGGAGCGTATGCAAATGTGAATCAAACAGATTATGTATGGACTCTTTCAGAATTTGTAATCTGCATTGATGACGGCGCTTCAAAAGCATTGACCAAAAACGTCATGAGTGATTTTGTATCATTGCGTATTATGAGAGGTCATAGAATAAAATAATTTTAGTAAGATATGTATGAGTTTCCAAACGAATTTTGAAAATATTTTGTATAGTTCATTTTTTTCCTACAAGGCATGTGGTATTTAGCTTGTGTATATAATTTTTCTATAGCATACTTCTAGGCGCTTGATTAATTATATGATACCTTAATGAAATAACTCGCTGTTTGTGCGTACTGTACTGAATTCAGTTAAGACAATTAAGCTGAGCTTTTAGAAAACCAAAATAGAAAATCAGAATTTTTCCGGGATCATATTAGAGACTTTTTCGGATTGTCAATTTGGGATTTGTTCGTGACAGTTTCGGGATTACTATTGCAGCTTTTCACGACTGCTTAGGATCATTTCTTGATTGTTCACGGTCTTTTTTCGGGATCATGTTGATACTATTTAGGGAACGAACCCCAATTTTAATTAGCACTAAAGTTATACAATAAAGCGAAAACTAAGTGGAAGATTACCCCCATTTAAAGGTCCCTTTGAAGAACGCCATATCTCAGTGTTTTCTCAACAATGCTTTATCTTCGCAACGGCACTGAAAGCTTCATTGAATGAAAGTTTGCAATGATAATGCTTTCTCAGCATTCTATGCGTGCGCCCCACGCACAAGTGCAAGTATGTATGTATGTGTTCCATCTACATGATTGGTCTTGTTACAACTTGCTCATTCGAGTATAGCAAAACTACAATGAATAGGGTCATCTTGTTGTTTTGAGAGCTTTCGATACCCTTTTATTAATTTAGTTTTATGTGGTGTAAAAACTGCAGAAGGGAAACAATGTGCTATCTAAATAGAGCAGCCCTGTTGAGAAATAACAACAGAACGAGCACAAAAACACCATCAAAGGTTAAACTAAAAGTAAACTTTTTAATTAACGAAAAAATTGTGAAAACAAAACATAAAACAAAAATATTTAGCAAATTGAGAAAAGTATCAAAGTTTAAATACATGTACCTATTAAGTACAAAAAACAGCAGACAATAGGTGGTATATGTGTGTATGGATGTAAGTGCATTATCAAGATAAGCAACTAAATTAAAAAAAAGGGGATAAGGCACGAGAACTACAAAAGGCTAAAGAGAACAGCGAAAGTTTTCAGTAGCTCACTCCGAGTAAGAGAAAATATATTGTATACCCAGTAAAATATGAAGATCTATAGTGGTGTGTGTGAGTGTGCAAGGACTCAGCGCAAAAAATCGTGTAAGCTGTTGCAAACAGTAAGATATGCAGCGACAGGGCTGCTTGCTCCGATGCTATATAAGCTTTACAATAATAATAGTAATAGTAAGCTCCAAAAACAACCTACTTTACTTTTAAATATTATTGTGCATACTTTTAGACGTTGAGAATATTTGGAGAGCTTTTTGAAAGTTAAAGGCCCTAGTCATAGTCAAATTAAAATAGGGTTTTATCTACTTAAAGGTGATTCTAAAATAAACATAATTTCAGGTCTGTCGTAATCAACTTAATATACACTGTATGTATGCTCGGTGGTTGGGGAATAAAATAGTTGACACAGGGTGAGCTCGCACAACAAAACTATCCTCGCAACACTTAGCAACTTAATTTTTTGTCATAAGGGAACCCTGTTTCTTTTCATTTTAGCCATCACGGTGAAATTTTAAACCCAAGTTTACTTTGGTTGTTATTACTATATGATACGTTCGCTCTGCAAACTAGCTGAAACACCACCAGATTTCTCAATCGCTTTCCACTTGGATCTCTTATCGCAGTGGTGGCCTCCGTCTGAAATTGACTCCACTGATATTATGACAATTCAAATTTCACCCAAAGCCTAAATAAAGTGGGACATTATTTTTTGGTGGGTTTGTGCATTTATTTAAAAAATGAAAATACCTTACGACTAATACAAGTTTGTACTGGTTTATGTGCGTGTGATGTATTGTTGCAGCTAATAAAGATAATATGAAAATCTATATACATACTTACATATTTAGAGTAGAAATACAGTATGAAGAGTGAAAACTTTTACAAAAGAGCAGATGCCCTTAAAAGCTAGCTAGCCATATATGTTAAAAAATAAAGAAACTAAAAAAAAATATTTATTATAAAACAAAATTTTCCAATTAGGTGAGCTAAGTTTAAAACTTTTGTTTATTGCTATGGTATGTTTATGAAAATATTATTATTACAACGGTAGGTGTGTGTGTGTGCTTAATCAATATGAAAGTGGTCTAGATATCGCAGTCAGTGTCAATTATTTGTAAACTGCTCACCAACCGGGTGTCGATCTCTAGGTATGAAACACCCTTTTAATTGATCAATAATGCTGTACCTCTTCCTTAAACGTCCTGTTGCTTTGCTGGTGTATATGTATTAGTCTCCGCAACTGGTTTGGCAAGAATCATGCGATTCAACACCACATAGAGCGCGCCACCAAGAATAAGTTCAGCGATGCCAACGATTACAGCCAACAACCAGCCAGGGATGCCAAGTCCATCTATAAAGTAAAATACAAGAATTATGTATTTTTTAGTAGAGAGAATTATTTATATTTACATATATGTACATATATGATAACTCTTTAATACAAAACCAAATATAAAATAATTATTATTTAGTTAAAATTAAAATAAAATCATGGGGTCGAGTTGCCAAGTTATGACAAAAACGTCATTTTAACTGTTTGGAATGACGGTTTGTGTCTGTGATTGTGTGTGTAATATCGCGTACTCCAAACTTGAGTTTGGCTTTTAGCGTTTAGAATAAAATAGTTGCCACAGGGTGATCTTGTAAAACATAAAAAAATTCTTCATACAATCAGAAAATGCTTGGATTTTCTTCTTCTAAAGCTCGGCAACTGAAGCCATCAGGATTATTATCCCTACTATATACACTTGTATTAATATAATTTTACTTACTTAATATAATTTTACTTACTGAAATATCGGCGAGTTAGTGTCCTACGTCCACGCATGACACGTCTGGTCGCCTCCGTTTCCTGTGTGCAATAGGCGAGTAAAACTGTAAGAGAAAATATTCAATTAAAAAAGTACGCCAAATAGAAAAAAAAAAAATGTTAGAAACCAAAACACCTTGTTAGTGAAAGCTACTTTTATTAAAAAAAAAAAAACAAAAAAATATTATGTCTATAGATTTAATTTTAGTGAGCTAATCTGACAAGCGCTCGTATACACCCAAGGCATGTTGTTGTAAATTTAAAAAGTTCATGACACGGTCTGCAACTATGTAACTCTACATAGAGAAACTGTGGAGCGTACATTTTCCGAATTTGATTTAGCATTTTTCCCATAGCTACCAACAATGTTTTTGTTTTTTTTTTTACTTTTACGCCTCTAGCATTTGAAAAATTGATAAATATGAATGGATGTATGAGTGGGGCCATATGCCCATAGGACGGACGAGCGTATGTAAATCATGCATTGCCTTACATCATATTCCATCTGTGTATTAATGTCAATGAAAACACACCGGAAAAATCTGCATAAAAATCCATTACTAACGCAATAACGGAAAAGCAAAAAAAAAAAAAAAAATATTAAAAAAAAATCAAAAACAAAGTAAGCTTTTTATGCAAAAGATGCAGCAGATACGCAACAAAGAGTACAAAAAATGTAACGGAACTCAATAAATAAAAACTTATTTTTGTTTTGTATGTACATATTTTTGATACCGTTGACACAAAGACAAAAAAACAAAAAAAAACAGAAGCGTCGTACAATATGTGAGGCAAAAAACCAGTTCATCATCATCAGTGTCACTATCAACGTCGAACCCTTTCCGTGCGCCTTTCACATCCGCTGCCGTGTATGGTGTTATGTAACTGCAACGACAACAACAACAACAAAGCCACAATGGTTGATAGTAGAAAAAAAATATGGGCAATAGATATAGTGACAATATATGGTGGTACTGTTTGTGGCCGGCCAGCAAGCGACCCAGGTGCATATGCGCCACGTAACGCCCATAAAAATTGGCAAAAGCTTTTGTATGTTGAATGACGCCCACCAAAGGGATGCACCTGTGCCAAGTGAAGAATAGCAAAAGAGTTTACATTCATCTTTTGTTTTGTGTTGTGCAAAGTTAGACTGTTTTGATATCTAAAAAAAGGTATGGTGTGTTACGGTACTTAAATCTGAAAATACTATCGGAAATCGCAAATCGGTCTACGCTTGGGACTGTCATCGCAGTGTCTCTGCTTCCAACGGCTTCTGTTGGTGGTGAGCAGGATTGCTGGGCTGAATCATATTCATGCATTCATGCAATACGAATTTTGTGAATATTCAAGATTTTGTACCATTAGGACGGATAAGAGAGATGACATCCCTCATTCGTTTTTACATCGTGGAAATTTAATATTCCGACTGAAGGGCCAAATGCCCCTTCCTCTTCGTCAAATCATCCAACTACTAGATTTATTGGCTTTAGCAGTGATCATGTTCACAAAAAAAGAAATGCAGCATCATGACATCGATTTTCATTCTTCTTATTTTTTTTGGAACACCCTAACGTAACATATATGTATGTATGTAAGTAGAAGTTGTATTTGTTGTTAAATTGTTTTTTTTTCTGGTTATGCAATTCCCGCGCGTGTACTGCAGTGGGTGGTGTTTGACTTTAATTTATGCGCAACCTGCATAGGTCGCTGTTTTGTTATTGTTTCAAATCAAATCTCTAACACTTTAAGCCTATTCACACACATGAGTATGTATGTATGTATGTTTGTATGTCTGTGCACGTACATAAATTTGATGGTAAATGTGCATGTGTGCGAGAATTCTGTTTAAGCTCCATATGGATGCTTTATAACGAAGTTTTGAAATAAATGGCTATTAAATATGGAAATCTGACAATAGGAGTAGCTTTTAATGGACGTGTAGAGACATGCTGATTGGCACAAAGGTTTTGCACATTTTTCTTTTTTTTTTTGTGTTATTTCGGAAATTATTTTGCCTAGCAGCACTTTATAGTTATTTTCCCTTTTGATTTGTATTCAAAAATATTTATTTAAAATTGTTATACAAGCACAACGCAAACGCACCGACTGATCCGAGTTCGATTGTAGCGGGCGGGAACGATTTTTGTGACAACAGTCGAGTTTTAAATTTTAGTGGCTTCTTTCAATTAAATACCTCTAAAATGCTAAGTAATTCTAAGAGCAGTGTTCTAGTGGGCCTAAAACTATATACAAGGGTTGATCTTCATTTACTGAGCCCATGATAGTACGTGCACCTTCGAATTGTCGGGCCGAAATTTTTAAAAATGGAAAAGAGTATAAATGAAAGAAAGCGAAAAGTAAAAAGAAAGAGGAAGAAAAAGAAAAATGGCTACTAAGATGGGGATAATTGCGCAGGAATCCGTCACCACGCCAATTTTGCATTATTATTTTCATAAAGCTGCAAGCTCATTTTTATATTATAGGGATACAAAATTTTTTTGAATTTGTAGAATACCGGGATTTTCGGATATAATATTGCAATTACAGGATCCCGCGATTTTTATAAATAAATTACAAATTTTTTTATAACATTTTTATAATCCAGAAAATTCCTCAATTGTAAGAAAAAAAAAAAAAAAAATTTCGCCACATAAAAAACCCGGGATTGACATCCCTATCATTTACTTGCATGTGGAAATATGTACTTCGGTTAGCTTTACTGTCATTGGAAAACTGACTAACGTTCTAGTTTGATAACGTTTTGTTCGAGTTTGTTATGCGTCATCTTTTTTGTCTTTATCTTTTGTAAATAAATACAAACGGAACACTAGATAAGCATTTTTGAAGTTTCTTCCAAACAGGTGAAAATCATTTACGGTGAAAAAGATATATTTTGTAAGGTTATTATTTTAATAAAAATTAGTTTTAATGGGCTATGAATGAGTAATCATAAAACTGGAACGAAAGAAATTTTTTTTTTAAATCGTATTGATACATTTTCTTTTAGGATTTTGTCGTGCTAGGGTAATCAAGCTTAAAACGATGTTATAGTGTTCTGATGTCACATTTTCAATTTGAAAATTTTTCAAAAATACGAAAAAATAAATCAAAAGCTTAGTCTAAATATTCTCAAGTAATTTTCACACTCCACTAGTTATTTAAAAATATTTAATTTTTTGAAAATGAGTCACTTTTATTTTGATTTGTATTACAAAAAACAATTTTTTTTACCCAAAAATATCACTAAATATGCAGCACTCCTTTTCGCCAAATGCATTTTTTGAAATTATTTATTTTCTGTTTTTAAATAAAAAAAAATTCTGCGCTTTTCTTTGAAGCACGAGTCGTTCGTTAGTATGAGTTCTTTAAAGTTATTCGATATACTAAAAATTCGTTGATTATGAGTAAGTTTCGATGGCATTGCATGAGCGAAAGCGTGCGAGATAAGCTTTCCAGTGGATTGTGTGCCATGGAAGTGATAAGATAAACAATTTTTAAAAAGATATGCTATATTGCTTAAGCGAAAAAAGTGCTGAAATGTGAGTACTGTTGTATTTACCAAACTACTAGCATGTACTACATTAGGGTGTCGCATTTTCCAAAGATTTTTTTCCTAATTGAAAATTTGAAAGCTGTTTCGAATGTGATTATAAGATTAGCAAACTACAAAATGTATTAATTTTTTTTAAAGTTTTTTTTTTGAGCACCCTAATTACTATAGTGAAGCAAACCTTAATACATGAAAATAACTGCTATATCCCCAATGATGAGTAGTAAACTTGTATGTATGATTTGTTAAGTATTTCTTTGAGTTTTTATTAAAGTTTTTTTTTTTTCGTTTTCGTTTCCGTTTCATATTTATTTTCCGTATTTACATACCTTCATAACTTACGTGGATACCTATGGCTAAGTTAAATTAAATTATGTTTGTACAAGAGTATTAGCTTTGTTTTCGAATTATCTACTTCAATATGCAATTTATTTGTTTAATGACGACGATATTTCAAACGCCGAACCGTTTTGTATTGATAGCCATCATTAGTGAGCACAGCTGTTTCGACCTCAGGCGCTTGCTTTGCAACTTCTTGGCCTTCTATCACTGTTGGCGGCAAATACTCATTAGCTGGCAGTTCACTAACATCACGTCGATGACGATATTTGAGACGACGTACAACTTTATAACGATATCCATCATTAGCTAGAATTGTAGCGCCATCATCAGTTACGGGTTCATAAACCTCGGAAGCAACCACTGGCTCTTGAACTTCCTCAGCGGGTGGGAGATATTCGTTTTGAGGGAGCTCGTTGACATCACGGCGATGGCGGTATTTCAGACGACGCACAACTTTGTAACGATAACCATCATTAGCCAGCTGTGTGTCTGGTTCTGGCACGGTTTCTGTAGATTTCGCGAGTACGACCTCTTGAGCGGTCTCGACTGGTGGAAGATATTCGTTTTGTGGAGTGTCGTTTGACTCAGCGGGAGCGAGGTATTCCTTTTGTGGAAGTTCATTCACATCGCGACGTTGACGATATTTCAAACGACGTACTACCTTGTACCGATATCCATCTTTAGCCAATTGAGTGTCTTGTTCTGGCACGGTTTCAGTAGTTTTCGCGAGTACGACCTCTTGAGCGGTCTCCACTGGTGGAAGATATTCGTTTTGTGGAGTATCATTAGCCTCTGCTGGGGCAAGGTTTTCCTTTTGTGGGAGCTCGTTGACATCACGACGATGGCGGTATTTCAGACGACGCACAACTTTGTAACGATAGCCATCATTAGCCAATTGAGTGTCTTGTTCTGGCACGGTTTCAGTAGTTTTCGCGAGTACGACCTCTTGAGCGGTCTCCACTGGTGGAAGATATTCATTTTGTGGAGTCTCGTTAGATGCTTCTGGAGCCAGGTTTTCCTTTTGTGGGAGCTCGTTGACATCACGACGATGACGATACTTCAGACGACGCACAACTTTGTAACGATAGCCATCATTAGCCAATTGAGTGTCTTGTTCTTGCGCGGCCTCAGCTGCTTTCGCGAGTGCGACTTCTTCAGTGCTCTCAACGGGTGGAAGATATTCGTTTTGTGGAGTGTCGTTTGACTCAGCGGGCGCGAGGTATTCCTTTTGTGGAAGTTCATTCACATCGCGACGTTGACGATACTTCAGACGACGTACAACTTTGTAACGATATCCATCATTGGCCAATTCAGTTTTTTCCTCTGGGATGGGCTGTGCTACTTCAACAACAGCAGTATCATCCACTGCTTCGGTGGGTGGAAGATATTCATTTTTGGGAAGTTCATTCACATCACGACGTTGCCGAAATTTAAGACGTCGCACTGTCTTATAACGGTATCCATCATCGGCAAGTACCGTTTGATTATCGTTCGCTTCTACGGTTGGTGCTAAATATTCCTGTACGGCCAAACTGTTATCCACAACTGGAGGCAAATAGTTGGCCGACAATGTAGACGCTCCAACAACTGCTAACACAGCAGCAAATGCAATCACAAGGAATCTCTGTAAATGAAAATATAATTTTTTTTTTTGTATAAATTTGAGGTTATGTCCTTTTTTTCAAAAGTCTTTTGTGCAAAGTGGCAAAAGCTTGCTATTGCTTACCATTATTGCTGCTCAATTGAACTTATTGTTTGAAGGTAAGAAATTGTTATAATTAAATTTTGCAAAATGTACATGATATTTATAGTCGAATAGTTGAAAAAAATATCCATACATTTTTTGCGTATATTTCAATATTTTTATTTTGTAATTATTGATTGTAAAGTAAACAAAAATTTTAACAATGTTGAATTCGCGCATACCCAATGACTTCTTTTTTTGGTTTTTTTTTTTTTAAATATAAATCATAATTACGCCTCTAATATATGTATGTACGTAGATATATACATTATCGTGATCTCAAATAAGTCTGAAGTATTTATTCAATGTTTCTAAGTGCATACTTTCAACATATTTGTTATTGGCTTTGATTAAGTGCGCTTCGTTATCCGCCTATTAAGATCTTATGAAGGAAACAAATTAGATTTCATTAAGCTGGCGCTTAAATTATGTTTCTTGGTGGTCTGATGTGTAGGCGCAACACTTAGAGCTATGAGTAAGAAGCTTCGAATTATTATTTTTATACGTGTACATTAGGGTGATCCAACGAAAAAAAGTTCCCAGGCGTCAAAAAACAGACGAATTTAAGAGCTCCAAATTAATTAGCATTAAAAATCAAAATTGTCTATTTCTTTCCATATTGACGGCTGAACCCCCTGCTTGAAATTATTGTCGAAGAACTCCCAATTAAAATTTTTATTTTTTTTTCAAACGAACTATTTTAGAATTTTTTTTGGAGAGCATCTAGTGTGAAAATGGGTCTCAAAACAATTCTAATTTCGTGGTTAGGACAGCAGAGCAAAAATATTCTGCTACAATTTGTACTGATATTGATACATATTTTTAACCTTAACAACCAAACTTCAGAAACACTATTCAATTTAGTATTTTAGACAAAAGTTGTCGACTTTCTATTGTTGTGTAGCCTCAATAAATATTAGTTGCCGTTAAATGGATCTCATAACCTACAAACCATAACGTCACGTGAGAACAAAGAGCTTGCGATTTTGTTTCTACTTCCTCGGCGTAAGAATTATAAATTCCGCATTGTTAATAAGAGGCCTCCATTTAACTATAAATATTTCAAATTATTGCTGCTTTGGTATCGCTATTGTTTGAATCATTTATATTAATATGGATGTGGACAATGTTCAGAGCTTCTTTAAATTTCTATACAAAAATATGTTTTTATTTTTAGCTTTAATACTATCTAAAGATTAAGCTATTTGCCTTGCTTCTTATATTAATAAATTAGTATTGAAAGTAAAAAAAATAGTTAAGTATGTAAATCTACTGCTGAGTGGAAGAGCACACTAATTCAAAATTTTTTTTAAAAAACTCCTATCTCAAAATTTGTTTGAAAAGCGCCTTATCTTAAAATGAGTCTCAAAAACGACCTATCTGAACGAAAATTTCATAAATTTTTAGCTGAGTAAATACGTTTTTGAATCGAATTTTGAAAGAGGACATTATTAAAAAAAAATTATAAGATAGGGAGTTTTTCAACTGATTTCCAAAATGGGGCGTTTTTGAAAAAGATTCTAAAATAGGGTGTTTAATGAAAATATTTTCAAAAATGGCGATCTTATACTCAACTGGCTTATTGTTTTGTTTTATTGTTATTATGTTTTCCTTGAAGGGTTGGATCACTTTGAATGAAAACTTACTCAAATAAAAAATTCAACCGTCCGGAAAATGTCCTGATAAAATCCCTAAAAACAATATCAAAATGGTACTAAAAAGGTACCAAAAAGATCCATAAAACTGTTACAAAATTACTCCAAAAATAATGAAATTTGTGAATATTTTTTGTAAAAAAAAAATATGCCAAGACAAGAAATGTCTTGTTTATACATATGTACATAGATTTCAAAACTGACCAAAATCGGGTTGCCTAGCTGTGAGAAAATTGGCAAAACCTATGAGGCTTCGTAAATAAGTACATATATAGCTATAAGTTTGAAAATTATTCGAATTTCGAAAACAATTTGAATTTCGAAAACAATTCGAATTTCGAAAATATTTCCAATTTCGAAAAACTGATCCAAACTAATTTTTACACTGCTGTTGTGAACAAGTTTCAGAACTTCTAAAATTCGAAATAAATTTTTTTCAGTTTAAAAAAATAACTCTTTCACAGCAACACGGTATATCATCTACTAAATAGTTTTTCCATGATTTAGTAACAAACACACAAAAATTAAAAATTTTCACATTTAATATTAAGATAAGACTAATAACCAATCAAAACACCCTTTATTCTGGACTTTTTTATATGTATGTACATATGTACATTTATTCATGTTGCTCTAGTTTTTGCACACGCAAGTTTGTGCAGATGCTACATAACATGTTTTCAAGTTCAATTCGAACATTTGTACATTCTCAAGTGGCGATCTTCAATAAATATTTTTCTTTTGTCTTTTGACGGACGCGGTTCAAAACGGATTTTCACTTGATTTGAATATGCATACATGGCTGATTTTATTTATTATTTATGTAAAAGTTATGTAAAATGCTTATACCTTTGTTTGTTTTTTTATTTGGTTGTCATTCAAATGTTAAGTCACACTTAGGCAATGGTAACGCTTAACAATGGTGCATTTCGGCGCAGTATGTTGGTAAATTAAATTAGTGTTGTAGTTGAAAAATCCGGCAAACATGATGAAGGTCATTTCTATATCTGTGGACATTTGACAAAACAACTTCTTTCAAAAAAGGCAATTTTTCAGGAGAGCGAAAAAACGTGTTTAACAGTGTCCACAACAAAAGCCGTTTGTAATTAAGGAACTAAATTTCTTTGTACTCGTTACTAGCCATTAAATGAAGGTTTATAAATAAATTGCGTTACATTAAATATTATACTTTTTAAAATAAATACAAATGAAATAAAGAAGCTGTTTTGTCAAATGCCTTTTTTAATAGAAAATCAACCTATGTCATACAAGCTATTTTGTAAAACTTAATTTAAATAAAATAGTGTATAAAAGTTTTGTCTTGAGTTGAAACAAGTTTATTTATCAAATGTTTATTTCAAAAGTTATCCAAAAGAGGCAATTTTTATAGATAAATTAGCCTTACAGGGAAAAAAATCAAATTTTAATCCACTATTTTAAAAACATCTCATTAATTTGTGGAAAAGAAAAATTATGTTTAGGTATCTTCCTCACTATCGAGTTCCGAATCAGATTCGACTTGGCATTCACCTTCTGCTGCTATATCTTTGTAAAATTTATGAAAATCGGTATTAATCAACGGAAGCATATCCAGTAAATCTTTCTTTTTGTTTTTCGATACCGTTAACGGTGATGTATAACTTAATTTTAGTTCTGAAATCGACTTTGCTAAACGACGTGGGTTGATATCTAACTCCTCGAATTCCACTTCTGGTTTCAAAGACGACTTATATTGCAAAATGCCAGGTTTGTTCTTCTTATAGCGCATCCAGCGAACGTTTTTCCACTCAAACTTATCACCTGCAAGAATTTAGACCAAATAAGGAAACAAATTATGGATTTAATGTAAATGTGAAACATTAAATTATACATATAATAAATTATTTTTTATTTCAACTTGCAACCTACCTTTTGAATTTCTGTTTCTCCAAGTGTAGTTTACCTTAAGGAGAGAACTGAAGTCAAAAAACTCTTCCTGGTTCATTTCATGAAAGATGAATTTATTATTTGTAGCATCTATAAGGTTTGCCCAGTCGTGTGGGTGCTGAATAGATCCCGACATATTTTTCTTTTTTCTTTCAATCTGTGCATGTACAGTATCGCAATCAAGATGTGTGTGACCAACAACTAGGAATTTGTGGTCAATAGTTGCTATAGTAGGGTGTTTTTCGACAACTTGTTCAAACATAGCTGAAATGTAGGAGTTGCGGTTTTGTCCAGGACATGAGTCGCTGTACATAATTACATGTGTTATGGTCTCTGGCAAGCTCATCAAACATTTAAAAATGCACGAACCAATATCATTTGCCCCACGTTTTGCAATTAATTCATGCCAGATGTAACAGTTTGCCTTTTTCGTTTCCCCATCATGTATTGTTAAATTGAAAGTCCATAATGGACGTTTGTAGAAAAACATTGAAGCATTTAAATTCGGCGTTGGCAAACATTGCTGCAAGTCAAAGGAAAACATTTTTACATTTACATGTCTGCTGGCCTCATCTTTGTCCATTTTTTTGCAGTTATATGCAAAATCTGCATTATCGTGGTGTTCTCTTTGTTGCATTAAAAGTTGCACCTTTTCGTTTTCGTCCGACGTATTTTTTAAACGGGACTTTAGGATTTCACACGTATTACAAAGATCAGTTTGGGGTTTCTTAAATTTTATATTTAGTTGGTGAAATATTTCCTGATATTTTGATTCGGATACTGGTTCAGTGTATTTCTCCTTATACAATCTATATAAAAGAGCAAGGTTAAGCCCACGTTGAAAATATAGCTGGCTTGTGTGACGGCGACTGTAATGGCTTTGATACTTCGGTATACTGTTAATATGTTCAAGCACTTCGTTGAATTTTTCGGTTGATAACTTATGATGAGGAGGATGCTTGCCGCGTCGATCATTTTCGAGACTTCCGTTAAATTTCCCTTGGACTTTCATGCGACATATAGTCTTTATACTTTGATCCGTTTCAGCAAATATTTTTAAAAAACACTTTTTACACACACTAGTTTTTTGCCCGTTCATTTCAAAGTGATACAAATAAATAAATTCTCTATTTCTGGGCTTTGAAGCTCTTCTGAGCGTTGCGCTCTTCTTGCGCTCAACATGTATCATACCATTCAAGTACTGACGTCGGCTGTTGTAATTGCCCATCTTCCAGTACGATTCGAATATTTTTTTCTGCTGTTCGAAAGAGATTTTAGTATTACACTTCTTGAAACAATCCACCAGTTTCTCAGTTTTTTTAGCAGGGATAATCTTATTTTTCCATGTTGTATACTCTTTACCCAAATTTTTGTTCATTTTATTAGTTTTTTATATATTTGTTTGTTTTGGGTTCGCCAGAAGGATATCTTCACTAAATTTTGGTGACACTGTGCCGCTAAGGTTAGAATCGATTACATCTGCCATCATTCTTATACTTTCCGACGTAGAATTAAAACCGGAATTGTCTGACGGAACATAATCGGAATCGTTGTAGTCCGTTTCGTGAAAAACATCTTCTTCGGAATGGTCACTATCGAAGTTACTCAGTTGGCCACTGGCATGTTGTCGTAGTTCACAAATTTTTTCAGGGTCAACACTGCCATTATAACACGAAGCAGTTTCATTGGGGAATTCCCTTAACACTTCACCATCCTCAAAGAAAAATGGACGAACATTTTTTTTTTCTCTTATTTTATTTTGTTCACTTTCAGTTGTTGTTGTTTTTAAATTTTTTGCTAAAGCTACTAGTTTTTTTCCTCTATCCATTTTGTTTGTTTTATTAAGTTTTAATCCGGAAATCAGCTTAAATTTTTTAAATTCACTTTAAATTGTTTGACAAAACCACTTCTCTTAAAATATGATTTCACTTTTTTTACTTTATTTTTACACCAAATAGCTTCTTTCGATAGAAGATGTTTTGTCACAACGACACTTCGCGACTGAATGAGAGACAAAATAGCTTCTTCAAAATAATAAATTACTTTTTTTGAAAAATGCATTTGACAAAAGAGCTTCAATTTAAAGAAGTTGATTTGTCAAATGCAACTTGCAAAAATTATAGAGACGATAAATAAAGACAAGCTTTTTTGCCAAATGTACGTTACGCTTTTCCCGTTTCAATTTTTTTTAAATTCTAGCTTATTAGAAAGAAGATCTTTTGTCAAGGGGATTTTTGAAAAATTAAGATTTAAGTTGTTTTTGAACTACTCTAACTTTTGAAATAACGGTCGTACGAAAACGCTGATAAGACAGAAATATCCGCATTAAAAAATCATATATTAGGTAGAAATCTTGGGAAATTGTCTTATGTCGAGAGAAGTTGTTTTGTCAAATGTCCACAGATATAATACTGATACGCTGAGTCCAATGGTGTTAAACATTTTACAAAGTTTGCTCAAAAATACTTATTTTTCTTTAATAGAATTTGACTATGTAAAAAGAAAATTTGTTAAATTGACCATAGTTCAAAAATAAACAAATAAAAATTTCAGGAACTTTCACACTTAATTTTTTTTTAGGAATTAACGTCGACTAAAAAAAAATTGTTAAATATGTTTTCTTTTACCAATGAAAAACATGCAAATCGCAAAATGTCTCAAAACTATTATTCGAAAAATCGTTTTGATATCGAGCCCTATGCGCAAAAAAGACGTAAGAGCCATGATTTTCGATTTCGGTTTTTTTATAAAAATTGATAATTTATCATCACACGCACCATCCCTCAAAGTTTCAGCGCCATAAAAAGCACCGTTACGAATTTAGAGCAAAAGCAATTTAGTCGTAATAGCCATTTTTGTTTGTTTCAAGTTTTTAGTGAGCAAGCAGTGGCTGATACGTCTTTTTTTTTTTTTGAAATTAATGTGAATAATTGGTTAAATACTAATTTGCTTTGAATTTTATTGCGATTTTTTTTTAAATATGTATATGTATATTTAAATATATAAGTAATCTGAAGTGTTAAATAAAAAAAATTAACATTTGTTGAAAAAAATGTTTGACGTAACAGCCAAATCATCAGAAAGTAGCTTTATTTTGGGCAGGCAAAAAAGACGTATGAGCCAAAAACTACTCTTATGCTACGAATATTAAAATTATATTTTTGCATTATATAAATGAGAGCCAAATAAAGTTACTCACCAAATTTCATGACAATATATGTACTGGATGCAAAGATATTCAAAAAAAACCGTCTCCTGAACAATTTACTTTTTGGCTCTTACGTCTTTTTTGCGCACAGGGCTCGATATTTTAGCTTTCAGTAATTTTGCTTATATTCTACTCTAGTTTTAACCACTGTCGAAACACTTCATTTTAAAACAAACATCTTTCAACTGTTATCGATTGTTCAGCATCCAACAGCTGTTTTTATGTACATACGTCATCGGCTTAAGCAAGTAAATTTATTTACACATACTTAAGCGTATTAAGCGCACATAAATTTATATGTATGTATGTATAAGTTAGAATGGTTCATTAATGAACACTACTTGATCACTGCTACTTTCAAAAAAAAAAAAAAAGAAACAAAAAATTTACATAATGAAACACTGTTGAAAAGAGAAAAAAAATTTTTTATATTGAATTAAACAGATGCGTAATATAAAAAGCATTTCGCATTATTTATCAAATATACATGTATAATAAGCGTTCAAAAATTTACAACTAATAAAATATAAATTTATAATTTGTACAAAAGAAAAAAAAAAGAAAAGGGATTCACAAATCCCACATAAAATTCATTTCAGTCATCCAATTGACAAAGTGATGCTGTGCCACGATTAATCCAATGCATCGGTGTGCGACTACAATTCAATGCCATGTACATAACAAAATTCGTAGAATGTCCAGTTGTTGAGAGTACACCACGTCTTTCGCTGGTCTTATAAACGGGACATTCATAGATTGTACGCCCTTTGGCATCATCTTTACCAGCTGGACGGTCATGGCTCTCCTTTAGCACAGGGCGGAAAAATATCACCGGCAGCGTATCGAATAATATTTTGGAATATGATTCGTCCAGTTCTTGCGTTGTGCGATTAAAGCGTGCGCCTTCCAAGAAGAGACCCTGAATATGGTTGGGAAGAATAAGAAGAGGATTTATAAGTATATAGCCAAAGCACATTTTTTATATAGCAAAACAAATTTATAAGAGGTTTGTATAGGTTTTGTAATGTTTTCAGGTGTATAAGGAGGTAGGCAGGAAGTGTTGAAGACTCAATTATAGAATACGAACTAAGAGAAGCAGCGTGAACAAATCTTTTCAGTTTGCTCTTAAGAAAGGTTAGCTGAAGTCATTAAAACAAGTCAATGCGAATTTTAAAAGGTCACGCACTTATCAAGCAACCCTCTTACAAGGAACTTTATGTAATGTCAAGATAGTGCTGTGTACGATATATTTACTAAAATACCCTTACATTTCTACATATTTGATGAAGTCCTGAAAAGAATACATTAATCTTACTTCGAAAAACTTTGTCTCATCATTGATGGACTGTTGCTCCTTGATGTAGCAGGTGTAAGTATAAAGTGAAATTCGTGTACAGACATGTATAAAAAATATATTATTTAACTATGTATCAAAAAAATTAGTTGCAAGCTCATTTTATTTTTGTACATACAGCTGTGCGCAATATAATAGCAGTGTAATTGGAATAGATATGGTTCGAAGATATAAGAAGAAGCTATGATTTCAATAACTTTCAATAAATTTATAGCGAGTTCGGGAACAGAAATCATATAAAAAGAAATTTCTATGTTTACGCAAAGTTCAGGAAAGTTACAGAAATTAGAAAAAAATACCATTAAAATTTTTAAATTTTTCGGCAGTATTTCTAGAAATTTTTTTTATACGTTATTGATTAATGGAAATTATTAACAACATAACTTTTTTTTTATTTCGTCGAACGATATCCATTTAAATCTCACTACTATTATATTGCACACAGCTGTAGACTGAAAAATACTATACAATGAAATTTTCAATTCAACTTACTCGTATATAAGCACCAAAACTGGGCGCATTAGTCACTTCCACCTCATATTTGGTCACTTCGAATCTAATATCAACCATATCAATTTGTAAAGTATTTTTACGTGAATAATTTTGTAGAACACCAGTAATGAAAGATTGTGTAAAATAAAATCCCGAGAGCCAATAAACATTTGGTTCACCTTCATCTATCCAACGTTGAAAGAATTCTAAGCTGTAAGAATATGGGAAATTGGAAAATTCGAATACAATGTGTAATAATATTAACACAGCATATTTATAAAAATACATAATTTTCTTGTTTACACAAGTACAAATTGTATGTTGAAATATTTTATTAAAAATCCCATCATAAGAAGTTAAGCTATTTATAGAATAGCATTATAGAATTGAAATCGCTTGAATGCAGAATACGACATTTTATGTGATGCTCTCGATGTTATTTACATGGTTGGGAGAATACTTTTATATAGTAGAGCAATTTATGTATAGTGAGTTTCATAATTATAACAACTTGTTCTGGGAATCGATATTTAATTTCAAAATTTTTGTTAAATTTTTTTAATTAGAATACATATCTACATATGTACATATGTCAAACTGTATTCTAGGCAGTGTATAAATTTAGCAAAATTTAATTTTAACATTTTGTGAAAAATATTCATTGGTTACATAGGTACTCGATTCACTTCATGACAACAATGCTAAAGAATAGACAAGAAAAAATGTTTATTTTTTGTGTTTAAATATTTGTTGTATTTGATATTTCCAAAGCTTTGCGGAAACGGCTTTCACACAAGAAGCTCTTATTACTGAACGTACACTTTCATTCAAGCATATTGTGTTGGGAACTAAATAACTAGTGAAATTTCTGAATCAGAAGTAGATCTAAAGCTAAATACGGGCTGGTCCAATAGTAACTGTATGGGCCCATGTTAAGCAAAGTTAAGCCAAAATGAAATGTAAGAGGGTTCCCTTATGATAAAAAAATTAAGCTGGTTGGTGGTATGAGGAAATTTTTTATGTTTTGGAAGGTCACCCTGTGTCAGCTATTTTATTCGCAAACCATAGCATAGCTCTGACAATAAGCGAACAAAGCCAAACTCGAGTTTGGAGTAAGGAATGTTACAAACACAACCATAGACACAAACCGCGATTTCAAAATGTTAAAATAGCGTCTTCGTCATACATGTAAAAGAATTTTTAGACAGACTAGTAGTGGTTGCGAGTGCACAAGAAGCATACTAGTGCAAAATTAGCGATTTTCCTTATATGGTAGTCACTTAGGCGCATGACATATACATATTATATAAACACATATACATACACATACAGTACTGGTATTATGTTTGTTAAATCTTCCACAGAAATTTTATCCAATCAGCTTAATGTGCAAATAATTCAACATTGTTGCAAAATAAATCAAATATATCAACATTTCTAAGAAAAGAAAATGTGTAAAAGGAAATGAATTAGTAAAAAAAATAAAAAATACGTCGACTAACAGAAGAGCAGAGATATTAAAAAAGCAAGAAATGAATTGTAGGAATGCTGAGCTATGACGGAATTTTCCTTTAATTTCCTTTTTTCCTCTTATGTTAAATTGCGAGAATTTTTCTAGCTTTTT
Organism: Sphenella marginata; assembly: GCA_951509765.1. NCBI lineage: Eukaryota > Metazoa > Arthropoda > Insecta > Diptera > Tephritidae > Sphenella > Sphenella marginata. Next base: position 12,932,563 of record OX608082.1, read on the forward strand.
TAGTTAAAGCTGTCATTCATTTCGAAAAAAAAAAAAAAAATTTGTTGTGGGCATACATGAGTATTTTTTCGTAATAAAATTGCTGTTTTAAATTATTTCTAGTGAAATCAGCTGCTAGTACTTGCAATTCAAAATTTCAGAAATATTTTCTTTTTCAGATTATGAATGATTGAATTGCCTTTTAAAGTGATTTTTTCCATACCACGCATGATGAAAAATTAATTTTTTATGACAGAAAATACCGAACACACTTCACGAAAAAAAATCGCAAAATGCAGCGACATTTTTGAGCCAGTTCAAACTTCAATAATACCAAAATTGATTGGTCTACAAAATTGCGTACTCAAATATTTTCTAGAAATTCTAACCAAAAAATTTTAGAATTTTGATGCAAATTGTTTAAACTTTGATTAACTATACTGAAGTTTGTTTAAAGTTTGAAATTCATTTTAATATGGTTTTTGCTATGGAGTGCATTATATTTAAAATAATAATTATTAAAATCACAGCTTCTAATTTTTCAAACGATACTGCTATTATATTGAACACAACTGCGCATTTAATAATAAAATACAGTAAATATCAAGATAAAATAAAGCTCAAAGGCAATTATGAAGAGCATGCAACTTCTCACAAAGCCCATAATTTAGATTAATAATAGTTTGTTTGAATACCAAAGAAAAAAAAAAAATTGTGAGGTTATGAATCATCTTCATCATTCCGCTGACTATCTAGCAACTAATTTTGAATATACAGAAAACCTTCATTCCGTACTAAAAAACGTAAGATACAACTACAAATCGACAATCCAAATACAATATATCATATATCATATACTATAACCGGTGAATAGAAGAAAAAAAAAAAACAACAACAAAACTCACCGTGCAAGAAAATCGCTAACATAACTACCAAGCGGTTTCAATGACGGGTAACTTTTCTTGAGCCAATCGGCCGGCAGTTTACCAATTACCATAGATGAATGGGTACGTTCTAATTCGGGAATCATAGCAATTTGACCTTGTATAGCTTTTTTAACATTCACAAGACTTTTACGTATATAATCCAATAGACGATTAAATCTGGAAATGACAAAATTAAAGCATCAAATAAATTAAATAAATATTTACGGAGCTTATAAGCTTATAATAGCTTAGAAACTTTGCATAAAGAAAAAGGAAGTATTTTTTCAAGGCTAATGCAAATGACTTTCTAGTTCATTAATTTGAATTAAAAACTAAAAGTATTAAATAATATTTTATTAATCAACTATATCTATATCTATCTACACATATACATATTTAAAATTAAGATTATGTATGTATGTATAAGCCGATCGTAACCACATTTGAAATACGCATGGTAATTCTTTCAGAGATGGACATAGGCAAAAAAAAATTGAGATGTATATAGGGGGCGTGACACTTCCTATACAACTGCAGTTTTTCATAGTCCATATCTCTGGAAGTATTTAGGCTAGACCACTGAAAATTGGTTAGAGATTAATCGAGAGATTAATCCCTCACACCTGCATGAAAACTATGGATAGCGAAAAAGGGGCGTGGTACCTCCAATACAATGTAATTCTACATATCCGATATTTCTGGAAGTACCTGAGTTAGACCACTGAATTTCGGTTTTATAAATTTAAAAAATGTAGTTGGTTTTATTTACTTTGCATATTTTTTATAGACTCAAGCAGTCTTCTTCTATTTATGGAAACACTTTAATGTAATTTCTTTTGCCAACCAGTAATGTAAGGTCATTAAGGTAAACGTACCGTAAACGCTGAGCTTGCAGCTTTTCTTAAAATAGTTGAAATTTTTCATACAAAGTGGTCAATTTATAATGGACTCATTCAAAAGCACTTAAATATTAAAAGAAAATAACACTGTGTAACAAAATAAAAAAATGCGGTGCGACATTGATTGCAAATTCATTTTGTTTGACATCCCAGTCAACCATAAGAGCTAGAAAGGTGCAAATTTTGAACTTTTTCTCCAAATATTTAGAAACTAAATATAGTTGGAATAGACCTCTTCCGATTCGAATGAACTTTATTAGGGTTTTTAGAGCTGTCAAAGCAATGTTTCGAAGAAAAAGCTTACAATTTCCAAAATTTTGAAAATTATTTTGCCTATGTTTCTGAAACTTTCAGAAGTTTTTTTTTCCAAAAATATAAATTTTTTAATTTTGGCCAACAAATTTTTTTTTTAATTTTCTAGTCGAGTTCAATTAGTCAAACACACAACTCCTTATCAATCACCAACAATTTTCTTTTTTCTAAAAGCTTAAATTTTCCCGATTTTGAAAAACAAAATATTTTGTAATAAAATCTTTTTTCCAACATTTTTTTATACCCATTTTGAAGTTGGTATATTTTTTTTTAAAGACTGTACTTTTCGATACATTGAAAAAATAAACTTGAAAAACAGAAAAAAGGTAAAATTTTTTTTTTTGGTGGAACCTTTTTAATAGTCGGAACTCTTTACCAAAATTTAAGCAAATCGGAAAAGTTCGCCTCCACCTATCTGACATCCAAACAGCCCGTTGTAAAAGACGTTTAAGGACGCTTGTTCCAGATAATGAGGATATGTTGGAAATTCTAAGGTAGGTAGCATATCTCTCCCAAAAATAATTTTTCCACTGTCACACAGTATAATCTACATAAAAATTCACTTACAAGGCATACATACAAATCCATTTACAAGAGAACAATATTTAATAGCATCCCATCTTATTTTCTTACCTTATCAATTCTTGCCTTAATACCGTATTCATTGAATTCGTATATATCACTGGATACTTTTGACCTACTTCAGCAATATTAAAAGTCTGCGGTAGGCGTGCCAAAATCTCATTACAAATAGCAAATGCTGGGTCAACAGTTGTACCACCCGCTGCGCCACTCGCCTTAACCGAAGCCATTAAATCGGTTTGTGTGAGTAAAACACCACCAATCAACTGCAATTTGGTTTTTTTTTGTTTTTTTTTTTATTTGTATGGTGAAAACAAATTTAAAATTAATAGATGAGATTTAAAATAAATATGTTCCACTTCCATGAATCCTTATTCTGGCTACTTACGCTGTTTGTCTCATTGTTGTTGCGATTGATGTCAGCATTTTCGTGTAAACCGAAAACTTCCGGTTGTGGACTAAGTGCAAATGTCGAAATGTATTCAATAGCATTGACACGAGTTGGATTTAAAGGGACACGGTAGGTGCCAGATTGTGATAAGGGATAACTGTGTGTGTGGATATGTATGAAGGAAGAGAAAAACATAAAATGAGAAAGGTATAAATGAAAGTACTTTGAAATGGAATATACCGCATACTTGGTTATTACTTATAGTTATGACTTCAAATAAGGCAAGGTGGTGTATAGAGATTTTTTTATCAAAGAGGAAATTACATATTTTACGAGTTTTATATTACTTTGAAAATATATAAACTGCTTCTTAATAAAGAGTTTTAAATTGGAACTTTAATTTCAAAACAGAATTTTATGAGCTCTTAAGTTTCATAGTAAAAGTTTGAAGTAGGCTCAGAATGGAGCTTTTGCATTGACAGCCTGTTGACTTACTTTCTACATTACTTCGGTCTCTCCAATATAAATGGTCCCATGTTTACTCCCACTTGAATTTAGTCAAGTTAAAAGTGGACCATTGTTCCAAGAAATTCAATGGGCCTGGCAAGAATATTCCTATATACTGTGCGGACGAGTTGAGAGGAACTCATCCCTATAGTTTGAAAAGCTTTTGCTTTGAACACTTTTGTCGTGCTTAGTGATTTTTTTTGGTAAAATTTTCGAGCATAATTTCTATTAACCATCATTTCAAGCTTTTTTCTAACAACTTTTTTATCTCTTTAACTATACTACCCAAAATGCAATAAAGATTATAAAAGAACACCCACCCTCGTAAGCAGTGAAATATACCAAGATGTAGAAGGCGAAACTTTTGACACTGTCACGAACAGCCTTTAAAATTGCAAATACACATGACATATCACGAAATTGGCAAAATTCAATACACGCAGAAAATTAAAAAAAAAATATTTAAAAAAAGTAAAAAAAAATGGTTAAGAAAATAAATTCATGAGAGATCGAGATAAACAGAAACAGCTATAAACTGTCTTTTGCGATTATTTCCACTATTTCAGCTATACTCGTTATCCGTTCAAAGAGTAGGTACAACAAATAAAAAATAAAAAAAATAATAAAAAAAATAATGGAAAATAAAATTTAGCTCACAGCAAAACTTACTTGTCCATTTCGATTGTGGTTGGATTATATATCATGTTGAGCAGTGAAAGGATTAAGCGACGATCCTTGTCATCCGTAACGCGCCCACCATAGTTGCATTCACCGGTAAGATAGACATGTCCACGAAATGGTATACTCTTGCTTTGTGCTATAAACATCTTTAGTTGCATCAGCGATATTCTATTGTTGGTAAAATGAGAAAAAAAATGAAAAAATATATAGAAGAGGAAAAATAAATAACACGAAAAATAGTATGAAGAAAAGTTAAAATAAAATACAGAAAATGTGGAAAAGCGCAGAGTTGGCAGATAAAAGCATACTCGTACTAGCATAAGATATGAAGTTTCGATATTAAAACGATGATAAAAAAGGGTTTTATAAGTCTACGTTTATATAAATGGACCCTAGAGAGAGAGTACATATATGATGCCATAAGTACTCGTAGTAGATGAGTTGTCGGGTTCTGAACTGTATGAGTCCGGCGTAAATTTTTTTTAAATTCGTCTTCAACTAATTCAGAAATTACTTAAAACCCAATTGCTGGATTCCCCAATTTTGTACTCAAAACCAATTCCGTGCACACTTTTAAGCGCCATTTGAAGAAGAAGAACAAGAATAAGAAGAAATAAGCTAAGAAAAAATAAAAAAGCGAAGTTATATGAAGGTAGCAGCAACAATAATAACAACAACTAAAAGCACCAAACAACTTGAGAGCGCAGTGAAAATACACACAATATCTGCATGGGATTTGTGGCTAAGTTGCTTGACATTTGTAAAGTGGGCGATGAAATGTGGACAAGAGTAGCAAAATTGGAAAATTTGTGCGGAATTTCAAAATGTGACAAATACACAAATAAGCTTGTAAACATTTGAAAAATTAGTTTCGTTGACTAGTGGTTATTTGCATAAATATGTCCTAAATAAAATACTTGACAGCAGGCCAATTCACACAATCAGATCGATACAGAAGCTCAAGTCAAATTGCGCACATCCTTGCATGGTGAAGTCATGCTGAGCTGCTCATTCATTGACGCACATACATACATACAAGAGAGGGATGTTGCGGAAGTGAGGTTAAAGAAACCGAATGTTTGAAATTTGATTTAACGAAACCGAAGTTGGAACTGAAATTGTTTGTAAGGTGACATAATGTCAATGGAATTAATGTCAAACTATTTTGAGAATCAACGTCGTTGACATAATTATTATTGTAAAAGTTTTTTTGAAATGCGAAATAATGTCAATGACATTAATTCCATTGACATTATGACACGCCGCCGAAATTGTAAGAGGCGCGGTTTGTTTAGTGTTAGGCGGAAGGCAATACAGATAGTCAGTAGAATGCGCATGATTTTTCAGCACGTCAACTATGCAAGCCGAAATCCGAAACAGAATTCGAGGTTAATCGAAAGTTCCGACTTTTTTAAATGAAAGTTTCGCAACATCTGTAATGTATGCAGCAAAAACTTTGGATTTAAGAGACCGTCTATAATCCCCAATAATATAACTGGTCTTTTCCAAATCGGATATTTCTTAGACATTTTTTTTTATTGAAGTTTTTGAGTGGTTTAAGGTACCTAGCCCTAGGGTAAAACAAACCAAATTTCAATCAAAATATTTAAAAAAAAAAATCCGAACTCATTTTCTCTCTCTTAATAACTGTATATTTCCAACTACTTATACCAATACTCACTTCAAATCAGCTTCACTAAACTCGTACGGTATATTCCAACCAAGTGGCCCAAATTCACGTCGCTCTTGTACCACCGCATGAAAGAAGACCAATGCAAAAACACCACGCAACCAACACTTATTTGCCATATCCGAATATAAGAAGGCATTTGTAAAGAATTTATCGCGTACCAAAGGATCCGAATTGAATGATCTAAACATATTCGCTTTAAGACCTTTTGGCGGTTCATTTGTCATTTTCACAGAATTTTGTAATACCGAAACAGGAAATACATTGCTTGGATAGGAAGTGCACCATAAACGATATTCAGGATGTGCTGCGTCTGCTAATGTCGTATCATTGCAAATGCGCTCCAATTCGCCCATCCAACTGACGGCAACGTGACAGTTTTGCAAAACAACCCAATGACCATAACGATTTGCTTCCATAATCATTTTTTCGGCGCGTGGACCTTGACCTTGACCCAATGAAATGGTTTTCGTTCTGAAAATTTGTTAGTGGTGGTTGAAAGAGAAATGCAAGCAAGTATTTTACAGTACAATAGATTTGTGTGTTTTTGTACATATGTGTTTACGTATGTGAATGTGTGCAGGTATTTATAAATAAATCAAAAATTGTTGTTTGTACAGTAATGCCGAGATTTCAAATGCAAAGGAAATTACTAATAGGCTTGTAGAGGGTTAAGGACATGCTACGCATTTGGTTCAATTAGGTTCGAGCACATATCCTATAGAAAGTGAATCAATCTTGCATGTTGGTTCTTTACTTAAGCCTCGAAGCATTGCTGTATTATAGGCCAACTGTAGAACTTGTGTGGCTTTATGCAGTTTAGAAGTTTTTACTATTAACGGCAATAGGGAGTATTCTAAATACATTTTTTTTACAAAGATTCTTTTCTAAAAGCTAAGACTGCCTGAAATGAAAAATGGCGAATGAAAATTTTCGTGAACATTGTAAGTATTAGAATGATGATTTTTAAAGTCCATAAAGAAAAATGAAAAAAAGTTCAATCGTCCTTTTTTTGAAATATGCTCATATAAACAGATTCGAATTACAAATCATTTTTTAACAAATCATTGATGAAATATTTGAATTGCGTATTTTGTACTTAACTTTTTTCAAGCTAAGCAACAAGCACCGACATTCACACATACAAACATGCATGACAAACCGAAAGCTCATGCCCAAGGAACAATGAGAAAGTGCATTAATAATTATTACTAGTACGAGTACTAAAAAAATGTATGTATATGAGTATGTATGTATCTGTAAGTACTTGATAATGCTTATACTCCTTAAGTACTGTGGAATAAAACAAAAAAAAACACCAGTAAGGAAAGGGCTGTCTTCGGCTGTGCCGAAGGCTTCATACCTTTCATGAATACGCATAACTTTTTTAAGTGTCCGATCCTTACTTACAATTGGTCCAAACTCTTCAAAACTGTTAATTCGAAAATACATGGCCCAAACCAGAGTTATCGGAGCAATCGATTATATGGGAGCTATATGTTATGTTAGTCCGATCTGTATGATTTTCACTGCACACATCACATATGTAATAAGTACCAAACCTGCAAAATTTTACATTCCTAGCTTCTTAACTGCAAAATCTATAGCCCAAAACCCATTTATCGAAACTATCGATTATATGGGAGCTATATGTTTGGTTGGTCCGATTTGAGTCATTTTCACTACACATGTTACTTATACAATATGTACGAAAAGTGCAAAATTTTGCGGTCCTAGCTTTTTAATCGCAAGATTTATAGACCAAAACCCGTTTATCGGAACTATCGATTGTATGGGAGCTATGCTTTGTATCGGTCCGATCTGGCTGGTTCCGACAAATGATTAATCCCATGCAAAATGGCGGCCCTATACCAAATTTCATAGAGATAGGTCTAAAATTGAGGGACTAGTTTGCGTTCAAACAGACAGACGGACAGACGGACGGACGGACCGACGGACATGGCTAAATCAACTCAGCTTATCATCCTGATCATTTCGGTATACTTAATGGTGGGTCTATCTCTTCTTCTTCTCATACTTACAAACATCGGACCAAAGTTATAATACCATTTCATGTTCATGAAAGGTATAAAAAACAAGTTGAAAACTCATTGGACATAGAACCGCAGAGCGCTTAGTCTCTGCTTGAAAGTACTTAGTTGCTACGAGTAATTTGTAATCTGGAAACTAACTTGGCCCTTCACAACTCTATGTACATACATATATTGGTGACATCGAAAGTGGTATGTTCCCGGCAGGAAACTCACTCGCTCATCATTCATCATCAAATGCGGCAATGGAAACTCACTTGTTCCAAACTAGAGACTCTCCCTACTCGGCACGTATTACATATCTAAGTATGTATATGTGTTTATGTACTAAAAGCTATCGAACTACAAGTTCTTTAATTAACTTACTTGTCATACATGTTACGTTGCTTGGCGTACATGAATAGACTGGCCATTGGATCAGAGCCAGCCGATAATAGAAAGACCAATGGTATTCTTGGCGAACTGTCAGCAAATGAGGCATTCAAATCGAAGAGTGGTGGCTCCACAAATGATTGGTCCATGTTGCGCGTAATGAATGTCTGTCAAATAGATTTGTATGAATTAGAAAAAAAAAAAAAACAAAAAAAATATTAATAAAATGCGAAAATGCTGAGAGTTGGTAGATATTTTTTTAGATATTAATATGATTTTGCTTAAAACTAAAAATAGATGTATGTTAAGCAAGGAGGTGGAATGTTTTCAAAGTTGGTTGGGTTAAATATTGACCGAACCATCAACCGACCCGTTGAGCATATATTCGAGCTTCTGACAGTAATCTCTCTCAACCCTAAGATGCTAGCTGTGCTTTGATTCTTGCGAGAAAAGTTCAAAAGAGCTTTGTAGTAGAATAGTTCTGCAACCTCACGCTCTGACTTGGAAAGTATATAATTGGTGAGTTTTGCAGAAATGTTATCCTCCATTCACCGAACCGACGTAAGTTTTCCTGAGGTGCACCTCCCTGATGTAAAGTTTCTAATAATACATTCTCTCTTTTTCGTAAGCACAGCACCGTCGTTATGTTTTAGCATAAAAAGAAATAACTTTTTCTATTCGTAGTCAAAGCATATTGTTTGTCGCATGACATGGTTCGCTTAATTTTAGTGTTTTCTTTTCCTTTTTTTTTTTTGTTAGAAAATGCAACAACAAAATGTACAATGTATAACACCGGAAAATGTTGAAACTCATTTGCTTACATGGAAAAAAAAGCGAATCAACTGCGGTTTGTTTGCCAAGTCGGATCCATCTTACTAACTACATCCGTCATTATGCAATTCCATTCAGTTGATTTCCAACAAACTTACATTTTTGCAATGTCATTCAGTTGTAGATACAAAGAAGAAGCTTTGGTCATTATATTTGTTGCTGGTCATTTTTGGCCAAAATGTGCTGACGTGCAACAGTCAAATAGCGCGTCGTTGGTTGGTCGCTTGGCATTTTACTATTTGGCAGTTGACAGTTGGTAATAATGTTATGTCTTCGCTTAAATAGTGAACTGATGGATCTCATGCAAGCTTAATAAATGAATATGTTCATAAGCTCTCGCATACATCCGTAGATATGTATGTATTTGTTGTACATGTCCAGAAATGAGTGAGCATTTAAATTGTTGTGGAAATAAGTTTTTCCATTGAAGCTGAATTAAGCTTTGATTGACTTTTAGCTGATTGGTTTGAGGGAAATATTTACATGTACTAGTTCTACAGTTGTGTTCAAAATAAGAGAAGTGAAATTAAATGCGTTATTGTTTGAAGAAATAAAAAGCTATGTTTTTAAAAAATTGTAGATATTTAAAATATAGCAAAAAACCAAATAAAAAGAAATTTCAAAGCTTGCATATAAAGTTAAAAAAATTTAATCAAAATTTGAAAAACTTACATCACAAATTGTATTATTCTATAGAGAATTTTTAGAAAATTTTTGATTACTTAAGTTAAAATCAAAACGTCCACAGAGTTTTTAAAATGTTTTTTGTGGACATTTTTTTTTGTTGGAATTTTTTTTCTGAAGAGAAATGGTAGAAAATACTCAAGATCCTTGAAAAAAAAGTTCCAGCAAAAAACTTGATGTGCTTTAAACTGCCACATTATTTGCTTATAAAGAGCTGCCTACTGAAAAATTTTCAAAAAAATTTGAAAAACTTTCCTGAACTTTGTGTAAATTTTAAAATTTCTTTTTATTTTGTTCCTACTATAGAATTCGATATATGTTAAATGAAAAGTAATTATATTTTTACTTCTTTGAAAGATGTTAAAATTAGTTTCACTGCTATTATAATGAACACAACTGTAGTTAAATTTAAAACTTATTATTACATTAAAAAAAATATATAATATAATCTGATACCGCTAGTCTGTTACCACATTTACATTCATTCTTTATTAATAACCTACAATTTCTTATGTTTCCATTTTTTTACACATCAAAACTTACCCTCACAGCTGGCACAACTTTATCGGGTCGCAAACACTTTAATATTATTAAATACAGCATTTCTTCAATTTTATCGTATGGTTTCGGTAAAGCATGTTCTTCGGGCGCTGACAAATCGTAGTATTTTTTCCAAACATCAATATCTTTTGCGAATTGTTTGTAGAAGTCTTTAAGGCTGAGGAGCAGACACATTTTTTTTTGTAAAACAAGGAAAAAGTTAATAAAAAAAAAGTTTTGCTATTCATTTATTTGTTAGGAGATGGTTTATTCAGGGCTGTCTTCTCATCTCGGCTTTAAGTTTCAAATGACCAAGAAATTTAAAGTGACCGAAGGATATGAGAAAATGGCCAGTGTAACAAGCCACTAGAATAAAAGTGAGCTTTAAATTTAAGTGCGAGTTGAGAAACTTTTCATTAATAATTTACTCCCTTATTCAATAAAAACAAAATTAGTGTCTAAAGCTTTTTTAAATGACATTTCCATACAAATTTTCATTTAAAAGAGCTTTATACTTGTACAACTTTTACTTTTACTTACTTTTTAATTTATTAATTTATTATGAAACATTTACTTTTTATGATCTTATCTATTTTAATAATTTAACCAGCATTAATTAGTTAACGAGTTCTTAATTCTGTTAAAATATTTGCATACAAATCTTAATCATTTGAATAGCCGAATGTGTGAGGTGAAAGTTGCAAATATTTTGACTTTGAAAGCAGGTTTAAAATCATTTGCATTGTTTGAGAAAAAAAACAAGAACTGTGCGATTATCAAAACAAGTGCAACGCTATCAAAGCAAAAAATCTGAAGTAGCAACCGAAAAAAAAATTCGATCAAAATTTATATGCGAAAAAAAATGTGCCAACTGCCTGTTTTACGTACGAAATTTAAATCAAAACTTATATATATTTTTTTAATTTAATATGAAATCTGATTGTTAAAAAATTTCTTAAATTGCTACGTGAAGCAGTTTTTTTTTTAAGTTTGGTTTGATATTTTTCTAAAGGAACTCAGCATTTAAGGATGTAAAAGAAAAAATTAAGCACCCTAATGTAAAAATCATACGTTCGATAATGAAATGATTAATTAATGACAGCAGTAAACTGCGAACTCATATTCGCAAAGAACTTTACACGAAACAATCCAGATTTGAAGTCGGCTTCGTTGTTGGGTCTAGCTGAAGCGGCACAATGGCTTGTGAGAACAGTTGAGATGATTCGAAGATTAAACTTGGCAGACGGATTTGTTTCTTGCTGTTTGTTCGCACTTACAAATCGCGAATAGCTCAAAACAATGAAATACTCACTAGCAGTCTTCTTTGCGCTATATCAATTTTGGGATGTCAGAGGGTAAAAATCAACCATCAATTTCTCAAAATCGAAATTTTTTTATTGACTGTCTTGTTGGATTTGAAGTGGTTGAAATACAAGTGTTTAGATTTCAAATGATTTAAAAGCCTGTAAACTTTCTTGCAATCGAAAAGAAATTGTTGTTGTACCATTACAAAAAAAAAAAAAAAAAAAATAACTACATAATTACCACACATCACCGTGGTTACAATGAAGTGTTTTTCATCAAAGGAAGTAAATATTTTGAAAGCACTTGTAATATCTCAAGCAACAAATCAAAATGAACAAAACTAATATTCTCCTTGCAGCTAATATCCGGATTAAATTTTTAATTGCAAAAATGCATATTAATTGAAAGCAAAAAAAAACAAAAAAGTACAAAACCTTTGCCAACAATTGAAGTGCGATTAAACGCTGTAGAGAGAAGATACTTGAACATTAGGAAGTTGAACATTTTGCTAATTGATGGCCATGAACAAATGTGGAGGAGTTGAATTACTTAGTTACGTTGCGTTTTGTTTATATAATCTTCAAAGTTGCCTTTACCGCAAATTAGCACACAGCTCAAGATGCGAGAGGTTGGTAGGCGGCTGAAAGCACAAAAAATTAAGAAATTATGAAGACAAAGAACAGCAAGCAATGAAAAATGATGATGACAACGTTTTGTTGCGTTTCATCTTCTTGGATTGCCTAGGCGTTTAAATGCTTTGTTGTGTAATTAAGCTGCTGGAATATTCCATTAGCCCAAAAAGCGTAAGCAACAAAGCGCGAATAATGCTAGGACTTTTATCAAGCAACACTTTACTAATGCTATATGCAGTATCAGCTTAATTTTTGTATATATTTTTTACTTTGTCTTATGCCACCCATTGCTGGTTAGGCTGGACGAGGATTATTTGTTGTTATCATCTCTAACTGCTAGTTACAGAGTTTGGTTGGAGGATTTTTATTTATTACTTTTTTTTGTGAGAGAAAGAGAGCGAGTGAAACAAAGGTTAACTTTGGAGAAAGGAACTGTTCAACCACTATCCATACTGGGAATCACCATGTTTTCATAATTAATAAATTTTTTTTTTCAATTTAGCACAAAAAAGAGAGCTCAATAAGTGTTGAACATTTACAAAAAAAAAAAAAAAAAAATCAGAAATCTTAAAACAACTTGGACAGCATAATAACAACGTTGGGTCATCAAAAAGTACGAGAACAGAATGACAAAGAGTATGCTCTACCTCAAAAAACTAAAATTCGAAAGCATATTTCAAAATATTTTAAACTTATTTCAAAATGTTTTTTAAAAACGTTTTTAAAAACGGTCTACCTAAAAAAAATTCAATACATACATATGTATATCTTTAGCTAAGAAAGAGCGTTTTTAAATCAAATTCTCAGAGAGGGCATTGTGTAAAAAAATTCTGAGACTGGGCGTTCATGAAAAATATCTTGAAATAGGGTGATAGTAACAAGTCAACTAGCAACATCTTTTATTTTTAAATTTCTCAAATAAAGAGCTACCATTAATACGCTTCAAAAAAGTGACTCTCAAACTAAACCTCTCAAATAACCCCTACAATGACGTCTAAATTATTTCGCCATATAATTTAGCTTAGTAAAAAATAATAAACGTGAAATGATCAATGGCATCTAGCAAAATATAAATTGCGCATAATAGCTCCATAAACTATCTTAAAGTAACTTGCATATTATTTATTTCAAATATGGCCTTCTGCTCTTCCTCTTATGCATTTATTAATCATCTAAATACTTACCCATCCAGATCGCTGGCGCGAAATATTTGTGTCCAAGCTTTTTCCGGTAGCCAACTGTTGTCCGGATTAGGTGGCACCGCTTGCAAGCCAACGCCTCCAGTCAAGAAGAACAACAAATGCGATTTATTTATCTTTCCCTGTTTATTGTGCATTTGTTACGAGTTGCCAGTTGTTCGAATGCGACCGTTGTTGTTGTTGTTGTTGATACATATCAGCAGAGTGTGGTAGCATCAGTTAGTGTGCAAGAGTATTTTGCAATGGAATTGTAGTAATCAGCAGAAGCAGCGGCAAATGGAATGAACACACAAGAGTGTAAGCGAAGAACAACAAAAACAAGGTATGCAAAAATATAAAAGTAAAGGCTCCAAAATAAAAAAATTAATTATCTATCAGTTCAAAAATAAGAGTAAAAAGAAAATATCTCATAAACAAACATTTATTTTTAGTTTCTAGTTTTACCAAAGAAATTGAAAAAAAAAATTTTTTTTTGACTCAAATAAGAAATCTGCCAGACTCAGAAAAAAATCTCTAGAAAATAATTCTAAGCCAATAATGTTTTTTAGCTGAGTAAATCTAATAAACTTTTTTGTTCACAAACTGGTGTTCGTTTTTTTATTTTTAATCGAAACCGAAACATTTTATAAAACCGAAACCGAACGATTATTTAACTCGGTTAATTTCTTGTATTTTTTTGGCTATTTTCCAGCCAAGGAAATCCGTTATTGAAAATGAAACAAGAAATTAGATGATGACACGCCCTCTTTTTAATATCGAAATTATTTATTGACTGATGCAGCTGACATCGTAACTTTTTTTTTTTTTTAATTTTTAAAATTTGTTGCTAAATAAAAATATCGTCCGAAGAAACTTGGTTAAAGCACTTATTAGCTTCGCACGGTCACAGCCATGGGTAAAAGCACGTTTCTCATAATTCCTTAGTTATTCGTGAGCACTGATAAAAGCAATTGTAATGTTACTTTAACATTTTACATTTGCCACAATAGTTGTTGGTGTGTAACTATTATAAATTGTTGGGAGTAGATTAGTTTTGCTTTTGTTATTGTTGTTGTTGTAATTGTTTTATTTTATTTATTGTAGTATACCATAAAAGAATGTTTAATAGCATTGCCGGCATTTTAGTTGTTATCATTCCCGCAGTTGTTGTTCTTTTTGTTTTGGTATTTATTTTTGTTATTGGCTATATTTTTTGAAATTGCTCTTGTTGTTGTTGTTATTGTTGTATTTATTTTGCTGTTGCATTTAAATGGACGTAAGTAAGTAGATATTAGGCGGCAGCAAAGATATTAGCATTTGGCAGCATTTGCTTCAACCAAACACCACCCGCCCCACCCATAAGGAAACACTAACACACTCACACTCACAAACACACACACCCAATGCACAAATCAACAAGCTAACTTGCAAATAAATAAAACAAAAAACAAAAAAAAAAATGAAATTTTGCAACAGCATCGTTAATAGCCAAAGGATTTCTCTGCTGCACACAACACAACAAGCGGTAAAGTAGAGTGAAGTTGGAAATTAGCAAATGGTAAGTTCCATTTAGATGATTGCAGTTTTATGTTTGTTCATGCAAATTAAATGGGATTAAATGAAAAATTAATCAACATTAAGATGGCAATGGCGTCAAAAGGCGAATGGGCAGAACAACTATTTGCATAACAAACAAAAAAAAAAACAAGAAAAACAAAAAATAAATAAATTTGAATAAAAAATTAGACACGAAGAACTTAAAAGGAAATTCAAAGTAAAGCAACAGAGTAAGACAAATATTTTGTCTAAGCAGCAGATAAAATAAAAATGATTTAAGCTGGTCTTTAGTGTATGTATTTTCTTTAAGATATAATTGTGAGTAGAAAGTTAAATGTTGTTGATTTAGCCAGAATTGTAAAGAGCCAATACGAGTAGCAACCAGTATCACAGTAGTCATTGGAAAAAGTATGTAGACCACAGGCTTGCATTGAAGTAAGGCGAGAGAGTGCAATCAGCATAACGAACTTCAAAGGTGTAGCCGTCTGTATTAGATACTTCTTCGTCGAACTCGGTGACATTTTTTTCGGATCTTTGGCGATTTGAGGTTAAAATTTATATAAAAAAAAAATAATTACGCAAGTTCGAAATGCGAGCGAAAAATTATGTTCGAAAAAAATTTGTGTTTGCGAATATAACTCGAATCCGAGACCAGTTCGAAAAATTGCATTCTAAGAAACGTCGAAATCGAATTTTTTGTTCGAGTGCAGCCTAATTTGGGCTCCCTTATTTATAATCTATCCTCGGTGCCTACATTTCGCAGAAAATACCATGATTTATGCCGATTCTAAATCAACTACCCATTTATTGACCTACGCATTTGTAAATAAATATTTCCAGAGCTGCTAAGTGAGCACTTAAACAACACACATACATACATACATCCATACATACAAATGTACCCATAACTAACTCTACTCAACTACTTAGTTAGTATACATTTTCATTTTAATTACCTCACTAAACGCACATCTGTTGCACATTATTTATGTACTTACCCGCGATACTAATATGCCCAAACACATAACTAACGAAATGACAAGCTTATCCTTCTCGAAAAGCGATCGACAAACATTTTGATAAATTGATTTCGTAAAGTAATAATTCAAATGCTCTAAACGTTCTTCAAGTACATTCGATTTGGGCGCTTTGAATATAGCATTTACAAAGAGATTGAGAAACCATGCCAATGAATATTGATACATTGGATCGATGTTTGCCAATTCACTGATGCAGAAGAATAATATGGCGGAATGTTTGGCTACCGGTACGTATTGTTGGCGTGCAGCGTCAATTTCCGTTTCGGTTGCTACAGCGATTACTTGCTTCTCTTGTATTTCCTCAGATAGTATTTTACTCGATGACAGTATGTTGATGGCATTCTCATCTTCTAATACATTACCCTCTGAAGAGGAGAGCACCTAAGGATGTAGATGGGATATTTGAAAATGCTTCAAATGTATGTTGAGTAGGAGTACGAGTATGTATGCTTTGAGTTGAGGTTGAATACAAACAAATAACCATATGCGTATTTTGCATGGTTGTTTGAGATTTCCCAATGAAGATTTTTGTTTTGACTCTTCGAGTTTTCAAATATCAAATAAGGGGTTTGAAGAGCACCTCAAATAACCATTCTTTGTTAGTAAGGGATTTACACTTTTTTTAAAGCTATGATTTTGAAATATTCCACCATTTTTTTCTGTTTATTTTTTCCATATTTGTAGTTAAAAAAACAAACTTTGGGGGTAACTAGTAGAATAAATTAATATTAAAAAAAAAATAATTTTTTTAGTTTTCCAGAATTTTTTTTTTTCAAAATCGAAAAACTTCAAGTTCAATTTTGGAGAAATTGTAATTTTTCAAAATATATATTAAAAAAAAAAATTGTTTTTAATTCCATAAAGTTTTTGATTTTGCAAAATCGAAAAACCTCAAATTAAATTTTGGGATCGAAAAAACTTCAAGTTCGCATTTTTATTTTGGACCCAAATTTTTATGAATCATAACCCCTGAAATTTTGTGAAGCGAGTTTTTGGGTTTTTCAAAAATATGAAATTTAAAACTTTTTCCAAACATTTTTTTTTTTAATTTTAACTTTCTGGCGATTTCAATAAAAATATTTTTTCTCATATTCAGCTACTAAACATGGAAAAAGTTTCCTATTTAAAAAAAAAAATAGTTAGCTAGACTAAAATGTTAAAAAATAAAAAAAATTAAATTTGGTTTGGTACAAAAAAATGGTCTTCTTGACCAGAACTTTGTCTTATGTTAACAGGAAACTCCCCACACAAATTTCATTCAAATTGGTATTCATCGTTTCCCACTATTTGACAATTGTCATGATAAGCAAAAAAAAATTGAGATTGACATTTTTTTGAAATTCTATATAGAGTTTATTTCTTGTGTGGTTTATTGGGTTATACACGTTTGTACATTAATAAGTATGTGCATGTTTAGCTTAGTGTCGGACCAGCGTTTCTGAGCTTACCATAGATTTAAGCATGGGTGGACTTGAATTAATAGTAAATGCATATGTATATTTGTTAGTTTATATTTATCTCTGTTCTACAGTGGTGGTCATATAATTAGACATGCTTTTCTAGCAACATTTTTATTTAAATTGTTTCAAAAATCTTTTGTCTTAAGCTTGAAGACCCCTTTACATGTGTAATTTGCTCCAAAAAGTAAGTCACTCAAGCAATCAATTGTCTTTATTTACTTTAAAATTAATTCCAGACTGTGCTCTTAGAAGATAATGGGAGTCCCCTCTACCCTGAGTTGTAGGTACTAATGAAATAGTTTTCATTTGAATTTCCTATAGCTAATTATAAGGCCACCACTGTTTTTTCGTGATAATGTGAGTTAAGCAAATGAACTTGGTGAAGTTCTCAAAAAGATTTATGTCCTGTTTGAATATGTGGTATATATTTGTGGTGAAAGCTTTAGCAGTTCTGTATATCTGCTGATTTGATACATGTATGTATATTTATTTTAGATATACAAATAAGTATAAGTATATAGCATATTCTTATGAAGCCAAAACATTGTAAATTAAATGATAAAGGTTAAATCTAAGAACCATTAGACATTCTTATGGGAACTCGCTTTTCAGACGATCGCCCAGAAAAATCGTGCAAAACTAGCACTCAACGAGTCCGTGAATTAACTTCTAAGCCGTGATTTCTTAGATGAACTCTTAGTTCTCTTGGATCATCTATATGCTTTTTCTACTTACCTCAAGAATCTGGGACTCAATGGTATATAAAGCATCACGATTCTTTGCGGATTCCACAATCAACTGTTCCTTTTTTTCTTGTAAATCAGGACGTTCACGCGCCACAGTATTGGCTAGCAATTGTTCACGTAATCCCTGCTCCGTTATCATAAAGTTCAGAACAGCAACCTATGGGAAATGGGGAAAAAATAAATGTTTGAGTTGGCTGTAAAATTTAAAGTTCACGACTGAAAGGGTGATGGAACGCAACAAAGAGATTACAAATTAGTGCACTTTTTTGTTGTTGTAACATTATTATAAATTTCTTAGAAAATATGCATTTACATAACCACACATAATGACATTGTGCACTGTATTAATTTACCAGAGCTCTTGGCTATTTGCCTTCACTTACCATAACCATTATCTCCGGTGAGTAGTGTGGATTGCGCAAGCATGTTGTTATGTAAAGGCGAAAGTTCGGATTATATTCCAACATAGTTTCACCACTTTTAATAAAGAGACCACCTTTGTGTTTAATTACATTTTTCTCTAGTATTGGTGTTAAATTTGAATCCAAGCGTTCTCCTATGAAAAAATAACACCAATGCCAATTATGAAACAGGAATAGAGTCAATAAAACGGAAATTTTTTAATTAAATTTAATGCGAATTGTAGAAGTAAAAAAAAAAAGAAAAAAATAATCAATTTCACTCAAATGAAATGTTTGCGAACATGTGGTTGTAGTCATTCTCTTTGTCAAATGAATTTAATTAAAAGGGAATTTTAGAGAATAAACATACATACATACATACATATCAGTGCTCTTGAAATTTTTCGTATATTCGACGCAGAATTATTCCAATTTTACTATGCCGACTCTATTGTATAATAGTTCAAGGAACAAACCAATTTTCTATTCATTAGTATCATCTGCAAGGAGCAGAGAATTAGTAGAATTTCTCAAACTCAATCGCCCATAAAAATCTAAAATATTTCTATTCATCATCCACTGCGCACTGACAGATGTCAAAAATGGGGAAACTACGCTTTAAAAATTTGACGAATCATCTTCAATGCTCTTCAGAATTTTTTTTTCTATTTTTTTGTCGTACTCGTACAAAAAATGTATTGCCACTCACGATGAGTTTGCGTTGATAAATTTGTTAATTTCATTTTTATATCTTTAAAGTATTTATGAGAACTTCACGAAAATATACTACAAACGTGGATAATATAAGGTATTACTATGAAATAACAAAACAAGTCAACAGAAATACTAAATACTAAAGTTAGGATTTTTTAACTGTTTTTGAACTAGTCTGAATAGATAAAACTTGTTTTTGGAATCAAAACTATTTCGGCTTTCTTGGATTGTTTCTGGATTGTAGCATAATTATTTCGGAATTTTATCAAGATTATTTTGGATCATTTTCGAAATTTTAGCAGTATTATTTCATGATGTATTTAAGATTCAAGAAAAATTATTTATATATTATCTGGAGCTTATTTCTTTTTTGGAATTTTATGAGTAGTATTTAAGGAATATTTCGGGATTGCATAAGCGTTATTTCGGTATTTCCGGAAAAAGATTATTTCGAAATTAGGAGCATTATTTCGATATATCAAGATTATTTTCTGGAAACTAAGTTGGGACTTTTGCGTTTTTGTAGCAAAATTATTTTAGTATTTTTGAGGTTATATAAAAATTATTTCTTTATTTTCGGGATGTTCTTCTCAGAATTATGTAACTTTCGGTGCGACTTCATTATTTGAGATTGTTTTCTTGATTGTATAAAGATTATTTCGCATTTTTCGGACTAGTTCCGACGTAATTTAATCTCATTTTTTGTCCGAGGGTTACATCCTATTCGCATAAATCACATTCTTCAGGCTCAAGTGTGTCCAGCTCATAAAGAATGTTCAGAGTAGTTGTTAGAGTGTATGAATGTATTTGATTATTTGTTATATATTTTATTGTTGTGATGCTTTTAATTGGATTTGTGCCGACGTCACTTGTCTATTATTTCCAGCTGACTTCAATTGCGTCATTAATCTTTGCCAATTCGGTTAACATTAAAAATGTTGCCGTTAGAATTAAATATAAGAAAATTTTATGAAACTAATTTGTTTTATCGCCATTTTGAGTATATTCGTGACTTTTGATGAAATGAAGAAGTTTTACTATACATAGCACGTGGATTTGTGTGGGTAGTATATTTTGAATTTAACTATTTGAATGGACGAGGAGGGGACCATAATATTTTAAGACGGCATAGAAGCCACTTCAAAGTTTTGTGGAATGATTTTGTTTTTTTGATGTTGAGTTTATGATTCGGAGTCTTCGGAATAAATTTTTTTTTTTGTAATTTTTCCAAAAAATTGTATTCACTGTGCGCGGCAAAGATTTTTGGATTTTTCAACAATATTTTTGAAACATTTCAATTATAAAAACTTACCAACATTTTCAATAAGCACCGGATTGCCATAAGTAACAGAAAGCTCGAGTATTTGCATATAATTTGGATCACTCTGCTTAATGACACGCAGATAGTTATCCTTCTCCATATTCTTAATCCATTTATTAGCTTGCACTGTAAATATGTATATTTAAGAAATTAATCAGAAGATAGAAATTTGATTAAATTAATTTTCCTGACCATATTGAAAAAAGTTCGATAAAACTTAAAAATCTGAACTTTTATTTTTTTCTCGTAAGCAATAAAAGTTATCTTTGGCGAGCTATTTTTCCCGGTTATTTTTGTTCGAATGAAATAATATTCGAGAAATAAATTTTTTCTTCGCATTTTATTTTAAAAGAAATAAAATTATTCGTCTCTGAATAAAGCAATGACCGGCAAATACCCTACAAAAAATCGAATACAATTTGTCTCCCGTTAGGACACACTCAAATGAAATATGAAAAGTTCATCGAACAAAAAGTGATCAGAACTAACATTAGTCACATGACCCCCAGACCATCTTTTCGGATTCATTCACGACTAATCGCATTTTTTGTAGGCTCTCTCTGGAGATTAGTCACATGATTTTCTGTTGGGTAGCCGTAATTCAATAATGTTAGCCACATAAATAGTTTTACATAAGGTATTTCAGTTAAAACAGCAACAACACATACATACACATCAAATAACTCAACGCGTATTAACTTCCACTCAAATTACAAAATTTGCAAAAAAAAAAAAACAAAAAAAACAGATAAAAGCAAGTTTGTAATGATTTCATATTACAATGGAAATTAAAAATTACCCTGTGGATCTATCATTAACGGATATCGATTGGAGTTAGTAACAATAATGCCATTCTCAACGGAAAAATTATCAGCAGGCAGACCAGCTAATGACCAGGCGCGTATCTGCATTGGATTTCCGAGTGTGGAGGGGAGTGAGAATTTTTCCGAACATGGTATCTTCTTTCGTACACACAACTCATTCCAATCCTCTAATATGTTAGCGCGATACTGAAAATAAAATCATGTAGTTAGTTCAAAATATTATACTTATGCATTTTAGTAAATGATGGTTGAATTGATTTTTAGTTTTGTATCATATACATTGTAGCATTAGGGTGTTTAAAAATAATACGATCGAATTAGTTCTGGAACTTCTCAACTAGCATTGAAAGCGTTTTAAATTTTTTTTATTAAGGTCTTTAATGGGGATGCGGGATGAGAGGAAAAGGAAGCGGAAGAAGAAGATTAAAAAAAATATTTAAAAACAAATATTTAAGAGAAAAGGAAGCATAGATGTGAAGGAAAGCAAAAGGGACCATAACGTTTGGTGGGTACTCGTATATTATATCCTGCTAATCTTGTAAATACATTTTTTTTTAAACATTTTTTTAGTGAAATATGACTTCCGTATGCCCTTATAAAAGCCGATGTTAAACAAGTATTTAAAACATAAACTATTTTATTTCCAACAAAAAAACGTACATTTTTTTCGGTGTCGCACCTTAATGTATACTCCTCCTATCCTCATACTTATGCCACAATCAATGTGCAATAATCAAAAGAATTCTTTTATGTATGGTTACAAATGAACCGGGAATTGAAACAATTTATGTTAAAAGTATAGGATTTTATTCAGGTATTTAGTCTGTTTGATGTTAGAGCAAAATCCCTGCAGGAAAGTGGAGATCACTGCTTAGTTTATTTGATTTTTAAATAATAGTTCCAGAAGCTATAGGATGTGGAAGTAGCAACCTTTTCAATGCGACTACCATCGTTTTATAGACTACTTAAAGCCACGTTATCAAGGAATCATCTACACGCTCGATGATTTTTTCTAGATATTTTCAGTGTTTCCTTTAGGGTTGTCATTGAACTATTATATATAATACGAGTATTTGCCGTTTGCTATGTTGTGGGAGGTAATTAGCGCATTTCACAACTGCCTATGAATTCCTATTTTACAGCAATGGAATGTGTGGAAGGTACACGTTACGTGTATTATGAAGTATCCCGCATCGCTTCTGTGTTTGTTATTAAATATTTTTGATTTGTACATGATTATTGTATATCTACAATTCAAAGCTAATACGGAAAAGCGGTCTATGTGATGGGCAATGAATAATATTTCGACGAGCAGCTTAAGTTTTCTAATAAATTGGCTGTAAATGAGTTTTTAATGACTCCGAACACCATCTCCTAAATCGGTAGAATTATTTCCGAAAAGCTATTCAACGCAAAAATATATTCCAATATGCCGCAAACAAAATATCTTGTCTCTTTTTATATATAGAATATCTCTTCTTTTTTTTTGTTGTTTTAATTAACTCAATTATTGTACCAGTAAACGTGACAGTTTTAATTTGAAATTTATATTTAAATTTGCAATCGACAAGAAGGTAAGTTTTCGAGTAGTCGAACTAAAATTACGAATCGAAATTATTTAACCAACTTGTAAACTTATCGGTTATCAACCGAGTAATCGGGTAACCCTACTATCTATATAAAAACTTCTCTGATGTTGCTTGCTACCCATTTGCATATATTATAAAAAATGCACAAACGTTTTTGAACCATGCAAAATCCGCGTCGAAAGTGATTAATTTCACATAAAATTTGACTAAAAAAGGGGTTTTCGTATACAAACAATTTTTTTGCTGTGAAAACATTAAATGACAATAGCGCGCAGCTCAAACGGAGCATATCGATTTAGCGAACCGGCAGGTGGTGGAAAGAATACTTTTATATCCTTTGACTGCTGCATTATGTCACATCACTTTTTTTCAGATTGAAGTGAAGGTATGGCTAATAAAACGCTAGAAATATGTGGTCTTTTGTGGAGGCAAATTTTAATAAATAACAGCAGATTTTTTCATTTAAAAAAAAAACTCAAAAGGTAGTGTTTTTTTGTTGCTAGAGTTGATAGTTGGATTTACTAGAAAAAGAATGAAAATGCTTTAAAAGTTTTGGTGGAATGCATTTGCGACTTTAAGTTAGGTTAGGTGATGCTGCCTTGTGATGCCGCATTACCCGACCTTAAGTAGGTGACATCATCGGTAAATATGGTGCATATGTGTTCAAATTGACTTACAACATTAGATCACTCACTCACCTCTGTGGGAAAGAATCCCAAATAAGCAACAGCACCACCAGCTAACAAAACATCACCCACAATATTGCTTATTGATTTGTGTAAATTGTGTGCCGCCTCCGACCAGCGTGTCTTCTCACCACCCAAACCGCCAAGAAGTTTCTCTGCGCTGGAAAAATGAATTCACTTTGTTATCATCACCAAATAAAACTTTTATTTTATAACTTTACCGATTCAATTTCTTTTCACAATTATCAATATCATCTTCCAGTCGTTTCTTTTCACGTGATTTTTCTGCAAAGAAATCATTCAACTTTTGCAATTTATCCAAAATCACTTGCAATTCAGCGCGTTTGCCATTTAATTTTTCCATTTGTGATGCCAAATCTGATTCGGCTTCAGCTAGCGCCTGTTGTTTGGGCTGTACAATTTTTGCCACCCGATCATATACATCCATAGCGCGTACCCATTTGCACAGGCCCTCACATGCTGTAGAGGCGCTCTTTATTTTTTCGGGCACAAAATCACGATCAGGTATATATCTGTAAAGTGAGAGAAGAATATATAAAAAAGGTCAGTTTAATAATATATTGGAGAAATAAAATGATTGTGTTGTAAGATATGTGATTTATAATCACGTGATTGAATTACATTTGGTGATGTATCATCTGTGATCATAGGATGTTAGGCATTTCGTGATATGAGAATTATATAAACAATGTGCTAATAAACAGTGCTTGATATGATTCTAGAACGATACTGGTGATGTTGGGTATGATGTGATATCGCATGATTGTGACGTGATGAAAAATTGCAAGGTTTTGGTCAATCTGCATATTTGATCAATTTATCATTCAGTTCAATTAATGATTTTATATAAGTGCAAGTGATGCAAATTATTAAAAAAACTTTTTCAATCATTTAGTGTAGCATGATATGGGTATGACGTGATATCGTATGACTGTAAAATGATTTTAAACAATTTTTTTTTTAATTCTGCATAAATAAACGGTTTATCGTGGCGCTTAAAATTTTACTGAAATATCATGAACTGAAGCCCATGTTTTATATGATTGAATTTTATGTCATATGACATGAACATGATGTGATATGGTTTAAGATAAACTGCATGTGACATGAACATGATGTGATATGGTTTAAGATAAACTGCATGTGATGTTAATACCAAAAAATACTTTATTACCATTGGTGTTTAAAAAATATCACTTGATATGATATCCTATGACTTTATGTCATGTGATATATTTTGAAGCCTGAATGTGATGCGCATCACTGAATATATTGTATGAAATATCTTGACATCAGTACTTAATGCGACATGTAATCATGCAAAGTCGATAGCCCAATTCGATAAAGAAAAGTTTAAATATTTACTGAAAAGTTGTTAACATGGGATGCTGAGCTTGAATTATGATGTCACATCAGTTAAAGTGATTAATCATCTAAACCGCTAGCATCAAGTAATAATTAAGGTTTGCGTAGAAATAAAAAATCTAAAAAAAAATTGGGACTATACATATTAATAAATTACATAAAGCTTAATTAAAATAAACGAATATTGATAAAGTTTTAAAAATTTCATAACACAAAAGTGTAATGATAAATTCTATGCAACTCAAATATCTCAGCTAGGTATATCGAGTAATAAAAAGTGTTGAAACAAATATTTTATATTACTTTTTGAAACATACTTCTCCCTTATCTTCTTTATATTCGGTGGTGGTATATTATCTTTATCGAAGGTTTTCAGTGATTCCAAAAACTTCATGTCACCCAACATGCGCGTCGATGGTCCCCAATAGTCCTCTACCATGCGACCAGATGGATCTGGTTTACGATCCGGTTTGAAACCTCTCAACACACATACTGCCTCCAAAGTTAATTTGACAGCATAGGGTGGATTCTTCATTGATTTAACAATGAATATATCTGCCGGTTTCAAAGTATTCAACGCCTCCAATGCTGCCTCCAAAGCCGGTATCGCTTCAGCCAAATCACTTTCACAATCATCTTTAATAGCTTGTGCAGCCGCAGCAGCTTCATTGGCTGCCGCCTCATCAGCACCGACAACTTCTTTCTTCTTTTCAGCTTCAGCTGTTTCACGTTCTATATTTACCATAATACGTTCAGTCTCCTCGGAGAGTACTTTCAATTTGGGTTGTAAATCGTAGAGATTCGATTGCATTTCCCCTACCTGACCGGCAGCAAAATCAAGCTTCTCCAAACCAGTTGTATAACTAAAAATGTTTATTCAATTGGAAATAAAAATAATGATGCGCATATCAATGTGTGTGTGTGTGTGTGTGTTAGCCTGCATATTCTCGCCTACTTACCGATCTCTCATTTTTGTAATTTCCTGCAATTTACGTACATAGAAAGCTTTAAAGGACTTGAGCATCTCCAAATATGATGATGGTGTCACGTAGTTACGACGCCCCAATTCCAAATAACAACTAAAAAAATGAAGTGTGAATCAATGCTCGAACATACATACATATATAGTTGTTGTAAGTGCATAAGTATGTATTCATATGCATGTTGTTGTAAGCACATATTACAATAACATATGTCTTGTTTGTTGTAGACGAGTAATTCGGTCATATTCGTACTATGTCAACTTATCACTTCATTCCGCTTGATAACTTTCAATAAATCTCTACACTTATGCACACACACATACACATACATATGTACGTTTATGTGTGTGTGTAAGGATGTACTTACCGTTCACTCGCATCAAAAACGGATTTATTGAAATGCATGACAATTTGTACCAGCTCCAATTCCAATTCATTGAGCACAATTTCCTCGATTTCGTCGCTTTTCTTGCTTACATCCGAGTCGGCAGTATCGACAGATGCTCGTTCAGCAGCAGCAGCAGCACCACCGGACTCAGCCTGCTCTTGTGCCTGACCCAATTTCATTGAACTGATAAAATATTCAGCGACACGTTCTAAAGCGTCAACGGGCCAGGGCATAAACCTAAATGTTTGAGATATTAATATTACCACACATGCAATAACATAAAAATATGTTTGGGTAAGCATGAAGATACAGTGTTTGTACCTATTATAGGTAAAATAGAAATTTTTAGAAATATCTTGGAAGATGCGTTTTCTTAAAGATCTGGGTCAACTCTTAAGAAAAACAGAGATCGGACGAGTTCATACCTCCACATTTGAATTTTAAAAAGTTCTACCCAATCACAAAAAAAAAAAACAAAAAAAAAATAAAATCGAATACGCCAAATACTGAAAATACCCAGAGAAAGAATCGATAAGCACCATCTCATTTTCTCTTTTTTTTCTCTTTTTTTTCTCTCTCTCTCTCAATAGCCCGCATGCTTCTAAGTCCGTACATAACTTTCGAAATGGGATTTGTGTGCTGCGAGCAGTAGGAAGGCAATAAGCCACAGAACTATATAATAATAATTCTTTTGAGAGATTGTGACCAAATTCCGTTGGGTCTATCAAAAAATATTCCATTACAAGTGCCAAATATATACATTACACATATTAACACCAGCGACATTGACAGATCGTTATTGCAATATGATGAGCTTTATATGTTTGACACGCCAAATACATTTCCTTATCCTGCAGGATACAACTATTTACAGTAACACCAAATTTTACACAAAATTTAAACAACGCGACGCTGTACTCTTAACAAAATATATGCGAGTTGAGAGATACATTAGGGTGGGTCTGCATTTTTTTATTTTTTTTTTATCTTCTTTTTTCATATACTTTATCAGAAACATCTTGAATTCGCTTCAGATGTCAGAAAAAATTGAGTTTACCAAAATTTTTTATATGGTACATATCAGCGAGGAAAGTAACCCAGTTAAATATTAAAAATATTATCCCCAAAAACTAAAAACAAAAATAATCACAATCCACGATAGTATTTTTTATCGGGAAGATTTATTGAATTTGACATCAAAAGGGTTCTTCTTGAAAAGTGATTGCTCGACGGCAGTGGTGCCCAACTTTTCAAAAATATTTGGGCCACAAAAAACTTTCTCAATAGGTCTAATGACTAGAGCAGTCTTCTTATCTCTAACTTTCTACTCAAATGGCTATTTTTCCCTCCCTCTAATTATTCACTATTTATGTCCTGCTCTAGCTCTTATTCTCCCTCTCGCTCTTGCTATCTCACTTCGCTTCTACTTTCCGCTTACTCCTACTCAAGCAAATTGCTTCGCTGTACTCTACCTTCCTCCTTTACTCGCACCGCTAGCTTTAAAATCGAAATTTGTTGTATATATCGACTGTACTTAAAATAATCAATGATTTCAATTAATAAAAATTTCGATTGTTTTGAGCGTAGAGCTGTTTGTAGATACATATATTTGTAATGCTGTGCTAGCAGTGAAATTTGAGTAAGAGAAATTGGCGAAGTACATTTGGTTCTAATTTATAATATTTCGCTATTACTTTTTGTTCAGCGTATAAACATACATATCTACACATATACCAATACATATAAATATAAATGTATGATATTTTATAAAAAAAATGCTTCACACTTACCAATCAATCGTACAGCAGTTGATCAGTGATGGATACATTCTTAAACGCTCCTTGAAGGAATCACCAATCGGTGAAAATGCCAATGCTATATGCAATTGCTCACGTATCCTTTCGATAAAGTATGCATACATCTCAGAGGGAGAATTTTCAATTTGTCTCGCCTTTGCGTCATTCAGTCAACAAGCAAGCAAGCCGACAAGCAACCAGTCAACCAGCATACGATTCGATTTGAGACGAAAATGGCCGAGAGGCCCCAGCAGGCACATCATCAATTGTTATCCATAGGTTATTGCAAAATACATAACGTATACGGATGTGTGTGAATATTAGTAGTTCCGTTAGTTGTAGTTGTAGTTATTGTTTTTTTTTTTTTTTGTGTTTTGTATTTGCAGGAAATTATCATCAACATCGACGTCAATGGCAATCGCAGGCAGTGCGCCAGAGTGCAGCAGCGTTAGTCAAGTTCGTAAGTAGGAAGATGCATCATTCAATAATGCAGTTGAAATATGAATTGATTGTGAGATGCACACGTACAGAGTTGTATAAATATGTGGCAATGTGGTAGTGGAGTAGCATTCCAGTGGGGCATCATGCATGCCAACCCGGCAATATGTAGTGAGTGAGTAAGAATGTATGAAGCAGAAGTCAAGGCGGAAGATGTACAAATGAAATTCCCGCAGTGGTGCAAAGCAGATGCAGCAGTAGCAACAGCAGCAACAACAACAAGAATAATAAAATGACAGTTGACACAGCATTCAAGGCAATGAAGAAAATGTTTCCAAAGACAGAAATTCAAAATGAAGTCAACAGAATTATTAAGCAGGTTAAAGGAAGTCGCATTGAGTGAATCGGCCATGCAAGCACAACACCGACATTTATCATTTGCAGTTTGGTTCGCACAAACAACCGACATGGGAGTGGCAGCCGGTGCAGGGCAGGAAGACGGAAATGAATGTGTTACCGGAAATAATGTAAACACTAGGGTGGGTTGAAAAAGCAAGGTTTTTCTTTCTGCTTACGCTTAGCATTTAGGCAGAATTTGTTGTTTGTGAAAAAGGAAAATTAGTATTTTATTTTAAATATTTCGATTTTGAGACAAATATACATATATGTATATATAAGTTAGAATGTATATATAAGTTAGTTAGTTGGAATGTTTTTTTTGACCCAAAAACCTGAAAAAATCCTAATTTTCGAATATGAATTTTGCATAATCTTTCATTCAAAAATAATTACTAATTTTTATTTAAACAATTTTTTATTAATTGTTGAAAATTTTTATTTGAGTAAAAAAAAAATATAGAGACAAGCCCCATACCTTTTCAAACAGATTTATTTCAGAAGCTGCTAGACTGCTTCTTCAGAAAAATACGTCACTTTTAGGCTAATTTTTAACCTATAGCAAAATAATAATTAATTTTTGTTAACTAATTTCTCCAATAAACAAGCCGCAAGAACGTCTAAGTGTTAAAAATGAACAGAATAAATGAGTCCAATAAAATGATATAAATGAAATAGGTGTTAAGCTGACAAACAAACCATTGTTCTGATAGCCTACTAGTCAACAGAACGTGAAAGTATTTCGTTAATTAAAAAGTCTAGCAGATTTCGAAATGAATATAAATAAAAACTATGCTGCTTATTTCAAAACTTCAATTTTTACTAATAAACTAATTTTCAAAAAAAAAATAAAAAAATATTTAAAAATATTAAACAATTTAGAAAAATATTGTTAGTGTCGAGCCATTACCTTTTTTTTAAATTTTCCTCTTTCATAATGTAAAAATTCAGTCAAAACAATTTTTTCTTTTCAACCAACCCTAGTAAACTTTAACACTATTTTGTGTGTGTTTGTGCATAGTTCGTTATTGTAATACATTGCAATAATTCTTGTTCCACACTGCATAATTCTTGCATTTTACAACTATTGTTTTCATAGTTATTACAATACATTTGTTTTGTATTTACTCAATGCAAGTTGTCGCTTGCTTATTATTTCAATAGCAAAATAATAATGATCTCTTCGAATGTTAGTCACAATGAGAGTAACAGGTGGCTATTACAAAGGAGAGTAATAAATTGCATGCAAAACACAATATTTCTGTGTTTTTGTGAGCGAAGAAAGATGGAAAATCTTGACACAGAGTGAGGGCCCAAGTGTACCCAGCCAACTATGACTGATTGAATCCTGCAAGCTTCGAATGAATCAGCAATTTTCTCTTTTGGGTATACACCTTTTTGATAACCACCTTATACATATCTATTTTAAATTGGCAGTGAAGGAGTTAACATAATTTATTATTTCATAATGTGTGCCGTAGTTTAAATCGTGTTTGTTCTAGTGACTTTGGGACCAAGTTGCAGTTAAAATATTACGCTGTACATCTCCCATTTTGCTACTTAAAACTCACCAATTGCTTTGCCACGCTTGTCATATTTTCCATAATTGCTGCTTTGTCCTCCAGCTGATAGAGGTTTGGCAAATCACCTGTATTGAGTATGCCATTAATGTCTTCAATGAAACCCTCGTCAATGGCCTGTGAAATATTTACAAAGCAAAGTGTTATTGTATTTTTTGAAGTACCGAAACAAATTATGCGTAGAACGCAAGAAAATTGGCAAAAGAAATGAACTGAGAGAAATGGGTAAATAGAGAAATTGAAACTTACAGATTTCTTTAAAAAATATTTGCTGTTTAAAGGAATATAAAACATAAATAATAACAAATTAAAATAAAATAAATTAAAATAAAATAAAATAAAATAAAACAAAATAAAATAAAAAAAAAAAATAAAATAAAATAAAATAAAATAAAATAAAATAAAATAAAATAAAATAAAATAAAAAATAAAATAAAATAAAATAAAAAATAAAATAATATAAAATAAAATAAAATAAAAAATAAAATAAAATAAAATGAAATGAAACGAAATAAAATAAAACGAAATAAAACAAATTAAATGGGTGTCGAGTAAACTGTCGCTTATGACAATATTGACCCGCCAACGTACGCTATGCACGCCACTGGTAAATAATAATGTGGTTTTAATGTAATGTACTAGTTGTATTGAATTATAAATTCAATAGGCTAGTATGAATATTAGTTGGAATTTATGTTTGATGCTAGCATTTTAGCTTTTGACGCATTGTTCACAAAATGTTACAATTCGAGCAATTATATTTGATCATGCATAATACATGCATAGATAAAATGAAATAGGCAGTAGGATTTTACTAATTAACTAAAGCTTTGATATTAGTTGAAATGAATGTATGATAAAGCCTGTTGCATAAAGCATTAAGGTGCTTAAGTTTTGAAAAAATGATTTCTATATGACTTTTGTACGACCTGTGATGCTTTATATTTTTTTAGTATTACTAGTTTTTCAGAGAATAGAATAGGGACAACCATTCCACCCCGATTTAGTATTAGTTATAAACTTTACTATGAGTATTGAGTATTTCATAAACCGATTGCGAATTATGTACATGCAGGACAAATAAAATGAACGAAAGAAAAATTAGAAAAGCTTACATGTTTCAGTATGTGGCGTTTTCTTCTTATGGGAATCTGAATCATTTTTTTTGGAACTATTTCGATTCACCAGTTACTCGCGCATTTGCCTAAAAAATACTGCCTCAAAGTAAAGCACCCTAATATGTATATATTTGTTTACCCAACAAACAAAATAAGCGTGATGGGATTTTTATTTTTAATCTTACCGAAATAATCATCAAACTAAAGAAACAGAAATTTTTCCTTTTACAAATTTTTTATGGATCTAATTTCAGAAATGTAAGCGTGAAAAAAGCTATCAAAGAAAGCTTTTCATAATTCAACAGCCGTAGCGTACTGTAGGTTATTTTTAAAAAATATCACAAAAATGTTTGTTGTGTATATTTTGACTTATGTAAGTGGGAGAAGTATATTTAAGGTGACCATGTGCATAAAAATATCAAATTATTGTTGACACTTCGAAAATGAGTGGTAAAAAATTAATAAAAATAGGAGTTAGCTGTTAAAACAATAAATTGTTTTGATATCTTATTGGTTGAAAGAACAAGTAGAAATTTATTTGATAAATAAATCTGACAGCTTTCTAAACGGAGCTGTGTTGTAAATATAAATTCTACGAAGTTGTCAATAAATTTTAATTTTTTGCTCTCTAAAATGACTATTCTTAATACAAAGCACAGTAGTTGCTCTTTATTTTGGCAACAAAATGATTAGGCACAAAACAGACAATGAACGTATGGTCACCGTAACAATATCGTATGCCTATTTAAATTACTGATTAGGTCAAAGTTATATCGAATGTCGTTTATTTGTGTAATTTGCTTTGATTTATACACTCACAGCTAATCAATACCATTAATCCATACCAAAAGTATGTGTGAGCTTTCTCCATTAAGAACATTAGATTTTGGACAATTGTTGTGGTCAATAGGCTGGCTGTTTGTGAAAACGAGTAATTAACATAAAACTGATTGCTATAGAAATTCGAATATATTCAAATTTATTTAGAAGCTTTTGTACTCTTTCCGCAAGCAAAACGATAAATGTTGCTTTTGTTTATTAGATTTTTATTTAGCGATAATAGTTTCATGCCACCACTTTATTTAATTATTCATATTATGGGCGAAGGCGGGGGAATGGACGCATTATCTGAGTGAACCATGACGAATCGAATGCAACTGACCTCAATTGGGAACTCGGAGGTAAATGCGGTTTTACTATTTTCCTATCTTTCAAACTCAGACCGATTTTTGTGAGTCTAAAGGAATTTCTATGGCTCTTGAAACCTTCAGGCATTCTCAAGATTTTATGCCAGAATTTCGACCAGTCAATGTCCTTATTTTCAAAAGTCAAGCAACATTCCTCGAAGCGCCAGTTGTGCTATTATGCTCCCTAGAAACCCATAGCAACCACAGGGTAGGCTTAAACTGTATATAGAATAGTCCGAGCTGAGTCGAAGTCAGCCAATCAACCCAGCGCTTTTGGGGACTTGTTACGTCATGAAAATTATTTCCATAGAACATTGCCCTAATTAAACCAAGCACGCAATCATACCTCTTGACGGTTCTATCCATACGTCAGCGGACCAAAGTTACAACATATGTATTCACATGCAAGTTTTAAAAATTATTAAAAAGCGCATCCCAATCCAATTTTCTTTTACAACAACACGCATACAAACATACACGTATTACACGTGTGCAGTATACAATCCAACAGTTGAGCAAATAGTAGATATGTATACCAAATTTAATTGATTTTGATTTCCATCATTTTACAACTTACCTGCGCATCGGTAAAGAGAAAGACTGTATGATTTAAATTGAAACTGGCTGTCATCAATATCTTCTTCAGATCATCACGCCAATCAGTTTGTGAATATGTCTTTGTCACTTGAATTGTCATCAGACGACAATCAGCAATACTTGCAGCCAATCTGCATGAACTGCGACGTCCCGAACCGCCCATACCGACCATAAGTATATTACCTCGTGGCATTTGCAATACGCGCGAGGCTCTGCAATTAAACAAAAAAAAAAAAAAAAAAAAAAGGGGTGAGAGAAAACAAACAAACAAATAGCTGCAATGATGCGTTTACAATAATAACAATAACAACACACACACACACACACATGACACACACACACTCGGAGCAAAGCAACAATGCATGAAATCAAACGAAATGCAACGAATACACAAATGAATATGCGGCAAATGAGTCACATATTGTGCGTGCGGGCAGAGAAATGCAAAAGTGTATGCGCGCTTGGTCGATTTGATGATGGCGAGATAAGTGAATTTCGGTGTTGCGTTGAGTTGTTTTGCATTGTGTCGGTTTGATGACCAGCGGTGTAACAACGGTGAATGGTTGGCCGGCGGTTGTATCGAAAACCGCATCAACGCAAGCATTAAAAGTGTAGACTGTTAGCATAGCTTTGAGGTGACAATGGCGTCAGAGGTGGTGGCAGTGGCGGCGTCAGTGTGCTACCACAAAAACATAAAATTAATAGAGTTGCCATATTGCTATGACACTGGCAACGTAAAGGCTTTTATTATATATCTACTGTTGAATGTATGAACATTTTGTATGTATTTGCACTAGGTATGTGGCGTTAGGACTTAACTATTTTCGTAGTAGATTTGATACGCTTTTTAAGAAACCTCACTCATTTCTTTTCAATTGGCAACACCACGAGAGACCAAGTCATACACCTTATTCAATAATTCAGCTCAGTGGCAGCTTTACTTTTCCTCTGCATCGAAAATCGGTTGTCGATAGAAGCCCATTCAAGGGTGAAGAGTCTGCGACTGCAAAACTTAGTACGGTTAAAAAATAATGAACTGTCAAGATCTTAGATAGAAGAGATAAATCATATCAATAACAAGCTGTTTTGAAATTCGAAAAGAGAAAGAGAGCGTTGATTCTGCTTTTTTTTGACCCGTCACAGGTGATCGCGTAACTTGAAAATCTCATCAAAAGCAGGCTTACGGAAGTCTGATGCCGAATTGGTGACATTCTTTTATGCGTTATTAACCAAACTGGGTTGCTTTTCGAATATTTTTTAGCATTTTTACTACAATTTATTTCGTAGTTTGCTGCAATATTGCTCTCCCATTTCTTTCCTTTAGCTCTAAAGCTGATATACAGATGTAGCAACGTCCGCGTATTCTCGTAAATAATACATATCCAATCACACACTCGGTTGACTGTGATTTGCATTGGTGCAAAAAATGGCGCGTCACATTTCTATACACCATGTAAGCACATACATAGATACATAAATAAGAATATAAAGGGTGTGCCAATAGTGCTGAAATTTGAAAATTTTAAATGGAAATAATTGATTATGGCATGGATGATCACGGAAATTATAAAAAGTAGTCGGTAATCCGCCATATTTTAAAGTTTTATCTCAATAGAAACCAAATCCACAGTTGTTCGAATTTTCGTTTGTTTGTCTGTAAGTTTGATCGCGCATCACGCAGAGATTGGTCAATGGAATTTAATGAAATTTTTATCGCTGCATTACTGGATGCGTAACTTAAAGTATAAGATATTATTTGTTCCGATAGCTCTACCAGCTCCGGACATAATTGTCGATATTTGGAGCAAAGTGACCCAAAATGTGTTAAGTGCAATATGACGCAAGTTTTGTGACTCCCGCATATCATTAAATTTCGCACCCTTTACTAAACTGCATAGAGCCGCCAGAGCCTACCAAAATTGCATGATTGCTTTGGTTGCATTTCCATTCAAATATGCGCGTGTATGCATCTACATACAATATCAACTAAATAGACATACATAATT
Organism: Sphenella marginata; assembly: GCA_951509765.1. NCBI lineage: Eukaryota > Metazoa > Arthropoda > Insecta > Diptera > Tephritidae > Sphenella > Sphenella marginata. The sequence goes on from OX608082.1 coordinate 12,968,336, forward strand.
CTATTTTAATTCGCATATGACACGCATGATTGTGCAGTTATTGTTCTTTTGCATACATCCAAAACTATCCTTCGTCATCAATGTATGTATGTAAAAACGCTGTGGCATGAACCACATTAACCACTACGCAGCCACATTTTACTCACCTCGATATATGTTCGATGGCAAAACGGAATAATACCAAATCCATTGGTGTATGTGAGAATGTATTGTAATCACGCATATAGTAGTGCATTAATTTTTCCAATTTATCATAACTTTCAACCTCATCGTAAATTTTCGGATCCGCATCTGGTTCCAAATAATTGCCATAAAATAAATTCCGCAAATCATCATCAGTCACTTTGGCGCCCGGCTCGGATATCCGTTCAGCGAATGCTTGCTCCAATGGGAAACGTATATTTGTTTTGCATGCATTACTTGTCATATCTAGTAGGGCATCACGATCTCGCTTCTCAATCAGACTACAAATAGTAATAAAAAAATTACATACATACATATGTACATACATACATGTAGACTGAGCCGAAAAAAAATATATATATTTTTTTTAACTGTTTCAAATTTTTCTTTTAGAGAGGCTGTAAATAATGTTCAAGCTTCAGAAATTAATAGAAATATTTTTGGTTCTACCGTTGTAAGGTCGGACTTTTTTGGGCATAACATTGTCCACGAAAAAGTTCTTACATAAAGTTAAAGATAGAAGGTGGATAGTTCCCGAAAATTTTTTTATATTTTTTTTAAAAAGCTGCGTCTCCAATTTTTCTTAGTTCCAAAGCTATTAATTTATATTCTACCCCCATATTCATAAAAAATAAAAAAGCTTTACAAAGCTCTTATAATTCAAAATTTGTATGGAAGTGTTACTTTAAAAAGCTTTATAAACCATTTTATTTTTTATGGATATGGGAGTACATCTTTTAGCATCATATTTTTTATTATTTTCTTTTCTTTTTGTGCCTAGTCTAATGTACATATGTACTTAAAATATGGACAAATGATGTGGGCGCATGACTAGCGGCATGCAAACTAAACTGTCCCAAATACAAGGCTCAGCGTTTGCAGGGGAATTTGCGTTCGATTTTGAATGATTATGAATCAAATCCTAGGAAAATAAGCGTAATAAGGGTGCGTGCATGCATAACTAAGCAACATGTACAAATTGAGATCAAAATCTGTTTGGTTAATATCAACTACATTAGACAGGGTTGCTCAGTATACAAAAAAAAAAAATTTAAATTCCATAAGTTCTAAGTGTCTGAATTTTTCTTTCGATCCTAAGAAACAAGCTCCTTCTTATAACGTTCAGAGCTCTAAAGACACTAAGTAGACCCGAAATATAGACCTCGAGACTAAAATTTTGACACAGAAATTCAAAAAAGTTACAACAAAAAAAAATTTTCTCTCAGTATAAGCTTCTATTTTAGTGGTGAACTTTTGCAACTTTTTTCGACCCGGTCTTATGTACATCGAGTTGCACCTTATGTGACATTTTAGTGGCATTAAGTTGGATCCTAATAAATGTACTAATTATACGCTTGTGGATTGGTGGAAATGAAGGCATTAAATATTAGATAATTCTGGGGTTGGAAATCAATCGTTAAATGCCGGCGGAAATACCTTCAAATTGTATATACAGTATTCTGAGTGAGTTCGCGAAATATGTTTCTTTTGCACATTTTCATGCCAGTTAAACTTCTTTGCACCAAAAAAGTCAAAAAACCTAACAGTATCAATTGACTTTAATTCACTTTGCCATGCGAAATAAAGTCAACTGACCTTATTTCCATTGACTTTATTACCTGTTAGCGTGAAAATCGGTAAGATTTAACCAATACTAATTTATCAAATAGATGAGGTAGATGGGTAGTAATTATAACACTTGGAATCAAATTACTCTCAATTCACAATTACTAGTAATTAAAAATGTAATTAATTAATTGGCCTCAAAAAAAAAAAAAAGGAATTGATTGGGCAATTTTTTTTAGGAACAAGAATCAATTACTTTTCCCAATTACTGAGTAATGTAATTGTAATGAAAATGAATTTACCTAGTTCTGATTTTTCTATATATCTGTCAATTAAATGTGTAAGAGAGTAAATTTTTGTACTTATTGTCAATGAAAATGAAAGCCGGGATTCGTATGCCTGAGTGTTATGAAGCCTTCTGCAGAAAATGTCGCATCCCAGTAGAGCAAATGGCCGTTTAATCGGTTTCAATATCGCATTATTTACCATCTTCGGCAAATCATTTTGTCCGCTGGGTGGTATGTGGTGCAAACAAATATTCAAACAAAAAAAATACGCATTGCATACATACCGGTCGTAAAACACACGATAAGTTTCATGAGCCCATAAACGTGCCAGCTTTTCTGGCTCCTGCAACCTTTTGGCTGGTACCAGGACAATGCCCTGAAAGACGCGTGTGATGTCACGTAGCGAGAATGTGTAATGAGATTTGGCGGGTGTTGGCAGAAAAACTCGCAATGCTTGACGATAAACGTTGACCATTGCTTCGGCGAGACCCTGGAAGAAAAAAAATATACAAAATATTTAAATAAGTGAAGGAAGATGTTACAGTCGTGGCAACAATGTAGACACGAGACTTTGTACAACATTTAGATTCTATATAGAATATCTTAAAAAAGCCATTTTCAAAAGTAGAATACATTTTGTTGAACTATTTTATTATAAAAAGTATGCATTCTAACAATTTGGCAAACCAAAAAAAAAATAATAATTTCCTGAACACACCCAAATTTATGTATGTACTCCCTACCGGCAGCACTCAAATGTATGTGTATATTATTTACTCACACGTGATAGCAATGCCACCTTTTCTGGATAATCCTTGGAGAAATGCCAATCGCCAATCGCTGTAAATATTTTAACGATGGTAGCATCCTCAAATGAGTCCACAGCGATGAGAAATGTGTGACGATAGAAGCGTGGGAAGATGAAATTGCTGCCACCCGGTACACCCATAGCGCCAAGAAAACTCTACACAAGCAATGTGGGTGAAACAAAATAGACAATAAATATGAAAACAATAGCAACAACAAAAGGGCAACAAATAACAAACAAGTACATACATACATATGTACAAGCGCAAACAACAAAATGATGCCAATGTCCAAGCTACACAAACAACATAACGAACAAAGTCACATTTGTTTTATGGTTATTTGAGCTTTTCAACTTTTTTTTGCATTTACAAAATTTGCAATATCAAAAACAAAAAAAAAAAAAAAATATGTTAAAAATTTATTTCACATAAAAACAATAAAAATAAAATGTTAAGGCAAGTAACTTCATACAAAAGCAAAAAAAAAAAAAAAATGCAAAATAAAAAGTTTAAGCTAAATAAAAACAATAAAATTGTAATAACAACAACAACAGCAACAAAAAAATGTTTCAAACAAAAACGCAACTTTTGGAATGTAAACTTTTGTAATATGTACGAAAATTCAGTGGTTGGCTGTGTGGGCAGCTAACCGCTTTTGCCAAAGATCCGAAATATGCGGAAATGGTCGCGCACATTCAAACATTCAGCTATTGATATAGAGCAGGGAGCGTAACAATTGACCATTTTTTTGCGGAATATATAAAGTATATATAAATGTATTTAGCAATATTATAGGTCGACAATTTCGTTTAAAATATGGCGAGTTCTATAACAGAAATCACACAAAAATTAATTGAGATAAGAGTTTAGAAGAATTAGGCAAACTTTAAAAAATGAACATCAAACACATTCTTGAAAATTTTAAATACATACATAGGTAAACCAATGAAATTTTGTGCAGTTTCGAACATGTTTACAACTGCTTTCAGAATTTTTTTCCTAATTTTTTTGAAGTAAAAATCGAGTGATTTACCCTAAACAAGAAAAATTATAAAAATGCAGCGACATTTTTTCAATCAGAAAATCTCCAGAACTTGAAGAAAATAACAATTCTATCGAAAATTTTCATTCGCTGACGCACATTTTTTTTCGAAGCTTTTGCATAGCCACCCTGCAAAAAGCATTGGTCCTATAACACAAAATTAGTGGTATATAGATAGCTAGAAAAATCTGGTTTTTATCTAGACCAATATGACTAGTTGTGCGCATGTAGTTTTGCTTTGCCGAATTGAAGAAATATATTCACTTGTTATGTTAATGAGCACAAAAATTATGTATAGACCAAACGGTCTATCTTTGGTCTGGACTGTACACGGCATAAATGGTAGAATGGTAGACCAAGCCTAGGACATGCTCCGTGTAAATTGGTCCTATGGTTTTACATGAGATTGGTCTAGACTTGGTCCGGTAGTATGTCAACGAAAGACTGTATTTTATACAGTCTTAGACCAGACTCACTTTTTGCAGGGCAATTAGGAATTGAGTGGCATGTGTGTGTGCGTGTGGTAAATTTTTTGTTGTTTTCTTTCTCGTGGATTGTGTGTATGTGAGCGCGAAGAAAAAAGTTTTAAATATTACAAAATTGTTGTAATTTTTTAATATAACACATTGCTGTAAAGTACGCGCTCAACATTTGTACATACTTTGTACTTTGCGCATTTTTTAATAACAACACACACACGCATACACAAGCAAACAAAAGCACCATTGGTTGTAGGTGGTAAATTTGTAAATACAATTTTTTTGCTTAACAATTTTTTTTTTGTTATTTTTCCACCGACTGCGTTGCGCTCAATTTCACAGTAAACAAGTTTTTGGCCTGTTCGAAAGCATCAGGGTCATCATCATCATCACGTGCCCTCGCTCACACTTAATTAAATGGCAACCTCTTCACATTCATGTGTCATTTTTTTTTTTGTTGCAATTTAAGCAATCAATTTAAAACATGTTCGAAAACTACATGCGAAGGTGGCCAAGTGTATTGTGGGTAAATTGCGTTATGTTCGATGCGCATCGAATGGTACCTGCGTTTTTTATTTTTTCTATTTTGTATTTTGTAAAAGCTCTGTTGGTGTGTATTTTATTATGAAACTCTTTGCAGCATATCAACACAGCCCTTGCCGCTAAAAAGTCACACATGTAAACAACAACTTCATACATACATATATGTACATACAAACATACATATACAAACACAAATATTTATCCCTACCTCTTATGCGCTCTTACCATATCGACCAATTCAATTTTTGTCGTATCCACCAAATCGGACCAATAACCATGATCCAACCATTGTCGTATCAATTCGAGTGGTGGCTGTGAGCCGTATGTATCCTTTGATGGCATTGCAACATCATCGCAAAATATTAAGCACTGCATGGGGGGGAAAACAGAAGCACAATTTTTTACAAGTCACCACATAAAAATAATTAATCCAAAGCGCAGCCTTGTAAAGTCATATTTGTTGAATGCTATAAAAAACAAAGAAAAAAAACTTACCCTTTTACCCAATGGTGGGCCGTAAACACCTTTACGTCGTCGATCCAGTTTTGACATAATTGTTTCTTGTACCTGCAAAATATTTGTACAAGATGCAAGTTAATAAATTAATTTTTTAAAACTATTATTAAATAAGAATTTTGAAAATAATTCTCTTTCTACAGCAACTAGAGAAATTCAAAAAAATGAGAAAAAATTAATTTCTTACAAATCTTTAGACTGTTTACAGAGATTTGGGTCACAAAACATTTTTTTTAACTATGCTGGTAATATTTTTTTTTTTAAATAAAATAAAAAATTTTTAGCTCAGTTAAGAAAAGTGCAGTTGTGCTTAATATAATATCTAGTAGTGGTAATAACTTTCATTTAAAAAACATATGTATAGCGAACTTCATAATAGAAACCAGGGGCGGATCCATAAGACGCTTTTCGGGTCCAAAAATGTTAATTTTTCAGGCACCGAGGATGAAAGATGCCCTCGAAATTTCATAAAAAAAATTTACATTTAAATTTCTATATTTTTGGACAGAATTTTCCACAATTTTTATTTTTTTTTTTTGTCGAAGGATGTTGGATATTTTTTCCATACAAAAATAGTTTTTCTGCAAGTATTACATGGAAGAAATTGACGTAAAAAATTCTCAAAATTGTGGAAAATTTTCAGGGAGTTCTAACTTGCACAAAGTATAAAAATTCTGCCATAAAATTTTGGCAACTTTCAAGCACAATGAAAATGCGCTTTCTTTTTAAAAACTTCAAGCTTCCGAATTTCAAAATTTTTAATTTATGTGCTTACATTGTGTGTAAAAATTTCAAATGAATAATTTGAACATTAAAAAAGCACTACTCAAAAGTTCGTAAAACAGACTTTGGTTGTTAGCACCGAAAAACGAATCTGGTTCAACCCAGTTCTATTTTTTTATATACATACATACATACATACACATATACATGTGTATAATTATTTATTTTAATTTGCATAAATTAAAAGCCATTCTAATTCTAATCGTCAAAAAAAAAACAAACATGGTTCTTCTCAATTTATTCCAAAGAATTAATATTCTGCGTCGGTCATAACTTCGTGACTCTGTCATAATTAGTTCTCAATATTAATTACTATATGCAAAAACAAAAACAAAAACAAAACTTCAAATAGAAATGGCGATGAGAAAAATAAAACTAGTTGTATCGCTTGATGGATTAAAGAGCTTTTATGGCGCAAAATTAGCATTTTGTGTGTGTGAAATAAAATTAAAATAACTAATATGAAGATAGATATGAAAGACGGTCAAACAAAAAAAAAAAAAAAAAAAAACATATCTAAATTTATATGCTAAAAGATATATTAAAAATTCATTAATGCAAAAATCGTTGAACCAAAGCAAAGTTTGTAAGCTTTTTGTCATAATTTTTATGAACGACTGTAAATGGAAACGTCATAATGCAAAAAACAAACAAAAAACAAACAAAAAAAAAAACAATTTTTTTATGATTAGAAACGCAAATTAACATCTATCTTAGTTTGTAAAAACGCTGATTAAACTATTCGTTGTTTTAGTTGATTGGCAAAACGAACTTTCGAAGCAATAGGAAATGACAGTTGAATGAACTCCTCCGCTTTTGGATTAAGCTACAAGCTAACGGGTATTTCAGTTCAAATGTTAAACTTTTGTTTGCTAGCTGTTGTTGTTCACTTTTTTGGTCGTTAAGTTGTTGGTGGTTTGAAGAAGATATCGTTGTGGCAATTGTTGCCAAACTCAATTCCTATGAAAACCGCATAACCTCATCCACTTGACTATGGTTCTTCATCTATGTAAATACACATGGATGAGAGTATGCGGGCGTAGAGATTTCAAACAAACTGTTGCTCACATATCAACGACATTTGCAAGGCTATGTATAAGTACTCGTATGTAAGAGTGTGTGTGTGTGTGTACTTAAGTACAATACTTAACCTACGCATTGTTACCGAGTACAAGAGTACTGGCCCTTATGTAGGCATATACTTGGATGCATTGATATTATACCCCAATGGGAACTCAACAACTAGTGCGGACAAATGCTGGTGCAGAACTATATCTAGAGTGTCAAATAAGAAGTAGTTTCATAGTGAAAAAATAAAAATGTTTATAGATACAACAACAACGGAATTTAATTTATTATTCAAGTTAAACTCAATTCACAAAAACATGAAAAATTCGGACACTGCCACAACAACAATTGAAATAAAATGATGAAAAAGAGAAAGTTGGGTAACAAGTGAACTAGATGCAAGATTGCTTCCATAGTTGTTTCAGTTCTTATACCTTTATATACATATATATTATGCATATATTCTATGCATCTGCCTAAGTCGTCCCTTTGTCTTGCCAAATAGTGTCGTGCTGTTGCCAATTTTGACATTTGTATGAGCTTTCAGCAGTTGCAATGCCAAACTATGTTACTACCAACGAAATTGCTGTAATAACTGAACAATTTGAAAGCAACTTTCACATGAGATGAAGAGCATACGCCTACAACTTGCATGCTGTAGCATATTAATGGGAGATATTTATGTAACAGATATGTACATATGTATGCATGTAAATATGTAATATATGCAACAGGGTGGCGCAAAAATTATTAGCACAATTTTCTGCTACTGGTTATACTACACTCATTAAATAGTTTTGTTTGGATGATTAATCACTTTATAGCCTGGATGACTTTGTCTGTCCTCTACCTTCAAAAATCATGGCAGTTTTCTTTATTAAACCATACGTCTTGTTGGCTAGGCGATATTTCTGGTTCTCTCGTGAAATTACCGAAAAAGCTCCACCAGGTAATGTAAGTCGAAGCTATTAAATTTTTGGTAGTACTATGGCTATAAATCCGGCGATTCCTTGCTCTTTTGGTTACCGAAAATCTCGCGATTTCATTCTCCCTTTCTTACCCGAGATTTTCGGTGTTACAAATATGTTACACAGAATTAACCTCTGTATTCATGTCAATTAAAAAGCTTTAAAAGCTCTTAAAACTTAAAATTTGTATGGAAGTATCATTTCAAAAGCTTTATAAGCCAATTTGAATTTTGATGAAATTTTTTTAAGATAATTCTTTATTCTCCAAGAGAGAGAGAAAACCAGGTGATAGTCCACCTTCGTATAACTCCAATTAATCTCAAATTTTAACATTAATAAATCCCGAAAACTTTTTGCTCAAGTTAAAGAAGATCACTTAGTGTATCAGTAAGAAAGCTTTAAACTAATGATACCTTTTGAGCCACCAACTATTTGAAATCTCTTCAACTTTCCCCATGCAATGATCCCAATTTTAAAGAAATATAGTGCAAAACAACTGACTAGTTTGCAAACTACTTCCGCATTTTTCTACGAACAGAAAATGGATAGACTTCGATGAGCAATGTAGCTGTCACATACTAGGGCAAATACTTAAAAGCTCAACTTTGAGTGGTGGCGTAGAATGAAAAGTTTGGCAGAAAATAAAAATCAAAAATTATTGTTTCAATAACATTACAATTTAAGTAAGAAGCTATAAGGAGTGGGTGATGGCTTAAGGCAAACAAAAACTTTCACTTTTAAAAATAAGGAATAAGCTCTTGCAAAGCTTTCAATCTCACTATGTGGTATAAATTTCAACTTTTTCGGACTACTGCGATGTCAGCCAGAGAGATCTAGCTTCTATGTGGTATAGTTCTTAGTCTAGTTGGTTTTTTGTCAGTAAGATACCTACACCCTCCTCCTACATAAAAATCCATACCTTTTACACATTTTTCGTTACACTCACCAGCTGTGCACTTGTGCGTGCCGAAAAGTTTACAATGTTGACGAGATTTGCATGCTTAGGCAACACATTCAAATTGCTTGCTATGACAGCACTTTTGCCAGTGCCAGTGGGTCCAATAACCAACATCGGATAAGATTTGTTGATGCAAAACTCTTGCCAATAAGTAATTTGTCCAGATTCCTTTGTCGGTACGATAAGCTCACTGATGATTGCACGCTCTGGGAATATACCTGCGGTTGCTGTGGGATCATCACTGGACTTTTGCCAAGTCCACCAGTTTTCCACTTCATCGAAACGATAGTCCATAAGTGAAAGTTTTTCAGGAAACATTTGACCGCGATTAAGTGAGAAATACTTGGGGCGGGGATAATCCTCATTGGCACCATAGAGTATTTTGCGCAAAAGTGCATCAAAATGCTTTTGGCCATCAACTGTAAGTAGATAGCATAGGAAAGGGTAGTTAATAAAAGGAATATGGTGTGGTTTTAAAAGGGATATTAATGCGAGTGTGTGTGTGTTTGAAAAAAGCAATTTCATATTTGAATGACACAACGAGTTGTTAAAGAGTTGTGTGAGTTATTTAGAAATTTAAGATTTTTAACTGAAATAATATAAAACTAGATTTAAATATTAAAACCGTAACGGAGTTATATAGACAATATACCTGTCAAGGCAGATCCATAAGCCCAAGCGAAACAAAAAAGAAACATTTGTTGAAACCACACTTGACTGAAGGTCTTATGCTTCTCGAGGAAGTGAAAGAAGAAACGTGAAAACATCTGAAACAGAAAATTATATCATTTTCAATAAGTTAAGAAAGTTCCAGAAACAAACACAATCAAATGCAAATACCCACCGTATATTGATAAATCGGCGAAGGTTCCACCATTTGCTTGCATTCCTTTAGTAACTTCAATGCTGCCGGTATCAACCATTCCACCATATCATCAAACAATGTCATATAGATCTCATTCAAACCCATTTGATCGATGAGTACAAACATGAAACTCTTGTGAAATGTGCGCCAACCTAATTGTGATGGTTCCATATAAATCATGCCACAACGTGATACCGTAGCCGGTGAGGCTTGTTCCAAATCGGCTGGTTCAAACATCATATTCATTGTTTTGGTCATTTGTATAATTTCGCCAGACATTAAACAAAGTTTCTTGTTATCATCTAAAACGGTATTCAGATTTTCTATCCAAACAGCATCGACGGGACCATCGAATAGTACCCAATGTCTTTCATTTGTCGATGCAGTGGCCATTTCACGATAAGTTTTAGCCAACACACCATCATACCATTCATGTGAGACAGGATCGAAACGACCATAAAGTTGTCCCATAGTTATAGCTTTTGGATTTATAATACGATAATTAACGGGATATTCCTTAAGTGTGGCATTGGGATCCATGCTGACACAACGCAAAGATAAAGCGAGCATCTGTGGGATTGAAAATGAGGAATTGAGTATTATTCATGCGAGTTAAACTTATTATGGTTATTTTACCTGATAAGCTGTAGTTTTACCACCCATTGGACCACCCACAATCATGAGGCCATGTCGTACCAGTAACATTTCATAAATTTGCAATATTTTCTCAATATACCATGGTGTTGGTTGTAAGTTTCGTTCTTTGAGATTAATGTCCAGCCATTTAAGTATATCATCACGTTTGGGCTGCAAGACGATGAGATTAATAATAATGAGTTCAAAACATAATTCTAGTTAAGAACTTGAACGGAACGAAAAATTTCAATCGAAGCGCCTCTGAAGAAAATTTAAATATAACAATTCAGCGCTTAACATGAAAATATAATATATAGAAATATTGATATCGAAAAAAGTGATATCCCAAATTTTAAGTTAGACATCTAGTAATGCAACGATGAAATTTCATTCAATTACTTTAACCAGTTTTTCATTGATGCGCGTACAAACATATACACAGACTGATAACAGTTCTAAAAACTATTGCTTTGTATTCTGTTGACTCAATTATGGCGCCTCTCAATTACTTTTTTTGTATACGAGTATGCCAAAAATATATGAAAATCGTGATTCGTACTCATAAAAGCTCTAAAGCCTTCGGCACAAAAATAGACAGCGCCCACCTTGCTTGTTTGATTTTACACCCGAAAAGCTTGTTTTACCTTTAAATTAAATGAAAGCAAAAAAAAAAAAAAACAAAAAGTCAACTTTTTCACTCTTTTAATTTTTAAGCGGCCATGCAGCCGTGCGTCGCTCGAGGTATCTAAATAATCCCCCACAACATTTATTTATCCTTTTTTGGGCCGCGTCTATTGTATTTCTTTGAATATGTTAAATATTTTTATTTACCTCAGGCAATTCTGTTCCTGGGAATAAATCCATGTAAATGCCAATAAAAAGTGAAACGTCCTGTTCCAAGAATTTAGGCAAGTTCACATCAACAATGGCACGCAAAACGATTTGGGCTTCCGGCAAATTTGAATAAAGTCGACGTAGTGATGCTGATGCCAATAAAACGGATTTTACAGCGCGCATTCCTGCAAAAAGTGTTTAAAAAAAAAATGAAAAGGCATTGAGTAAAGTTGCAACACAAATTGGCATTTCTGAGGAGATAGGCTTGCTACTAGCCAACTAGTTACAAACAACCTCACAATTAGTATGAATTCCATGTAAACTAGAGAGCCAATTGGGATTTTTTATACAAAAACAATTGGCAAATTATTAATATGGCGATGTTGCTCCTTTCAAAGCACTTGAAACTGTGATGTTCGACGTGGTGGGTCTATGCTGAATACAACAGCGCCGGACTTACGTTAGGTTCTGTCATGGTTTAAATCTGTTTATGTATGCGTTTAATTCATTAAAATGCCCAGATTAGGCAGTTAAACCATCAAAAGCTATCGAATATGCCAACGAAAAAATGTTTCATAAGATACTTTATTTCAAAGTCCTGCCAAGATAATATGAAACTATCAGCTTCCTATTGATACTTCCAAGCTTAATACAAAAGTTGAAAAAAATTACCTCTCCAATGGCACAAAACACTTTCACAACTCGCAATAGTTAAACGAAAAAAAAAAGAAGAAAAATGTAGCTGAAAAAAAACTGAGGAAGCGCAGTTAGACAGATTTGAGTGGATGATGTGCAGCAAACGAAAGGAAGGAAGACATAAAAGAATTATGTCACAAAGCGAGTCAACTTTGAACGCACATTTCCTCAATATCTATCACCTGCCAACCGTCGATGCACTTCCGTTCTATTATAATTTTATTTTTTATTTTCTGTCTTTTTTTCACCTCCTTGTTATGAGCGCATATTGCAAGGAGCACAACAACTAGTCAATACAACACCACTAAGTATTCTTTTATACTTTGGATTTCAAGAATTGCAAAGGAAGCAGATGCACTATGTAAGCGCGACTGCAATATGAATGCATGCCTATTAGACTGAGCTAAAAAAAAAAATTATTTTCAATTTGAAAAAAAAAAAAATATTGTAATTAAAAACAAAATTATTTCAATTAAAAAAAATTGTTCTTCAGTATAAAAAAAAATACATTTCAAAAAATTGTGATTCAAATAAAAAAGAAAAAATTTTATATTCAATTTGAAAAAAAAAAATTTTAAATTATATCTCAATTAGCAAAAAAAAATTATATGTATTTACTAAAAAAAAAACAAAAATTATTCTTCAGTTCAAAAAAAATATATTTCAACTAAGAAAAAAATCTATATTTTAATTTAAAAGAAAAAAAAAAAAAAATTTAAATTTGCAAAAAAAAAAAACAATTATATGTATTTCATTTTAAAAAATATCAAAAATTATTCTTCATTTCAAAAGAAAAAATATATTTCAATTAGAAAAGAATAAAAAATGATATCCAATTTGAAAAAAAATATTTCAATTTGAAAAAAAAAAAATTTAAAATTATATTTCAATGTGAAAAAAAAATAAAATATATTCATATTGAAAAAAAAAACCTATTCTTGAAACGAATTGTGTGCTGAATTCGAGCTCGTCGAATTTGATAATTGTTTTAGGCAATGATAGCAAGGGTAGCCTGAAACTTTTACGATTCTGAAAAATAATATCACTTTAATTTGGACAGTCTAATGTCCATTCCCAAATATGTACATACATATTCCTTTATTGAGTGCTTTAAAAGCACCAATCCATCGAGATTTTTAACAATAAATAAAAATCTTGTTGAAGTGAATGAATATGGCAGTAGCGAGAAATGGAGATGAGTAGATGGTTTGGAAAATTTGAGAAAATCACATTCGGGGCCATGTTCGTAATATTTCGCTTTTACACTCAAAATATTAGTAGCTGAGTTCCTAAGCCCCTAAATATTTCAGCAGGCGCTCTAGAGTCTAAAAATTGGGCACAATAAGAGATCTCTCACTTGGCCCTTCTAGCAGGATCGAAGTCGCTCTAATCTTTTGCTTTCACCGGTGAATGTCGATAGTTTTCTATTAATTCATTGAACTATCTCGATGTCTAAATAAAGCTCATAAAGCCTTCCCTAAAATTAGTTTCGTCCCACGCTTTGTAAAAGTTTGAGTTTGAGTTCTTAGGGTCATTATTGAATTTACAATAAGCAGAACTTGGATATACATACATATGTACATACATACGTATTAAAGTTAAAGTTGACAATTTTGGTTGATTGTTGTTTTTTTTTTTTGGAACTTTCGGTTTTCTATACCAAGTTGGACACTTCATTTCTAAAACTTCAACACCATTCATTCGCAATTCGCTTTGTAAAAATATGAAAGTGTGTGCAGGTGAGAAATCTTATTTACGGGTGTGTATGCAAACTGGAGATGTTGCGAAATTTCGATTTCAAAAGCTGGGAAAATCCGATAGATTAGAAATCTTATTCTTAAAACTTCAAAACCTTACACGCTCATAGAAATCTAAAGAACTACTCTGTAAGTGCGTCTACTAGGTATTTATTTTTCTTTTTTACACTCCTCCGAATTCTACTTTCTGTTTCTGGTCCCGACCAATCAAATTCGAAACATTCGGTTCCATTAATCATCCCTTATAAAAATATAGCAGTATATTTGAACTTACCGTAATCGTAGTGCGATTGCGATGATAACTGTTCCGAGCACAATTTATATGTGTGTACGATTTTTTGTGCCAACATTCGCGCTTGGTCAAAACCATTGGAGTATAAAGTGATTTCGCCAATCATCGCATAGTCAGGTACCATCATGGCTACTGTGCGGAAGAGTACTTTCAAATTGTCTGGCAGCTCTGTACGTCCAGCATAGCTGCAAAGAAGAATAAAGTAAATATGTATGTATATATGTATGTATGTATGTACATAAAAACTATTAAAAAATACAAAGAGCATTATGAGTATGGGAGTGTGTAAGAAACAGCAAGAAATCTGTTGAGGAACATCAGTATTTGTTTGAGATACCCGATATCTCAGCTAAAAAATTATGACTTAAGTATGAGCTATGGAGCTTCGAAGAAAATTCTGAACAGGCGGATAATCGTGGTGATTTTGCTTTCATGTTTCATAAATTCTGAGGAGATTTGTGGTGGATTAAACGCTGTTAAATTTGTTGGAATTCAAATAGACTAGCCCAAAGAAATAAAACAAACATATGAGAGCACTCGTGACTTCGTTAAGATACAGAATTGTTTTAGAATTTATATAATGAGAAAGTCGAGCTTGAAAACGAGAATATTAACATATCACTCCTATAATAATTGCAACAGAAGTAGATTGAAAAAAAAAAAAAAAAAAATTAAATTGAATTAAATTAATTAAATGCATACTCATTACGAACGAGCGACTAGATAAAGCAACAAGATTTTAGCTAGGCTAAGTTGCTAAGCGAAAACGCATAAAATTCTCAGCGCTCATTTGCTTTGGTAATTTAAAATATTTTCTAATTAAAAATTAAGACAAAATTAAGAATACGCTCGTAAAACTACTCAAACACTTTTCTCACGTACTCATCAACTTTGAAAGTAAACAACATAAACTTTTTGTACGTCAGAGAAGATAAAATATAGCTGGAGATTTCCGTTCATTAATATAGTTTTACCCATTTTGTATGTAAATATACATATACAGTGGCCGACAAAACTATGCATACCCCCTTTTTTTGTATGTTTTCACCAACGTTTAACTATTTTCCTGTAAGAGAACTTATCAAGATCTAATACAAAAACTATAAATTATATTTTAAATATGTATGAGAAATTCGCAAAAATTAGACAAATTTTCATCAAAATTTTCAACTTTTTTCTCAGAATTTTTAGAATTTTTTTGAAAATGCAGATTTGTAGCGCATTCAATTTTAGTCTGATAAAGTGTTTGTTTCAAGTCTGTAAGAATTTTTCCTGATTTTTGGTGATTTTTTTTCTGAAGAGCTTTTATGTTTTCTTCCATACAAAAAATACTATGTTCATAAATTTGTATGAAAGAAAACACGAAAGCTCTTCAGAAATAAAATCGCCAAAAATCAGGAAAATTTCTTACAGACTTGAGACCAACACTTTACCAGACTAAAATTGAATGCGCTACCAATATGCATTTTCAAAAAAATTCTAAAAATTCTGAGAAAAAAGTTGAAAATTTTGATGAAAATTTGTCTAATTTTTGCGGATTTCCCATACATATCTTAAATATAATTTATAGTTTTTGTATTAGATCTTGATAAGTTCTCTGACAGGAAAATAGTTAAAATGAATTTTCTGAAGCCAAAGTTGGTGAAAACATACAAAAAAAGGGGGTATGCATAGTTTTGTCGGCCACTGTATATACATCCCTAACATTTCGTGTCGCTACCATCAATATGCAAAAAGAGAAGAACCTACTTATGTACAATTTAATTTTTGAAGAAACAAGCTTTTAGAATAATTAGCTAACAGTACACCGGTTTTTTGTTAAGACTATCAATTATATAAAGCAAATATTGGCAAAAACCTGTTGAAAGATAAATGCTCAGCATTGGATGTTGATGAAGGAACAAAACCATAACTGAAAGTTGTTTCCGATAACGAATGGTCATAATTGGCACGAGGCTAGGTATTAAGGTAACCAATATTCACTGACACACGACAAGAGTAAAAAGCACGACAAGAACAAAAAAAAAAAAAACGAATAATTTACTGGAAAGCTATAGCGTTTCATATGGAACTGGTTTTAGATCCAGAATAAGAACTTCAATTTGAGTAGGCTGATTAGACTGTACTAAAAAAGAAAAAAAATTGTTAATTTAAATTCGGTTCAAAGAAGATTCCACACAAATTTTGGAGATCTAGGCCGTTCTATAGTAATACTTTAAAAATTTTTAGAGTTTTCTGATTTCTACAATTTATTTTGTAAATTTGTTAAAAACGGTAAACTGAAACGATTCCCGATATTGATGACAGCAAAAGGAGAAGACCTGCCTGAGTTAAAAAAAGGGTGAAGCATTTGTTGACTTACTTGTCACCAGCTTTCAATTGCGTTTATGTTATATAAAAAGAACCAACAATAAATAAATTAGGACACATAAAGCAAGCACATGAACCCCGGCTTAATTTAGCAACTTCCGAAAAAAAAAACTTTCGAAGAACTGTAGGCTTTTTTTCTTGTTTATTATAAAACATAACAAAAAAACTTTGCAAAAATAACAAAAAAAAAAAAACCGGCTTGAACTTGATAATTTTATTGACTATAAATATAAGTTGACCTTGAAAAATACGTATTTAATATGCAGTCTCTGTTTTGAGGCCCACAAAGCCTATCTACTAACTGATTTGCTGTCTAAGCCACAAGCGAGATAAAAATGTGAAATTGGTCAATGAGTGGAGTAGGAGGCTTCTGATCAAAATTCCATCTGTTTTGAATGCAAAAATTTGCCTAGTGAATATTGTTTATGTATGTATGTATGTATATGTGCTTGCTGCTTGTTGTTGGTCCAATACGCCAAAAGGCATTTGGGGTTGTGTCGCTTATACGCCATGGTGCCGCTAGGATGCCAACATAAATTGTGCAAGTGGCCACATGGGGGGGGATGCGTGTATGATTGTTGTTGTTTATATCAATGGTTAGAACGTTTCGTAATCGGCAGTTGTACTGCATGCAGTTAACCACACGACCATGTAGGGAAGAGGTTGACACGCAAAAATTCAAAATAAAAAAAAGTTCAAACAAAGTAAAAGCATGCAAACAACGTCTGAAAATGGTTGCTATTCTCGGTATTTGTGTTTGTAAAAAATTCACAACCGTTTAAAAAACATGGAATTTCGTATTGAAAAAATTAATTGAAAGCAATACGAAAATTCTATTGATGACTGAGGGCGCGTGTTTGCATATTTCAGTTGGCAAACATGTAGACAAAATTTCGTTTGTTTGGGGAGCGGGGTGCATTTCAACTTTTAGTGTTTTTTTTATTTAGAGTGGGTACAAAAACTAATTTTTATTTGAGGGCTTTGACTGGGTTTATTCAGTTTGGATAGGCAGTAGAATTAAACCTTGAAAAGCTGGAAGCGTTAACGATTTGGAACCAAGGCTTAGAGAAAGGCGTGATTTTTTGTAAGAAATTACTGGATATATCATTGCCTCACCATAACCTCTAAGCGATCTTGTCTTAGTGAAAGATCCCGGCTCAAAAAATGTACACATCTTTTTGAAATATAACCTTGCTGTTACTCAACAAAAGATTTTTCTGCATACAAAGAAGACACACCCTGCTGCTAATACGTAGGCCAAGAAATCGTAGCTATGAAAATAATGAGAAAGGACAAATAAAGGTGTACAAAGGATATTCAAAACATACCAAAAACTTGCTATGCCACGATTTTTAAATGCACTCAATCGTAAAAACGACATGTAAAAACTGAAAAGCTCCTGTTTGAGACCACAATGTGACATTATTTCTTGAAATTATGACTATAAATATCAACAAAAAATTCACTCAAGTAAATGATAGAAACATACCTTTATAGTGGATACATTCTGTGGTCATAAGCAATAACAGCTTAAGTGGACTTAAGACAAGTGTGTATTTTGACCTATTCTTCCGAGAGTATTTATGATGCAACAAAATTTTTAAGTTCATCTTAAGATAACTATTCCAATAGATAGTTACATAGAAGAGACGTTGATTTAACTCTTTGCGCGTCTAGGAAATAGTCCATCGTAGGCGATTGTCGACTTAAGCCTTAATTGCTTATGAGCACAGAATTTACGGTTGTCTGCATGTGCTGAGGACGCTTCGAACTAGAAATCTAGTCTTGCTGAAAAATAAACGACACTTCTACCTCTACATGGAAAAAAGGTTTTGTCTGCCTTTTGCTAAACAATTTTTTTTTTGTTTCCTTTTTGATTAAACATTTTAAAAGTTCCACTTTTACTTATGTACATGAAAAATGTGGTTCACTCCCACAGTTTCATATAAAAGTAGGTTTAAAAAAAATTTTGTATCACCTTCTTATTTCTATTATCTATAGTTTTGTGGTTTTCCAATGCTCCTTACTTACCCAGGATTCATTGTTATAAATATGGAACATGTGGGATCCAAACGCAGCAGCGTATCTTCAAAGAAAAACTTTACCACCTTACGACCAATGGCGCGTTGAATGGTTAGTATTTGTTGTGCCACAACTGACAACACTTCCAATTCGATACGATTGAACTCATCGAAACAAGCCCAAGCACCAGATTGTGCTAAGCCCTGAAAGAAAGACAAACACCAAACAAATTGCATGTTTACAAGAAGATAGTCAATGGAAAGAAAGAAATCAGAAAAAAAAAAGAAAAAGAAAAGTATGAAAAATTATAAAGAAAATTGCACTATGTTTACGTGTTCATGCCTAACGCCTAAAGAAAATGCATTAAAAAATATCAAAGAAGCGGATAAAAGCACGAAATGCAGAGCTAACATTATTGAGACATATTGTAGGAGTTAGTGAAAGAGTTTAGCAGAGCATATGTGCTCACGCATGTACCCACAAGCACGTTTTGTATGTATGCACATATGTATGTATGTATGTATGTATGTGTTTGTGCGCGAGTAAATATGGCGTATGCAAATGAACTCGTAGCAAATTGAAAGTTTCACAGACAACGCGAAGTAAAATAAACAAAAGCACGCCTGCTAGGCAAACAAATAAATAAATATGTATGTACACTCGACAACAAGCTGCTGAATAAGAACAACAACAACAACAACAACAGCAAAACAAAGGCAATAACAACGGAACCAAACCACTTATAGGAGTGGTGGTGACAGCATGTTGGTACATTAAATTGCTTACAAAGCACGTCCTGCAACCAACTAAAAATTGTTGCAGGTTCATGGAACTGGAAGTACGGAAATTTGGTAGATATTTGTTTTTTTCGGCGTCTGTGTGATCTACTAAGTACGAGTATCGTGTAGCTAAGTTCTTAGTATGTTAATATATAACTTCAAATGGAAACAACATCTTCTGAAGGTGGCTATTAGTAGAGGATGTCTTTCGAAATCTTTGCATCCTTTATAAAAAGGTTGGTCAAGCTGTGCTAAGTGGCTAATATGACAATTAAAGACGTCCAAACTTTTACAAAAGGATTGCGGAATTTTCAAGACATAATTTTTGGAATATTTCAGTCTTTCATTTCGGGAAGTTTTTTTAATGCTTGGGTAGTTTTTCTCGTTAATTTTGATATCGTTTTCAGGTTACTTCTTATTTGTTTATTTACAACTTTTGATCCGTATGTTGTTAATAACCAGTCAGCTCGAGCACTAGATAACAAGTCAGCTTTACTAAAAATGTTCTAAAAACCATAACAAAGGTACGACATAATTCCAAAACAGTGCTGAAACAATACTAAAACAGGCCTGAAACTAATTAAAAGAATTTCGAAATGTTCCTATAACTTTATCTCTAAAACTATAGCGAAGTGACGTCGAAAAGAATCAAGTAGTCACTCAAAAGCTTTCTTTTGTACAGTAATGATTCCGAAATTTTTTGAATAATCAGTAAAGTTTCACAAGCCACTGAAATTTGTTTGATTAATGAATGAAAATTTATATTTTATTTTAGTATTTTTTTTTTATTGAAAGTGACCAAGCAATTTCATACAGCAAGAGTACATATATGTAAATCGTCCAACAAACCAATTCACTTCTGATTTTTTTTTATCACTTTTGCAATTATCGATAAATCTGTTACTTTATTGCTTCGATTTTTCCTGCGAAGCACTTTCCTTAGCATTTTTTGCAGTTTGTAAAATTGTTCGATAGTAAGTGGAAGTTTATAGACGATGTACATAGTTTGAATTTGTCTATGTATGTGTTGCTGCTCTTTTTATCTTGCCTGAGTTGTTAGTTTTTCTATTGTTCCGTCAGAATTTTCTAATTGCTTCCACAACATTTAAGGTTCAGTTTCCTTTTAATTTGAAATAGTCTTTAAAGTGAAGTGTTTTGATATCTTGATTTTGTTTTGCGATTTATAAAAGTGAAATTACTCAAAATTTTCGTAGAAGAGCATGCCAAAAGGAATGTAAAATCTTTGTCTGCCATATTGAAATTCAACTGACTCAGCTTGGCAGGCCCATTTCGTAACAAAATTTATTTCGGTATAAATACCATTTGCTAAATAAACGAAACCTTTTAAAGTTGTCACCAGCAATGTGGACACAGTCATAAATCTTTATTGATTACTCTTAGTTTTTTTTTTTAATTTTTTCATTTTTGTAATTTTTCATATTGTTCTTTTGAGGTTAAGACAAACTTATTGTAAATGCAGATAAGAAAGTTGTTTAAGATATATCACCATTTGCGCTATAAAACTTTTCCGTTGCTGATTAGCTTGCAATATAAAACTGTAATATTTATCTCCTACAGTTTATTCCGTTAAGTACAACCGTTATGCAATTAATATTATCTTGATTTGGTTTTTTCTAGGCACAACTAGATTTTAATAGCAATCAATTATTGTCTTGAAATCTCAAATTCGAAACAAAGACTTTCAAAAAGTAGAATTATTTATCCGAAATTTGCATAAAATCTAAAATTTTACACGAAAAAAAGTAAAATACTGCATTTATTTCAAAACACTGACGCACACGCTCTATATCCATTGGCATCCGCACTCTTGATTAATTTAATACTTTGACATGCCATTCTATTTGTTGTGTGCAAATTCGTAAATTTTGAAATTTAATTCGCACATTTCTCATTCTCATTTTTTCAACTAAAACAAAATTAAACAAACATTACAAATAAATGGTTTAGCTGGTATTACTTAACCGTGTTCACATAAATCAAGCACTCAAGCATGGCTATAAAACACAGTGATGGGCATTAAAATGTTACAATAAAATTTTTATATTCAAGCTTCTGACCAGATGACTATGAAATCGTTGAAATTGATGTTTGGAAGATTAAATCTAAAATAATATTGTTTGGCTGATTAAGTTAGCTTAGATGGCAGTGAGGTAGATGCATCATTCTCTGTTACGCTGCTATTCGGTATTTTTTTGTCAAATGTAGAAAGTTCAATGATTTCTATGCCGAAAATTAATTTTCACATTTTCTATGCAATTTTTTATTTTGCTACTTGTAGTGATTTTTAATGTTTAAATAGAAAAAATTAGAATTCTTGTTTTTGAGCTCGTTTATAACCATACATACTTAAAAATTTCCATTCCAAAAAAACTACAATTCACTGTTTAGGTGATGAAAATAATTAGAAATAGTGGTTAAGCTGACAAACAAGCCATTGTTCTGATAGCCTAATGTTTAACCGAACATGGCACACTTTATCTGATGAAGTTGTTAGCAGCTTTCGAAATGGACCTATGAAATTAACTTTAGTCACTGTCTAGATTTTATATTTTTTTGATTTTTTTTTTTTTCAAATTTCCGTATTTTATCAATTATAAATTCGAAAACCATTAATTAACCAAAAACTCAAGCGAATATGTACTAATCCCAAGTTTAATTTACTATCTGCTATATATTTTTTTGAAAAAATATCGGACCTACTTCGCACCGTTTGCTTCTAACCTCTTCTTGGTAAGCCGAGAAGCGGAGTATATAATATTCCATCTCACCTACGTGTTCAACATTACTTAACCTTGAACTTTATTCATAAATTTTCAAAAACAGTTATTTCCGCTACTACAGCTTTCCGCTATAAATAATTGAATATCGAAAAAAAAAAAAGACGTATGAAGGGTAATAAAAGTAATAAAGTTGAATTTATAAAGTAATGAGCTTATTGTGTAAAATGCAGCGAGTCACTTTTTCGCGTTTAAATTAAAATTTGTTTTAGAACCAAATGTGCACTCATTTCTTTGCAAGTTGCTATGTGAATTTATTAACTCTTTTACAAATTGGTAAATGTGAATGTGAGTGACTGCGTCACAGTATCACGCTGACTTACAAACCATTTAATTAGCACCAAAATTTATGTTTGAACTAAAGACACGTGTTTAAACATTGCCAACAGCACCTTCATTCAGATCTGTGTACAGCACGCGTTTAATGCCAAAATCAATAATATCCATCGATTATTATCTATTTGGCGCTTCTTCTACCACAACAAAAGTAGATATGTATATTAATCATAGGATAAGTAATCATAAAATTTATGCTAAAACAATACTGTCTGACCCAACTGTTTCTAAGCCGCATACGATTTATCACATCATTCATTTATAAACTTTTTGGTTAATGACCTATTCATGAAGTGACAATCCCAAGAAGGTAGGGCAACAGATGTTGATTTAAAACACATAAAGCAAATAAAGGTAAGATTAATGAGCAAGTAGAAAAGAGAAATGTCCACAGCTTAAATTTTGCTGTGATACACCCAACGGCAATTCACTGGCACCAGATTGTCTCTTGAATCTAAAACTGGCTATAAATATGTAAATATGATGAAGAACGATTAATTTGTGTGCTGCTCTAGCAAAGCACTTAAGGCGAGGTTAATTAATAATCTTTGCCAACAAAATTGGTTACCAATTAACATAAGCTGAGCAGTCAAACGCTTCGTGCTCGTCGGACTATCTATTTTAATATCAACGAATGTGAACGTTTGACGAATTCTGAGTTTTTTTTTTTTTTTTTGTGAAGTTTTGTATGTGTTTAATATTATAAAACGTAAAATAAAAGCTAATACGAATATATATACATACATATGTATGTATATAAATATTACAAAACAAATACAACAAAAACTCTGCTCACTAACCATTTTTTGCCAATTCTAGCTATTGTCTGAAACTTTTTAATTGTTCTTCTTCTTTTGTTTGAATGGTTTTTCGTTAATAATTTGATTTAGGATGAGTAAATCTTGCTCATTAAAAAAAAAAAATTGAAATAAAATCGTTAAACATTTTTCGTATAAATACTTTGCCCTGGTCTCAAGAACATCATTCTCACAGTTTAGTTCATTCGCTACGGTTTTAGTGGATTTCGGTAGCAATAGATTCGTGGATCGAAAAGTAATATTATTTTTAACTATGAAGTTGTTTGTCGCGTTTTTCGCCATCGTCGCGGTCGTAGCTGCAACTAATGCACCCATCAACGACTACCTGCCTCCCGTACAGGCTGCCTCTAACGCCATTGAACAAGTGGCTTATGCTCCACAAGCAGCCGTTCATCATGTTTCCTATGCTCCACAAGAATCTGTGCAACAAGTTTCTTATGCTCCACAAGAATCTGTGCAACAAGTTTCTTACGCTCCACAAGAGTCTGCTGTACTAGCTGATGATGGTTACCGTTACAAAACTGTTCGTCGTCATAGATACCGTCACCGTCGTGACGTGAACGAGCTTTCCAACGACTACTTGCCTCCCGTACAGGCTGCCTCTAACACCGTTCAACAAGTGGCTTATGCTCCACAAGAATCCGTTCAAGTATCATATGCTCCACAGGAATCTGTTCAACAAGTTGCTTATGCTCCACAAGAATCTGTGCAACAAGTTTCTTATGCTCCACAAGAGTCCGCTGTACTCGCTGATGATGGTTACCGTTACAAAACTGTTCGCCGTCTTCGGTACCGTCACCGTCGTGACGTGAACGAGCTTTCCAACGACTACTTGCCTCCAGTACAGGCTGCCTCTAACGCCGTTCCACAAGTTGCTTATGCTCCACAAGCAGCCGTTCATCAAGTCTCTTATGCTCCACAAGAGTCTGTTCAACATGTTTCTTATGCTCCACAAGAGTCTGTTCAACAAGTTGCTTATGCTCCACAAGAATCTGTGCAACAAGTTTCTTACGCTCCACAAGAGTCTGCTGTACTCGCTGATGATGGCTACCGTTACAAAACTGTTCGCCGTCTTCGGTACCGTCACCGTCGTGACGTGAACGAGCTTTCCAACGACTACTTGCCTCCCGTACAGGCTGCCTCTAATACCGTTCAACAAGTGGCTTATGCTCCACAAGAATCCGTTCAAGTATCATATGCTCCACAGGAATCTGTAGCTTATGCTCCACAAGAATCTGTGCAACAAGTTTCTTATGCTCCACAAGAGTCCGCTGTACTCGCTGATGATGGTTACCGTTACAAAACTGTTCGCCGTCTTCGGTACCGTCACCGTCGTGACGTGAACGAAATTTCCAACGACTACTTGCCTCCAGTACAGGCTGCCTCTAACGCCGTTCCACAAGTTGCTTATGCTCCACAAGCAGCCGTTCATCAAGTCTCTTATGCTCCACAAGAGTCTGTTCAACATGTTTCTTATGCTCCACAAGAGTCTGTTCAACAAGTTGCTTATGCTCCACAAGAATCTGTTCAACAAGTTTCTTATGCTCCACAAGAGTCCGCTGTACTCGCTGATGATGGCTATCGTTACAAAACTGTTCGCCGTCTTCGGTACCGTCACCGTCGTGACGTGAACGAGCTTTCCAACGACTACTTGCCTCCAGTACAGGCTGCCTCTAACGCCGTTCCACAAGTGGCTTATGCTCCACAAGAAGCCGTTCATCAAGTATCATATGCTCCACAGGAATCTGTTCAACAAGTTGCTTATGCTCCACAAGAATCTGTGCAACAAATTTCTTATGCTCCACAAGAGTCCGCTGCTCTCGCTGATGATGGTTACCGTTACAAAACTGTTCGCCGTCTTAGGTACCGTCACCGTCGTGTTTGAACATTTTCAGCATTCATCTAATAGTACTTTTAAGTAGGGTCACATAACATCAACTACCTCAACGAAATTAACCAACGAATAAAAAAATAATATTTTTTTTTGGTTAAACATTAATTTGTTTGTGTTTTGAATTCCTAAACATTTTTTGGATTGTAGCATTTGTGAGAAATGCTGAGTTTATCATTTATTTATTACCTTGAAAAATTTTCCCAATGCCTTGTAATCCAGGCCGTCCGAGCAGTTAAATACCACACACTTCTTAGCTACTGCCTTTGCCAAATCTTTGCACGTTTCCGTTTTTCCCGTTCCAGCAGGTCCTTCTGGTGCTCCACCTAAGCATAGCTTCAATGCACCCATTAACGTTCTGTAAAGAAAAAAGTGTGGTCAGCTAGTTTGTTGTATGTGATTCAAGTGCTTTGTATGGAGTAAAAAATGCTTTGAAGAAAAAACCCCAATATTTGTACAAAAAAAAAAAACTACCATAAATACTGGGAATGGTCATCAATGGCTTTACGTTCTTATCAGAGTGTCCATTATGCCTTCCTGCACACTTGTTTTTTTTTTTCAGTTTGAAAATCATTCCTTTTTATTTGCACAAGAAATTAATATTTTTTGCATATGTAGCTGTGTTTGTATGTCCGTGTAAATAGTTCGGTATAACGGTATTTTTGCTGCCGAACACTGATTTATTTGGTTTAATATACATATAAGTATTATCTACAAAGCCATTAAAAACAAGTTGTGAGTAATGGCGCAAATTCTTCTTTCATTTCAAACCGAAATAAAAGTCGAGAATGCATTTTGACATTTCATTTTTTTACTGTGTCAATTTCACTCAGTAAAACTTGAAGTGAAAAACCGCTGATTGTGACAAGGCAAAGCAACAACAAAAATTTTGAAATTTGAACCATTAACCAATCAAAATGGCAACAGCTGTTTAGGTTGCAAGTTTTTTACTTTTTGCATTTCGAGAGAGTTTTACGTCATTCTCACTTTACTTACACCGTTTGCAAGTTTTGTTTTGTTTGCTATTTTCTCGCTCTCAGCGTGCTCTTATTTTTTGACAGTTTTATTAAATTTATTCAGAGAAATACGCACTTCAACCTCATCCGGTATTATTTACTTACCTGTAACAGCGATCCGTTAAGGGCGTTACAACCAAACGTGGATTATTACCCAAATATTCCATGCCATATTTAACATCTGTTACAACCATACTAACGCAGACCCATGCCTCACCCTCTGCAAAGAATTAATAAGTCATAATTGTTTATATACAAGTTTTACTCATTATCTAATATGATTTTTTTCGAACGATAATCCGTGATCCTTTGTCAATTTTGGTTTGGATACAAACCGGTTACGGCCTTGTGCCATCATCAGTGTCACTCTACGTTCTATTACTTACTATCTGTTTCACGCCAATAATAACGTAATTGAGATATCCAATCAAACTCGGTTGTGTTTTCTACTTTTATATCAATTAGATATTTAACAACGTCGCGTGCTGAAATTTGTAAGTTCAGTTGGGTGTGATGAAACACTGGGCATATGCGGTTTTTAGGACCTAACTTACCATGCACGTCTAATACAATCAAAGCTTCAATGGTCAATCTTGTACCCGTTGCCAAATCTGTGCGCACCAATTGTACTAATTCACTTATTTGACCGTTACATTTCTCCAAATATGCTGGTACTGCGTTTAAACTAAAAGCTTCCTCGACCTAAGAAGAGGAGATAGGGGAATTAAAAATTTCTTGTAATTCATAATTGGGATAAAGCGGTGGTAGAGTGGTAGTTAACACTATTTCAAACCAATTTTCAAAATATACTATCTCAGCACCTTTTTTTTCCCATATCGCCATTTTCCATAATTTAGTTCAAGCTCTGCGGACTAGTGGTCAATTCTACAAAAACACTCTGACTAAAACTCAAACCCATCATAATTCAACAGAGTACACATGGAGCACACTCGCTTTGCATGATTCCTTTCCACATGCTCGAGGGGATTCAACAATCGCATAGATCTCTTTGTATATACATATATTCATATGTAAATATTACTTTTGTATTATAATTCAAACGCGGATATTAATATTCAAGCATTGCAGTGAACAACAGACATTTATTACAACAAAACTATTATGTACAAAGATGCCACTTGAATTGGAATCTGTGGTCAATGTTGGATTTTAGCCAAATGACAAAATGTTGGTTACTTTTGAACGCCAACGCTTGACTCGGTTTTTCATTATTTTGCAAATGAAAAGGTTAATTGAAGCCTTATTTATGTAAAACTATAAAACGAATGTCAGTGTCAGCTGTGGTTAAACTAAACATAATGAAGAAGCATTTAGACGATAAGTGGTCAAGCTAACGGTTTTGATTGTTGCTTTCATGAAGTTTCTTTTGCGCAAATGACAACAACTTATACACAAATTTTGGTTGGACTTGATTAATGAACTCCTTGATGGATGTGTAATTACTTGCGGAGGTTTGGAGTTGAGGGCGTCGGGGAACGGTTAAGGTGGTCGATAGTTATGACAAGGCGATTAAATTGGATTATTATAAAGTTTAAAAGTTTTACACCAGGAGGGGCAGCACGCACAGATCAAATGTAAGTCATTGCATACAGCTCACCACGAATATATAAAAAAGAATTTCCTTTAAGAACTTCACTCTTGACAACTTTCTAGCCATAGAGCCTTTAAAAACCGCTTACCTCATATGTCCACGCCATGCACGAAATACTTTGCACAACTTGTCCAGGCCAAGAAGTCACCCATATTATGCGCTCCACCTCGAAATAATCCTCCCATGCTAATTTCATTTGTTGCAGCACGCTATTCAACATCACAGTTTCCACTTCCTTGAGCCAAATTTCGACAAGACCCTTTGTGAAAAAAAAGAATATAAATATAAATCACACGAATGTAGCACAAAAAAACTTTCCAACTTACATTCGCCAATGCTGGATTTATTTTACGCACCAACGTCACTTGCTCATCCTCATCCGATATCATTTCTGTTATTTCCATTTGTTCATCGAATGTGAGACGTGCGATCTGTGGCAAAAGAAATGTAAGCAAAACACGCCATTTTGAAATTACACAACAACACTTACACCTTCAAAGCACTTGCGCAAATGTGGCTGCACGCGCAACGGATCCTTGGTTTCGGAGAGTATTTCCAATAGTTCATCATTGGATAGAAAGAAGAAGCGTGCAAAGAATAGACGCTTTTGTTCTAGATAAGTATTTAAACCCTTTTGTACAGTTTCTAAATCTTCTACAGCTTTTAAGAATATCTCCAACATGTCGGGATATTCCGTAGCTACTAGAACATTGAGGTTTTGTACGGTATGCTTCATTATTTTACGCCATGTTTTATCGACCTAAGAGAGCAAAAAATTAAAGAGCTCATTACTATAATTTTTCTCTTTCATTACACTCGTTACGCACCGATTTAAAATTACGCCCCTCAACTGGCATTTGACGCATAATATCCTCAGAACTAAATATCGGCTCCAAATACATCCATGTCACCTGCACTTGAGTCCAAGCGTCGATAATATTTTGTATTAGTAAAAGTTTGGCCTCCCAATCGTCGGCCTTCGTTCCAAGTGCAACAATAAATGGCGAACGTTTCATCGCTTGTGTACGCATTATATGATCATCCAATTGTGTTTGTATATCATCCAGCGCCGATAAGATATGCGTATCTGAGTCACGATATGGCAATACCTCAAAAGCAACATCTTTCCAATCGTTTTGCATGGCATCGAGTATTGAATTCAATTCGTATTCTTTGCCAGCGGCATTTGAAATTTCTTCCAATTGTTGCAAAATACTCATTATATTAGCATCGATCATATCTTTGAGTGTCGGATAGAGTGCGGGATTACAGTCAGCACCCAAATGTTCTGATATCAATTTCCAATGACGTTCTGTGAGACCCTGGCGACAGATAGCATCTAGCACTGGTAGATAAGCGCGAAACTTTTCGACTTTCATTCGTATTTGTTCGGCGGCGCGACGTGCTGCTGGATTGTTGGCTAGCTGGCGTGAAAGCTTGTAGACAATCTGGTGTGGAGAAGATTAGTTGTTGCACATGTGAATACATAGTCGATGTTTACTTTAACCGATTTTTTTATACTATCGATTTTTGTGTATTGATATTATTAATAATTAACTTTGCTTTAGCGATTATAAGAATTATCAATTTGAAACCGATTTTTGTAAGTCGAAAATGGGTAAAACTGTTATGTACATAGTCATTTATTTCAAAATTTATTATTAATTAAAAATATATAAGTAAAAAAAATTATGTAGATTTGTGTTGATAAATGAAATAATAATTTTTCTTATCATAAATCGATTTATGAACAAAAATCGATTTATCTCTCAACAAAAATATCGATTATTAAGTAATAGATTTTTCCGACACGAACGCACATCCCTAAATGTAAGACTACTAATGAAATGTTTAGCACTACTACTTACCCTGTGCATATTTTCGACCTCATCGCGTATAGCATCCGCATCTAAGCATTGGAAGTTACCAAACATCCTTGAAGTAATGCAAAATATTGTTAAATCGAATTTCTTTACATTTCTAGCGCTTAGTCCAAGTCTTACCATATTTGATAGTCCTTTTCAAACTCGTATGCTGTCTTCCAAAGCTTTTCGATTGGTTCCATTTTTTCGATAATTTCTGCGAGTGCGGGAAATGGCGAAATATCGATTTGTAGCAATTGCTCTTCGACATTGATGGCACGTGCTTCTCTACTCATGTTCTGCAAATAAAATGGAGCGTATGAGGACAAATAACTAATAATTTAATGGAAGATTTGAAGGGACTTTTGAAATAGTACTAAGCCAACTTAACGTGTCGAGGAAGCTGAGATCTACGAAGTGCCGAGTGTATACCGCTCAAAAGACTAGTGAAGTTTGTTTGGACACGAAAATCCCACAGTGGATCCACCCCCAACGCATAAGATAATCTAATTAGTTAGTTAGTACAAAGCCACAGGTTTTCCCACTGTCAGTGCTTTAAGATCATTGTAGTTGAGCTTATGCTGCTAATGGCCAACTAAAACTTTTAATGCTACCTCCCTCCCATTTTACCCTTTACTCACCTCAATTAATATATAAAGTTCATCGACTGTATCAACACGTTCCTTAAGCTCTTCAAGTGTCATAACTTCACGCGTTTCCTTGACTCTAAAACCATCCATACGACGCTTTTCATATAAAATGAATTCTTCAAACTTTTTGCGTCGCTCGCTGTGAATGTAAGAAAAAAAGTTATATATGTTTGAAGTTATTAGCATTTGAAGAAGAAGAAGAAGAAGAAAAAAACAACAAACAAATACAAACACTTGGACAATAACTTAGCACAAACTCTATAATGAAATTGATGGCAAATACAACAACTTTACAAACGGATTCACATTTGTGGAAACGTCTAATTAGCCAAGTTTGATTTGGTATTTTATTTGTACGTTTTTTTTTTTTTTTTTTATACTCGTATTTGTATTTGTTTTCGCTTCACTTAAAGGATGATAGTTTACACATGTCTAAAAGGCTTCCAATACATACCGCAATGCCATTTCTAAGTTTTCGCGTACTACATTGAGACGTGCTGCGCTTAGATCTAATACTTCTTCCAGTTCACTGGGCAAAATAAATGTACGAGAATTAAGATGAATGTGATCACCTGTTGAATGGTAGAATGTCATTGCATTAATATGGTGTCTGGTATATAACTAGTTGCGAGAGTAGGCGGTGGCGTAGTAGATGAATGTATTTCATATAATAGAATGAGATAGATATAGGTATACTTGTATTTAATATATCAAGCGAGAAAGAGATAAATATAGGTCTAACAGTATTAAATATATGGACTATATGCCTTATAGTATTTAATATATCAAGCTAACTATATCAATCGTCTTTAAAGTTGGTTTGCTTTCGAAGAAGTCCACTGTCGACCAGCAGACTCTTTTTCTACACCTGTCATCATGTACGTCACGTAAAGGACACCAAACGGAGGTAGATTAGTTGCCGAGTTAAACGTCTTTGTGGCATCTGGGTATACTGTCTGTGCTTACACTTCAACTTAGACTCCTTAACATGTTTTACTTTACGAGGAGAAAAGACGATGCATGCATGTACTAAGTGAAAAGAAGTTTCAAAGTATAAGGATGTGTGTGTATGCGTGCGTGGAGCATAAAGTAAATAACAATAACAATATGTGCATACTTGTTGTCGGCTGCATGTTGTCGATAGTTAAGCACAACATACTTTTTAATTTTTTTTTTTTTTTTTTTTTTTTTTTAAATAGCAAACTTTGAGATGGCAACAAAAACTTTGTACAGCTTGCTAGACAAGCTAATTAATTAGATCTTTCAGGTGATTGTAGAGGAAGGAAAAGCAAAACAATAACAAAAAAAGAAAAATAAGCAACATTTACTTAACTTAGTAACAACAACAGCATAATTGTATGCGTTTAAAAGGTAGTGAGCACGCAAAGCACAAGCGTACCACCTCAGGGCACTGTCGTGCAGCATAAAAAACACAAAATGCTATGTAACTTCATTTTATGTCTTCGCTTTTCTCTTGTAATCGCTAAACGTATTAAAGTTTTATAATGTTGCTTAGTATTGACTGACATCATTATAATAACATTAGCTCTCTTTTTATTCGTGAAACAATTAGCGACGTATGAATAAAAAAAAAACATATTTATTACTGATGTTGTAGAGTTAAAGTTTTTCAATTTACCCATCAGATTGAGAGTTCGCTTGATGCTTTACTACCAAGCTTATAAACGCTTCTAGCATGTTAATATTCTACCAACCATGCTAGATAAATTTTTGTCTGCTTGCCTAAGAAAATTTTTTAAAATTGACAGCAACAAGTTCACATTTGATTTCCATAAAAAGATTTTAAATTTTGGCACACAAGTTTATTTTGTTATTTTATTCATAAGTCGCTAAGTCGAAAAAAAACGGCAAGCAATAAATTTTTTGTCTGCAGAAAATACTTTCCTAGCTTAAGTTTTGCGTCAAAAATTTTTTCAAATCAGATTTATTTTTAAGTTAAATTTCACTTGAATAAAAAACGCGTTCATAAATTTTGATTAAAAGCAGTCACGTATGGTGAAAGACTAAATACTTTCTCTTTTCATTTTGAGCATTTTATTGCTATCTCTCCTATATCTATCTCGCCTGATTAATACAATTACAGTTTAATAAAATAACAGTACACTTACTATCCAATATGGTATGTGTTAGCAAGAATATAACACGTCGTGATACAATTTTGATTTCGTCCTTTATAGCAAATATTTTTTCATCACGACACTCCGCTAAGTAATTCTGCAAAGCTACCACTTCAGGAGTTTCCTCTGGGCGTTCGCCAGCTTTCATTGACATTTCTTCTAATGCATCACAAATACTAGAAGAGAAATATTTTTAAATGTATGTGTATGTCTCTCGTTCTCTCGCCATTTTACTTACGCTCGATTTTCATTGATGTTAACAGCTTTGTAATAGTCGATAATGAAGTCATAGACCTGCCTTACCAGCATAACGATTGAATGCTTCACATGACGATTGTCCAGCATAAAGAAATTTAACGGTATGAAGTCGCGTAGTATATATGTACTATGAATTACGCCCATGAGCCGTTTCATTAAGTCTTCAACAAGCTGGAGATAAGATTATTAATCAACTTTTAAATAGGAGTTTTTGAATTATGAATGTTTTCGCTTAGAGTGGATTATGGAACTAAACTATAATGTCTTAAATTTGAAACTATAATTTTCTGATTCCTAATCAACCCTACAAAACTTGTGAAAGCGCCCATCACTGATTATAATAAACACGATATGTTAGTTTAAATTTTATTAATTAAATAAATAATAGAATCTCACATTGTTCCAGGTATTTGTCATTTAAATGAAATGAATGTTATCGACGGTGTCCATAGCAAACTTGTAACTTGACAACTCTCTAATGACCTTTTATGAAATTGACAAATATTTATAATTTTTTATATTTAATTTTTTTTTTTGCAATTATTTATCGAAAAAGCTAACAGTGATGTGAACTACATATATCGTAATAAGAATATTTCATATTATGGATATCGAGTTTCAGCAGATTTTTGTATTGTATGAACCTATGCCGCACTCCACTGTGATGGAACAGTTTGTCTGCTTAAGTTTAATGGTTTAAATATAAAATAATATTCTTTAAAGTTATAACTTTTTTTTGGATAAGGTTGTTATTGATTAACTTTTAGCTTGTCGCTTGTAAAATTCTGAGCGCTTCCAATTTTTCCATACAAAGGCCCATAATCATATTTACATTAAAATTAAGTTTTATAGTTAACTTAAAATACGTTTTATTTCTAATATGGAATTTTAATTTGAAAATGATTAAAATGTCATTTTAACGTTTTACAATAACGGTATGTGTCTATGGTAGTGCACGTGGCAATGCTTACTCCAAACTTGAGTTTAGCTTTTTTCGGCTATGGTTTGTGAATAAATTAGTTGACACAGGGTGATCTCGAAAAACATTAAAAAATTTCTTCATACTATCAACCAACTAATTTTTTTTTCCTAAGGGGACTCTTCGAATCATTACCGCGGAATAACTCACATAAAATTTTCTCTTAAATTAACTAAAAAAAATTTCATGCACAGTTTTTTCTCTACAAACTGACATTGCATAATTTCAATACAAATTGGTATATAATGAGATTTTCGAAATGCTAACAAGATTGATGATAATGATAGTGCTTATGGAATTATATTTTGACGAGCATATTGACAACAATGATTATACACATATACATATATGAACTTATTATAAAAGCGAATAAAAATGATATGCAAACAAACCAAAAAAAAAAGAAAAAAAAAAGTTTAAAATTGTAAAGACTTAAAAAAACATAAAATCATTTAACATTATTTGCTTACTTTTAGCAGCTCTGACATTTTGTCATAGCAGCACGAATGCAGGCTAACAAAACATACATACATACATAGATACATATGTACGTACATGCATGCAACAACAAATATGTACATACATAAGCTAGCGCATATAATTTTAAACAGCCAACTCAACGCAACTCAACTGAATTTTGCTGCAGGAAAACTAAATTAATTATTATATTTTTATTTGATTAAATTCGTTGATGCGTAGTATTAAAATTAAATTTTATTATGACTCGCTACCAGACGTGTTCGCGTTGTCGCCTCATCTGCGTGAGTAGCTTTTAGTTAATAATCACTTTGACGAGTTGGAAAACAAAATTATTAATATTTTTAAACAAACATACATACACATACATACATATGCAAGCATATTTGCACATATCCTAAGGACTATTCAGATTTTCAAATTTAAATTTGTAAAAATTTTGTATGCGAAAATTGCTGGCATTTAAATTGGTAGGGAATAACGTTTAAATGTATGGCTTTAACATTTACTTAACGATATAGAAACCTGATCCAACAGTGCTCATTTCTCGTCTGTTCTTACTCTGATTGAAAGAATCCGCTCCTTTTTCACTTCCTTTCTTAATTTTTACTACTTCAACATGATTCTTAAATGTCATTTAAACATTTTAAAATCACGGTTTGTGTCTCTGGTTGTGTTTGTGATATCACTTACTCCAAAGTAGAGTTTGGCTTTTTCGCTTATTTACACATACATATATGCTATGGTTTGTAAAACAAATAGATGAAGCAGGGTGACCTTGTAAAACATAAACAATTGCTTCATACCACCAACCAAATTAATTTTTTTTACATAAGCGGATCCTCTTACATTTTATTTTAGCTGAAATTTTTCGTTTAATATGATTGACGTACATTTTAAATGCCTTTTTAAGTTAAATACAAACTTTAATTAAAACGCGTGTCAAGCAACGAGTATGATTATGTGTGAATGTATTTGGTTAGTTCATTATTCATAACGTTAATACTCACCACCAAATCGGGTACAACATGCTGTGTAAATATTTTCTCGACTAATGGCAGCATTTTCTTCGTAAATAATGCATAGTAGTATTTAAAGATGGGATACAAATAGACACGTAGACCGCCCCAATTCTTTTCCACTATACCATATACGCTTTTGTATAAGCGTTTCATGTCACAATGATGTTCAGGAACGACATGCAAATAGCCCAATGTTTCTTCATCTAGAATAAAAAGGTACGATTTGAATTTGCTGGAAGTTTACTATAATAAATTTCTTTGCTAATATAAACTAGAGCATATGGTTAGTTAAGGCTCACCTTTTGACATGACATATTCCAAACGTGGTATTTTATAGCCTACGCGCAGTATTTTCTTGAATATATCAATGAATATATCTGGTAGTTCATTTATATATGGAAATCCAAAAAATTTGCCTTCATTTCGTAGAACAAACTCGGAGGGGGGTTCAACTTCTACAGGGGCCTGAAAAGAATATTAATTGGAATGGAGGACTAGTAGCTCAACTAAATTATTTGTGTTTTGAAGCATTAGCGCGGCATTAACCTCTTAATTTTTGCTGCGAAAAACACCGAACTTAAACTATATCTTTGGAATATTACATAAACTGGTTGCGAATTACAATAGCATGTAATACAAATGAAATAAACGAACGTAATAATCCCAGCCTAAGTCGCTCGAATACAATTATTTACTCACCACTTCATAAAATACCATTTCACGCACGTAAAAGGGACTAGCATCATCGTCCTCGTTATGCGTATAAATCGGTGTTGTGTCATCACGTCCATCTGTGCGTTCATCGAAATGAGCGCCGACTACCGAAATTATTAATGTCATAAGTGGACGACGCTGAAGTTTCTTATCGAACATTTGATAATGTTCAATTTCGTTGCCTTCCTAAAAAAAAAGAAGAGAATCCTGCAGAGAGGATGAACTGCAGTAAAAGAAAGAAACTTACCTCATATCGCTTTAGATTGGTGTAGAGCACAGAAATACTTCTTGTTATAAGACCTTCTAAATGATGTGACATTAACGCGTGAATACAATTAAATAAGACAACTGCACGTCCACCAAATTTCTGATTCATTGGCACTAAATCCTTCCATGTGCGACGCATGACATCGACCAAATCAGCGCAACGTGGCAACCAATCGTTTAGAAGCAGCTATGTGGTGGGTGTGATTAATAATTTTAGAATTAAAAAAAAATTTGTTTGACGTTCTGAAACTACCCTTAGCTCAAATTGTATATTTTCAAATCGAATTGTTACTTACATCTCGTATAGTTTCACAGCTCTCGTCGACAAAACTTATTAATTCATCAGCAGTCATGGGTTGATCACGCAAGAAGATTTTTGAAACATCAATGATCACTAGATCGTTGTATCTATAAATGATATACATATATATGTATATTTAGAATTTGAATAAAATCGAGTCTTTATTGAAATTAAGTTATGCTACTTGAAAGTTTTATGAAAAATTTATTGACCCAAACCAACTCTCAATCTTAAGCTAACTTTCGATCTAGTCTACCATAACAAAGTGGTATTGGTGGCCATCTAGCTTTGGGACCCTTATCAGCAGTTTTCCAAAACGAAATATAATTTTTATATGCAAGTGTATGGGAAAAAATATTAATATTTTAGAAAATATAATTCGAAAAATTTAAGACAAATTTAGTTTTGCTTCTAACTTGCACATTATCATGCTAAATTCAAAAATCTACAAAACTGCGTTTAAAAAAAAAATGTTGAAAATTCGTTACAAAAATATTAAAATTTAAATAACAGTTTTCAAAACTTTGATTATCTTGCCTAAACTTTGCCTAAAATTTTGTTTTTATAAAATACATTTTTTTTTTCTATTCTACTAAAAAATCATTGAAACTACATAAATAAATATATTTTGCAAAAACAAAAAAACATTTCAAATTTTAGCTCTCTTTCTGCACACATCAGCCTACAACAAATTTTTCTCAGAGTATTCCACATTGTTATTGAACTATAAAAGTTTTCCTTTTCTTATTACAAAACAAAAAAAAAAAAAAAAAAATTTTGCTTTTCAACTGCAACAACATTTATAAACTAATATTTAAGTACTTACAATTGATGCCACAGCTGATTGAGTGCTCTTATAATTGGATGTGCTATCATTAAAAGTTGGTCAATACGATTTCTTGCCAATGTTACATTCACTTTAAATGGCACTGGACCACGTATGATTAATTGTGGGAAGTCGGGTGGTTCCATTTCCAATTGCAAACGTTTGCGTTCCAATGACGATCTAGTATAAGAAGAGCACAAGGACAATGTAAGAAAAAGATAAAAATTAAAACAAAAAATGCCAAAAATTGTGCCAAATGAAGAAAGCCACGAGTGGGTAAGTACCAGTAGATAGTACTTGCAGTGGCTTAAGTAAGTATTGGCTATTTAGGTTCACTAGCCAAATGACCAAATACTAAAACTTTTACACATTTTTTTGGTGAACACGTTGGTTATTTGGTGTCAGCACCCCGGTAGAAACAACAATCTCAGTTCCTAAAAACAAACTAATCTAACATTTTGGTCAATCTCAGTCATATTAAACAATGATTTTAACTAAAACGAAAAGTAACAGTGTGCCTAATGAAAAAAATAGTTCGGTGTTGAAGACATTTTTTATGTCTTTCACGGTCACCCTGTGCAAAATATTTTATTCAAAAACCATAGAATAGCTCTGGCACTATGCAAAAAAGCCAAACTCACGTTTGGAGTAAGCGATATCACAAACACAACCAGAGACACAAACCGTGATTTGAAAATTTTTATACCTAGTAGTGCTTCGCACACAAGGTATATTAACTTCATTGGCCTAACGGTAGTATGTAACGGCATAAACGAATCGAGATAGATATTGACTTATATATATCAAAATGTTCAGGAGGAAAAGAGAAATTGATTGAGCCATGTCCGTCCGTCCGTCCGTCCGTCCGTCCGTCCGTCCGTCCGTCTGTGAACACGATAACTTGAGTAAATCTTGAGATATCTCAATGAAATTTGGTATGTAGGTTCCTTTTCACTTATCTCCGAGCGCTATTGAAAATAGGCAAAATCGGTTAAAAGCCACGCCCTCTTTCTATATATATAATATTTTCGAAAATACAAAAAGAGTGATTATTCAGTACATAATACACCTATAAGGATAATATTTGGTATGCACTTTAGCGTTAAGGCAACAAATACATTTTTGAAAAAATTTTTAAAAAGGGGCGTGGTACCGCCCACTTTTGATATAGTCAAGGTTGGAAATATTATTAATCATAAATCCAAAACCGCTCAAGGTAGCAAAACAAAATTCAGCACACATATTTATATTAATACAAGCAATATTTCGAAAAAAAATTATTGAAATCGGGTTAGGTCCACGCCCAATTTTATACGAAAGATTTTGAAAAGGATCATAGATATATTGAATATGCTATAACTTTGCTTAAACTAGCTGTATATCATTTCTATTTCACCTCTGAAGTGTTCGTGGGCAAAGAAAGTCGAAAGCACAAAATTTTTGGAAAATGGGCGTGGCCCCGCCCCTTTATGGGGGATTATTCCACAAAACTTTACATGCCATAACTCCGGTAAAAAATGACTTATTAGAACGATATTTAGAGAAAGTGTTCAACATATAAAGCTAACTCTTTGCTGTAAAAATAAACAAAATCGGTGAACGGACACGCCCACTTTTTGAACACAGTTCTAAAAAATTTCTTCGTAAAATTAAAATCGCGATATTTCCATAATTGTATAAGTTATTTAAATAAGATTTTACACACATAATAAGCTTTTTAACCAAAACTAAACTGTATACAAATTTTGTGGATTTTGGTGAAGTAGGCGTGGCGCCGCCCACTTTTTAGCATAAAAGCTCTGCTATTTTCAAAAGCGATTGCTTGGAATTTGAA
Source organism: Sphenella marginata (assembly GCA_951509765.1). NCBI lineage: Eukaryota > Metazoa > Arthropoda > Insecta > Diptera > Tephritidae > Sphenella > Sphenella marginata. Next base: position 13,007,588 of record OX608082.1, read on the forward strand.
GAATATATTTCAATGAAATTTTGTGAGATACTTCCCAATAGTATGTAGTATACTCCTGCCAAAAATTACGCAAATCGAATAACAAACAAGCAAGATTTACGGGCAAGTAGTTAACACTCTACTGCCTTTTTTTTATTAATTTTTTTTATTTTCATACCTTTCACATGAGGAAAGGTATTTATATTTTGTTATTTAGTAATAATTTAATTTACCACTCACAACAGAAGTGTTTTTATCGAAAACAATCAGTTGCCTTTATAACAAATTTTCAGTTATTAAAATAGGCCTGAGTAAATTAGGATACCAAAACAGATCACTACTAGGTATTTAATGTTCGGTTACACCCGAACTTAGACTTCCTTACTAGTTAAATGACATTTTCGTCAATGGTCTGGTTTTATTATATATCAATACCATACCACAGAAAAACAGGGGTTTTGGGATAAGAGGGCGTGGCACCTCCAATACAAACTTAAATTTTCGGACTATATATATCTAAATATAGAAATTATAATATTGTTCTTGCAACTATACGAAAATTTTTCATTGGATGGAAAAGTTAATACATTTCCCATTTTCTTACTGGGTATGTAGATGCTACCGATATATATAGAATGTATGCATTCTTGTACAAAATTCATATACATACATATGTACACATAATTGAGAACTTTTGCAACTAATTTTATTTTTATCCGTCTGTATTTCTTTGCTTATACAAACGTGTCGAGACACTTTAATGAACTACTTTATTACTAATTTTGTTTATCGCATGAAACGGTGCAGTGAAATAACGCCCAAGGAAATAACGCCCATGGACGTTATTTCCCATTCAAAAAGGAAATAACGCCCATGGGCCTTATTTCCTTTTTAAATGGAAATATCGCCCATCTGCAAAAAGAAATAAAGCCCATGGCTCTTATTTCCTTTTTAAAAGAGAAATAACGCCCATAGGATTTTACGCGAGCAACACGAACTGTTGATTAGCATTTTTTTCAGAAATTACCCTGAGAAAAGAGTGGGAAACATGGCACGCGGAAGGACATCACCGTGGCGGTAGCCACGGCTATGGCATACACCCGGAGTTGGAATGGCGTAGCCCAGGGTTATTTTATAAAGCGCGGCCGAAGGCCGCCTACTCGGAAAGGTGTCCTGCACATAAAAAACGTGGATGGGACCCCGAATTGGGGATCTGACACGGGTCAATTTTCGGTTTTTCACTAATAACTTTTCACAGAAACAAAATATTGCTTTTCCCCCTTCGGATTATAGTTACGGAGGCCCGATCCACGATCCACGCGCTTCAAAAAATAACCATGGGCTACGCCATTCCAACTCCGGGTGTGTGCCATAGCCGTGGCTACCGCCACGGTGATGTCCTTCCGCGTGCCACGTTTCCCACTTTGGTTAACGTGAAATTTGTGTGTAACTATTCAATAAAATACAAAAAGAATTAGAATATTATTGTTTCATGATGGAAGAGCAATAAGGCCTTTAAGACTTTATTTCTCTTTCGAAGTGTAATAAAGCCTTTTTTGAAATAAAGGCCTTATTTCACTTTCAATAGTGTAATAAGGCTTTAAAGGGCTTATTTCACAAGGCGCTATTGCACCCCGCCTTATAAAAACATAACAAATATGTTAAAATTTATTGAAATAAAGAAAACCATATACTTAATTCTTGAATCAGCTTGTTTTAATTCGTTTTTAACGTCCGTGGGCTTTATTTCTCTTCGAAAAAGGAAATAACACCCATCAGCAAAAGGTGATAACACCCATGGGCTTTATTTCCTTTATTTCCACATTGTGTTGCAATTAACTTACTTGAGTAGATAGCGTAGAAAGCCACGTTTTACGTAATACCGAAAATCCTCTTGCAGATCTATGATGCACGATATAATTAGAACGGCAACAGTTGCATTTATTTGCCGTTCACCATTGAAGAGATAATCCAATAGAATGACTTCAGGATAAATTTCTGGCCAAAGTTTCTGCACGTGGAAGGCATAATTGTATTTGTTTTTATTAGAATTTATATGGTTGGAGTAAAAACTGTTTGTGAACGTGAGTTGTCAAAGTTGTTGGAGGTGAGAGATTTAAATGGGCCGCAAATTTTTTGGACAAATGTATAGTGTGTTTCATAATGATAGCACACTCAGAAGTACACATTTGAAAGGTTTTAAGTTTGATTTTACAGCAGACCTTAGATTTGGCTAAAAATCTGTATAGACGTAGTCACCATCAATTTTTTAGTGAGAAACTATGTACCGATTTTGAACCAAATGAGGGCTGTAATGCCATATATTTATAGTAACGACTGAGTGGAAGCCCAGCGTTTTTCTTAACATTTTTCACTCACCTCTTCTCTTAGTATAAATTTATGAATATCTGCTAAAAACGTAATGCGTGGATCGATGTTGGTCCAAACTTTTTTAATCAAATGCGATGGAAATGTTTCCAAACTCAATGCTCTAACCTGGAAAAAATTAAAAAAAGAGAAATATATAAACACAATTGACTGAATTGATTTGCCAAGCTCGTACGATTCACGTAAGAAGGCTCGGTAAGGTATGGTCTGCTTAGACATTGATGCCAGACACGAATATTTAACGAACCATCGAAGTCTTCAAAATATCGACAGGCAACACTAGCTCTCCAACATCAGAGTAAAATAGTGAATCATCGCTACAAGAAAAATGTGATGACAAGACCTTACCTATAGAGCAAATCTCATTGACCTCTTGTTATGAAATAATAAAAAGCTCATTTGAAAAGAATAAAATTTTCTTATGTCTGCAAAAGCGCCGACAATTCAAAATAACTTGAGCAGTTGCCTACTTTAGGGCGCAATAAACTTGAATACAGCTTAGCTGGTGTTATTTTGAAGCACAAATGCCCTGCAGTCGCACGAACTGGTTGCAGAGTATATCAACACTAGTATAGCAAGTACTTCTTATTGACGAGATTGAAGATCTGGTGTCGGCGGATATTTCTGTAGTGCGCAGCTTTTTTCGAACTAGTTTGGTTCTAGTCAGAAATTCCTGATATGTCTACTGACTAATTTGGTGCTAAACTGCAGGGTGGGAAACATTTTTATATTGATACAACCCAGCAAAAAATTCGTTTAGTCTAGGTTCAGTCTGGAATAAGACGCAAAGAGTTATCGGACTGAATCTGATATCTTTACACGTGTTAAGCTGTGCATATTTGTAAGATCAGACCTGCCTGTTGAAGCCTAAAAGTATACTCAAAAAATTCAAAAATATTAACGCCTATAAATATGCTACGTAATTTAAAATTTACTTATATTGAATTATAGCCCACTGCAGACTAAAGGGGCTCAATGCGGAGTACACTCCCTGGCGGTTCTTCATAGGAAATTTTGTTGAGTAATTTTTTATGTTAGTTGTATTTATATAATAATATATGTATGTACATTTAATACACACGCGTGCTTGAATTTCTGCTCTTTAAATAACACTTTAAATTTTAAAGCCGCAAAATTGTTGGCGCGCAGTTAATTTTTATTATATTAACTCATAAACAATTTAACGAGCAAAAATTAAGCCAAACAAAAACAAAACAACAGCAAACATCAACAGCACAAAATCAACTTAATTTCATATTAGACAGGTTTGTTGAGGCGTCAATGCGTGCAAAGTGGTTTCTTTTATTTTTATTTCATTTTTATTATTTTTAATTTACTTGGCCATTTGGTTGTTAAATGTGTTTATACGCATTTGAATTGCTAAACTTTGCGGGATGTGAAATAAATATATGTATCAAGATGAGCGTAAATTCGTAGAAGAGGAATAGGCGCCTGTAGCTCTATTTGAACGAAACTTAAAGGCCTTACTTTTGAAAAAAATATAAATGAAATTAGGACGGATGTATCTTCGTTTTCATCAAATAATCAGTAGAAATTTGTTGGATAGAATCTCTATAGAATTTAACCGACAGAAAAATGGCTCTTCATACCAGATTGTGTTCGTTAAAAGTACCTAATAACGCAGTTGGAAAGTTGAAATTGCGTAGAAATAGAAGATTATTGAAGTTATCATCAAGTTTTATATTTAGATGCAGTCAAAGAATCTTTTCTAGCAATCAGGGAACAATTTTACATTCATGCGAAATGGTTGCTCATACGCCATGGTCACCTTATCAATTACATTTCCAACACATTCTTTCTATAACTTATATTAAGATTTTCACTGAGTTTTTAGCCATCGAGCAAAAAGAACATTCTACAACTTTCGTTAGTAAACAGTTTGCTGAAAGTTATTTGTATGCGCTTCAACATAGCTTCTTCAAGCGATTGCCACTTATTACTCGCCCACAGTTGGGATTTAATTCCCTCCCCCGCCCAAATATACTTACACTCTTCATCAGATATTTGTATCTTATCTCAATTTTCTGCGTAAATATTGCTTCAGCTTGTTCTAACTGTCGCTCGTAGCATGCTAGAATGGCGGCTTTTTGTACTTCTGGGTCAACGGGCAGTAGACCTTCGAGATATTTGAATTGTCTAAAAATAAGTTAAGTTTGATAAGTACAATTTTTATATTGAATATTACTGAGACATTTGTGTTCTTGCATTTTTTAACTTCACTTCAGCGGTTGTTAATAAACAAAAACAATTCTAGCATTCAAATGTAAAAACCAAAAAAACATACCAAAGTTATTTAAAGAGAAAAGATTCATATTCAAGCGCCCATATAAATTATTTTAGATTTATTTTAATGAGCCGTGGTTTGCTATAATTCTCAACATTGTATGACAGCTGCCGTTGGGATGTGGCTATTCTATGCTATGCATTTACATAGCCAAATACACAGCCAAGGACTCTAGGCAACGAGCAGTGCATCGCACTAATTAAGAGCTATGCCAAGGTAACGAAGCTGATGCGCTTGGGCTTTTGAAAAAGATAGCATGCATAAACGGATATACAAACATATGTACAACACTTTGCCAAAGCGTAAAAGTAGCCTAAGTTCAGTTAAGTAAAATGGGAAATAGTGGCGTAATTTTTGATGAAATATTTGAAAATTTGTAGTCAAACTATTTACAAGTTTTTGCGTTGAAGCTCCATTTGATATGAGGAAATGGTTTTTTTTTTATTTTTTTCAGCAGTTAATCACTTTCTAACTTTGGCTTGTATCGACTTAAGCTAACTTGCATGGTCCTCAGATACTTTTTCCTTATGTTGCTACGCATCAGTGCCGTGAGTTTCTAAGTTGCATTAAATATTTTGAAGCTTTGTATACCCAGTAGTGATAGTTTTTATTAGGCCTTAGTGATTTTTCCAACACAAAAGAGTATTAGGAATTAGGTAAAAACCGCGATGGCATATCAAAAATATTTTAATCAGGAGCAACTATATAAAAAAAAATATAATAAAAAAAGATAAGTTTTTTTGAAAAAACTTAATTTTCTCTTTGAAAAAAAAAAATTTATTTTTCGTATGGGAGGTAGCTTATAATTATTTGTGCTATTTTTTTCAAGCAGAAATAAATCGAAAATTGAAAAAAAATATCCAAATTCGTTTTTTTTTTTTTGTTTTACTTTAAGCGAGTATTTCACATTCCCAAAGAAAATTTAAAAATTTCTACAAAGTGCAAAAAATAATGTTTGTTATTTTATTCACATGTCGCTAAGTGCATACGAAAAAAAAAAATTGATTAAGCTTTCGTTTGACGGTATAACCTCACTTTGTTATCTTGGTTATAAATGAGGTGAATTTAGTATTGAAAATATATTTATTCAATACTTTTTTAATATTAATAATTAAACTACACCAACTAAAAGTCTAATAACCAAAGTCCAAATGTCGCTAGCTCAAACATTTATAAACTATTGGGTATATACATATATCTCTCATTTGTTTTCTTCTCTTTTTGTGCTTTTCATAGCTTTACAACACACAAATGTTTTGTGGCATTTCTACGTGGCCATATAATACATTTTCGCTTTTCAGGTCTTTGTGCTATCTCTTTCCTGGGTAAGCTGATGTTATTTGAGTTTGTACTTACTCGCGCTCGAAGCGTTTCATGCATTTCATGTATTCTTCGAAGGTAGGGAAATCTTTAGGACGCAATAAAGCATCGTGGCGATTGCAGGGATTCTGTTTCGGCTTTTGCGGGAGAAAGAAAAAGACAATAAAGGAAAAGTTTATTAGAATGAGAGCAATAAAAGTAGTACAAAATTATGAGAAAGTGTGATGCAAAAGCAAAGTGAACAACAAAAGTGTTAAGGAAATGATGGAGCATCAAAATGATTTTTAGATTTTGACCTTTTTACCCCTATCACAGAGGTTCCACCTGCAGCAGCTATAATTTAGTGAGATAGTCAAGGGCAGGGAGGGTCATCCGAAATTCGTATCAGACGGAGTTTGAAGTCTCGCTTCAGTTGGAAATACCAAGCGCAGGTTGTTCTGAAGTCCATCCAAGCTTAATTTTCATCTGCGTGGTTCAGCTCTGTTTTCGTTGTAGAGCTATTGTGAAAGACCACACACTTTTTCCAACTCACTTTCAAAAGATTACAGCGCCTGTCAGCATTTGACATATCTTGTACCCCTTAACTTGCTTAGCCTCTTACTTTCTTCCCTTCTTAGATTTTTTTTTTAGTTTTTTTGCTGCTTTCTTCATTCTTGTTTGCATGCCCCACAACTTATAACATCAGCACTTTCAAAATAGCTAGCTGGCTGCCCATGCTGTAGTTTGTTGTTGTCTTTGCTTCATACTTTTACTTTGTACTTAAGCTACTTTGTTGTACTCAAATATTTGTGTACCCTCGTCGCCTTGTGTTTGTGCTCACCTTTTTTACACCGGTGCGTCGCGTCTTCGGCACGGTGCAAGCATCGCCTGCGCCACGTTCGACTGTACTGGACTTGTTCTTCTTTGGTATGGTGCCTGTTATCTTTGACATTGATGTTGATGTTGTTGTTGGAGCAGATTTTGTTGTACTTGCTATAAGTTTTGCATTGCCACCATCAACTTCAACTTGACGTTTTAAGTTCTCTTTGGCACGTCGCAATGTTGGCTCTATTAATTTGTCTATAACTTTACCCATGCGTATTAGCTCGTTCCGACATTCTAGTAGTTGGGTGCAACATGCAACAAAAATTGTATGTGTGTATTTAATTTTAGTTAAAAAAATTAAAAGATATCAAAATAAATAAAGTTGTAGTTTTTGTTGCTCGTTGTTAGCAGCAGGTGAATAAATTTTGCATAAAAATGCAAAACTATAAAAATGGCTAAGTAGCTTGAGTTTGCTATTAACAAATAAAAGCAATGCTGCTGTCTTCTTTTTTTATCTTTTTTTGTTTTCTACTTTTATTCTATCCGCTGTTAAATAAATTGTTGATTCTTTGTATTGGCATTTTTGTGTTGCATACCTTCGGGGGTTCGTAATGCATAATGATCGCCCGGCGTGAATATAATCGTTTTGCGCGCACGCTGTAATCCTTCAATGCGTAAATTCTTTGCTGTTTGTGTGTGTAGGCCACCTGTGAAGTATGATTTTGGTTAAATAAGTAGATATGTCTGTTAAATTTATTTATTGCATTGAGCTATGCCACCACTTGCCAATTACGTCCGATGGACTGCCATGCATTTTTTTCAATTCATTCGTATAAAGTTGACTTTTCGTACGCATATCGGGATAAAATATACGTACACGTCGTGCGCAATAGATTTGCAATAGTTCGCTGGTGACAGAATAAACCTCTGCTTCGCTGGGCTCCGCTGTAAAAGTCGAGTGAAATTATGTTAACCAATTTGGCAAGGAAAGAATTTGTAGTGTTGAGTATATAAAATAATCTAAAGCATATGGCAATCTGCATGAACCTTAAGGAACTATACTAAGTATGCATATAACTCTAACTCATTGTATAAATATATAAAAATTACTCACACTTTTCCCAACACTTTGTGATCCATGGAAATTGATTGCAGGCTGAAAAAAAGGAAATAGCAATTACTAACAAATACATAAATTAAATATTGTATAAGTAAATATTAAAAGATTGTCTAACAAAAGCACAAAAAAGTCGGCGATTATCACAAAACAAGGGACAATCAAGAGCAATATTTTTCATTCATGAGTTACATATGCGATACTTACAAAGGGGCTTTCAGATAGGACCTGCAATAAAGACGTGAACATACTAAGCTCTGTATAAACTAAAGCTCTGTCCCATACAAAACTAAAAGCTCAAGTTTCGGTTTGAATTTTTTATTATTTTTATTTTAAAATTTGCATAAATTTCTCCATGTACTTGTACGCAGGTATGTTTGTAGGAATTTCGGTAACGGTCATAAAAATGTATCACTGCATTTAAACATCGTAGATAAGTATTACGTAGGCAGAACATTTTCAAATATGCAAAATAGCAAATTATCCACATGGACCATGAGATACATTCTCAATTGTCACTGTTCTTTAGTGCGCAGTTAAAGTCATTAAAATTGAAGTGACAGGCTATCTATGTATGTGTATATTTAAGGGGATGTGTGCATGAAAGTGAGCAAGTTTAACAGTTTGGCATTCAAAACATGCGTGATAAGCAATAGCCCACAGACTTTTGTTACAAAAAGAGATAATCACGAGGCAATCCTAATTTTTGATGTTTCTTTTTTTTAATGAAGTGGAAGCCTATAAAGTGTACAGCCCCTAATTATTTGCAGCAGTAATTCAAACTAAGCCGCCTTCCAGCATTTGACAGGCTATTGTAGTGGTGGCTATGCAATTGGGAATACAAAAAATCAAATAAAATAAAATAAAATGAAATAAAATAAAATAAAATAAAATAAAGTAGAATAAAATAAAATAAAATAAAATAAAATAAAATAAAATAAAATAAAATAAAATAAAATAAAATAAAGCAAAATAAAATAAAATAAAATAAAATAAAATAAAATAAAATAAAATAAAATAAAATAAAATAAAATAAAATAAAATAAAATAAAATAAAATGAAATGAAATAAAATAAAATAAAATAATAGAAAATAAAATAAAATAAAATAAAATAAAATAAAATAAAATAAAATAAAATAAAATGAAATGAAATGAAATAAAATAAAATAAACTAAAATAAAATAAAATAAAATAAAATAAAATAAAATAAAATAAAATAAAATAAAATGAAATAAAATAAAATAAACTAAAATAAAATAAAATAAAATAAAATAAAATAAAATAAAATAAAATAAAATAAAATAAAATAAAATAAAATAAAATAAAATAAAATGAAATGAAATGAAATGAAATAAAATAAAATAAACTAAAATAAAATAAAATAAAATAAAATAAAATAAAATAAAATAAAATAAAATAAAATGAAATAAAATAAAATAAACTAAAATAAAATAAAATAAAATAAAATAAAATAAAATAAAATAAAATAAAATAAAATGAAATGAAATGAAATGAAATGAAATAAAATAAAATAAAACAAAATAAAATAAAATAAAATAAAATAAAATAAAATAAAATAAAATAAAATAAAATAAAATAAAATAAAATAAAATGAAATGAAATGAAATGAAATGAAATGAAATGAAATGAAATAAAATAAAATGAAATAAAGTAAAATAAAACAAAACAAAATAAAATAAAATAAAATAAAATAAAATAAAATAAAATAAAAATAAAATAAAATAAAAAAAATTTAATGCAATCTTTTCAAAAATAATAATATTCCAAACATTGGAGGCCACCACTGTATCATCCCACCCTTAAAAATCCCCAATTACCCATTTGAGCTTGTTTGTGTGCGTGTCATGGCTGCCCTTGATCCTAATATCAGTACGATAGTGCGCTTTTGGTATACGTCCTACGTTACGGCCATAGGCAAAATGGAAATAAAATTTTTATGTAAATGCTTTTTATCGATTCAAATACGCTTACGCATGCTGTGCAGTGAAAGTAATAGGCATTTCATTTCATTAATAAACTCTCTCTCGTACGATAACCTCTGCGTGGAGAGATAAAAATGCACAGACTTTTAAGCCGCTTTCGATATTTTCGCATTTATTTAGATCCATTTCCAGTGCTTTGGTCACATAAATTATTTAAAAGTCAAATAAAACTCGTAAAGGATGCGTTGAAATGAAAACCAAAAATTGAAAGCCAATAGTTGTTGTTGTTGGTTTAAATGAGAAAGATACGAGTATGCAGACAAAACAGCGTAATAAATAAAAATGTTATGACCCGCTTCCCGTGGGTATACGAGTATGTGGACCATTTGGTTTTGTGTATTGACAAGGCTTGCTTTTAATAGCAACACATACAAGCACATATGTATGTATTTTGTATGTATATATGTATGTGTGTAAGGCCATCCTTTTCAGTTGATTACCTTTATAGATTTGTGTCCTTGTTACATACTCATAATTTTAGTGTCCTCAATTCCTTCGAGATTTTTTGACAGGTCACATTTATCACCTGAATATACATATTTTATACAATTTGAAATTTTTAACTGAAATAGACCCTGTAGGGAAAATTTCAAGTTATTTAGATACTCAGTTTGCATTTCGTGTATTCGAAACTACAAATACAGAACCCTCAATTTACGGTTTACAGCTGCTGAAGTATAATTTGGGACTTTTGAGGGACAATTGATTATTCGGAAAAATTATATAATTTCGAGCCTTTTTTTTTCTTGAACTGTAAATTCGGTTATGAAACAACATTTTTTTGGGCGCTGGGAATTGAGTGGTCAAATGTTGTTATTTTAATACATTTATACATGTACGCCAACAAAAATGGCTAGTTGGAAAAATGTTTGAAATAAATTAGCAAAAAAACCAAAACAATGAAATTTAATGATTTTGAAAAAAATTCTTGCGCAAGGCCTAATTTTTCCTCTGAGTAAAATGTTTCCCAATAGCACACGGCTTTAGATTCAAGCTATATACATAAATTCTCGAGGGGAAATTTTTATGGGAGACGGAGAATTACTCACATTTCGAAAATTGTTTGGATATCGAGTAAAAAGAAAAATTTTAATAAATATTTTATTTTGCTTTAGAATAGTTTAATTCTCGAATCGAATATAAATAACAAAGTTGATTTTTAAAAGCTATTCGTTATCGAATTTTTCGAAGTTCGAATTGTTTGTCAAGCTGAATGTTTACTGGGTACATTTGGTGGTATCCAAACACACATACATATGTAACTTTTTATTACACTAATTAAAATATTAAAATTTGTTTGTTTTTATTAAAAGCGCTTTCATTTGAAAAGGTCAACAAAATTGAAATTTTATAGAAATCTGCTTTGCCACTTAGGGTATTATAATATTTATTACTTTTAGGTATTGCTGAAGTACGAAACTTAAGACGAAATAAATTTTTAGCTGATCATCCTCTCTCGACAAACAAAGAGCATGCATGTTCTGTATGTTTCTCGTCATACCTCGCCAAATGTAAGACGCGGAATCATGGACATAGGGCATGACCTTTCAAGCGCCGAGATGGATTCGAGCTTTGCTAAAATTCAACTCGGTATTACTAGTTGGTACTCTTTTACATATCCCTAAGCCAATTGCTTTTTTTTTCAACTCCACTCACCTTTCCTTTCAAATGCATATTTATGATCCTTTTTATCTTTAAGCATTTCAAATTTTTCCGGCATTATAACATCCTCCAATTTTAATGTAGTCAAACTTTCATCTTCCATTTCTTCCATTTCCCATGCAATTGGATCCATTTGATATAAATGAAAGTCCAATTCCTTATTACAACGTCCCACTATTTGATCGACTTGCATGTGAGCTATAAAGATGTGAAGCACAAAAACCACAAAAACAACAAACAATTTAAAATTCAAGCATACAATTTTCAATGTACATATGTAAACGCAATGCACGCCATACCACCCACCTATCTTCTCTTCGATGAATGCTTTTGCCGGATCCAGCGGCAAATCGTCGAATTTATATTTTAATGTAAAAAAGGGACAATCGACAATGTTGCGTCGCACTGGCGTCGACAATTTGCTACGTCGTTTGACCGTTTCGCAGCTTTTCAAGTTCGTGACACGTTTCGGTTTGCGCGGTTGTACGCAGTAAGGCCTTGCCTCCGGCTGAATGGTCTTCTTCATGGTGCACAGTAGACGCTTTTGTTGCAGACGTTGTAGGAAGCGTTAAATATTTGTAAGCCCCTTAGCTTTCGTAGAAAAGAATGCGCCGCCACGTATCGTTTGGTATGATTTTTCACTGTTGTTTTTGCTTTCTCGTTTTGTTTTCTTTGCTTTGCTTGGTGCTCAGAGTTCCGTTTGCGTTTCAGATTTTTCTCCACCCAAGCGCACAAATATGATAGATTTTTTCTCTTCAATATTTTGCTGTCATGACTTTTGACAAATGAATGGCAGAAGAAGCACACACACAAAAATAGAAAAGAAGGAAGTCAAATGGAATTAAATAAACGTAGAAAGGCTCACTGACAGTCGGTGTCTAGGAAAATACAGAAAATAATTGAAAAATATATTTGAAAAGCAAAAGCCTTGCCAGCTGCTCTTTTTTTTGCTTGTGTTTTGTTTATTGACAACGAACAGCAAAGTCAATAGCGTCGGCTACCAAGCAACATTGCTCGCCGAGGCGGTTGAAAGGCCGCTGGTTTGTTGTTGTTTTGTTTTGTACGTTGCCATGAACTGAAACTGCACTTCGCACTTTCAATAGAACAGAGGTCAGTCTTTGTTTATTGGCGTCAAGGCATAAGAACAAATATTTGCAATGGGGTTGCACCACATTTTCCTCGTCAACACGCTTGTTGATTCTTTTTATGAAATCTTAATCAGCATATTTGTTCGCAATGGAACTACAGAAATGACCAAACTCATATTAAGTGAAGCTCCGGTTGACGTTTTGCCTTTAGCTTCATCGGGTTAATAAGGTTTTTGATTTGGGATGAAGCAGCTTGTAGCCTGATCTATTCTACTGAGATGACTGAAGAAGGTAAAGTATGATTAGGTCTCTCTTCGTATTTACTTTCTTCTCAGTTATCGTCAGGGACGACAGCACCACAGCGGTCTCAACTCATGTTTTTCACACTTACAAGTTTAAATTTGACGTTGCTAACTTCCCAGCCTTAGTGTTCACTCACAAGACGTTTCGTGCTAGTTCAAAAAATCCTGTAGGCAATGTCCTTTGCGACGCCTTTGTAAGTTTTCATAAATTATTCAAAGTATTTCCTTCTCCTTGGAAATCTAATTTCCTGCCTCAGTATTGTCAAGTGCGGATGTTTGCAAACTAAAATACCAACATCAAATCTTAAATTCTTAACATTCATTAGTTGTCTAATAAGCTCAAACAATTTGGCTAATTTGCGTAATTTAACAACAGCTCACAACAACAAACAAAAGTATGTTTCTTAGAAATAAATTAGCTTAAAATTTATTGATTTCCATCAGCGGAACTATGAGCTAAACTCAAAAACTTAGCTAAAATGGGTAGAGAAGATGGTCTAGAATCGCAACTTGAAAAATGAAGTGCATGAGTATTATGCGTGAAGAAGTATTCCAACAACAATTGAAATAAATAGCAAAAAGCAAAAACAATTTAAATGGTATTTGGTAATTAAGTGCGGCTGGAATGTTGCGCTCGTCTCTAGTCAAGCCCAATTGGCTAGTTATTGCGCGTAGGTGAGCGAAGAATTTGTTGAGTTAACAAATTGTGTGCCTATTTTGCTGGATGTACTCAAAACCCTAAAGGAAATTATGAGTTCTAGTTTATTCGATTTAGTGGAAAAAAATCTTACAATTAGCTTACTGCAACCGAAAAGGTCAAAATCGGCACTTCTACTTCTTTTCCGCTTTTATGTTGTCTTTCCGAGTTTCCTCTTTTTTATTCCCATCCCTATTTATAGTTGCCACTCCCTCTTTTATCTTAAGCACCATTTTCTTTGTAGTCTGTGGAGATTAACCTTATGCACTTTTTATCAAAAATACTTACTAAGCATTCATTGAAAGTATCGCAGCACTTTCTTCTCCATCGCTCATCTTCTCCATCATACATCATCCTCTATGAGCCCTTGCTTGGACTAATACCCATTTTTGAGTCCACTTAGAAGAGTCTCTTTCTATTTCTTACCGCATCGTTATCCTCTACCCGTCTATGTAAATATTGTTCAACGAACCACTGTCAATTTGTATGTAATAAACAAATCGTGTACATTGGCTAGCTCTAGATGACTCTGTTAAACCGTGCAACAATGCGTCGTATGCAACAAACCAAACACCTCATCGTCAAGCCAATAAGAAAAAGTGGAACGATTAATTGTCCTTGCAAATTGTTGGCACGTTTTCAATTGACAACTGTCGCCTGTCGTATGTATGGATGTATGTATGTATGTATGCATTCAAGCTTACTTTCTTGCCACCGTTGTCGTGCCACTTTGCAGCCACCATTGTTGCTAGCCACCATTCAACATTTACTAACTAAGCCATCGCATCGTCGTCTGCCACGTACAACGTGCACAAGACAAACAGCCGCCTAATTTAGTACTCTGTTATGTGATGCCAAATTTGTAAGTGAATATGTGCGTATGTGGGTGTGTGTGTGTGTAAAGCGTAAGGCATGTTTTTGGTGGTGGAAAGTAAATCACTTGACTTTTCTTAGCTGCTCTCCTGTTTGGTGTTGTGTTGTTGATGTGTTATATCCTGTTGCATGCAACTCACTTAATTCGTAACGCCGCGTTGGTAATCAAAGATGACTAGATACGAAACTTCGCGCTCTCTGAGAGCGCTCAAAAAGTGGTCATTTTTTATAACGTTTTCCAATGATGCCAGTATGCTGAAAACAAAATATGGGCATTTTGAGTAGCTTTTTAGGAATTTTTTAATTCTCACAGACCAAGAGGTGTGCAAAAAGGTGCTATCGAATTCATTTTTGAATTTTTCTTGCTCGGAACGTATAAAATAAGACAAGATATATTTAAAATAAAATATATGAAATAATAAATAATGCATAATATAAAGTTAAAATTCCCAAGATATCTTAAAATAAGGTAAAATCCTGAATGATGTACATTTCGTAATGAAATAGAACATGGTAATGTAAATAACACGATTTCAAATAAAAATAATTATAATTAAAATAAATATTTGCAAATAATACAAAAAGAAAAGGCGTATTGTTTGTATCTTGTAAGCTTTTTTTATACCTGTAAACCACTCAAATGCGTGAAAAAAATATCATTTTCTACATATATTTTCTGCAGCTATTTCCTTAGATTGTACTATTTCATACTTTACGTATTTTTTCTCAATCGTGTGATATTTTAAGTTTATCGAAATGTTCACTAGTTTGATTTTCCCAAATTTGGTGCGTTTTTTGCTTTCTGGCTCCTCATTGTTTATGTATCTAATGTCAGATGGTCCTCGATTGTGTAGTATTGCCAACTAGCGCACACATAAAAAAGTAGGCAACACTGCATAATCGAGGACCGAAATGAGAGAGCGGGAAAGAGTTTCGTATCAAGTCATCTTTGTTGGTAATGCCGGTGTCGTTACGGTTAAGCCGCGCACATGTTTGCGTTACTATATTGTTGTTGTTATTGTTTTATTTGCTGCCTACTCCAACGTTGGTTGCATTATTGTTCAGCTGGTGTTGCACGTTCGTTGGTACAATTTTTCAACTCAAGAACTTAAATATTCATTAATCAAATGGTAGCGTAGACTTTGTTGCATGGGTTGTTGTTGCTTTTATTTAGTAGCAATTACGGTTGTTAGTGTGTTTGTGTGTGTGCGCCCACGTAAAGTGCAGCTTTCACCATACACCCTACAGACGACATCGAGGCATTCTCGTTAGAGAAAGGACGTTAGAGAAAGGACTAAGATCTCGCTCTGCGAAAACTCTCGCATTGCATGTGCGATGGTTGCGGTGAAATTGTAGCTAATTTGAAACTGATGGGTTTTTAAAAAGCATAATGTCGCCAACTCGAATTGGGATTGGGTACATGCAGAAAAAAAAAAAAAAAAAAATTAAAAAATTTAACATGAGTTGTAATGAGTTCAAAAAGTAGTTTTCTTAACCATTATATTTTCTTAAAAAAGTACTACATTTTTATACCTAGCTGTGCTAAATACACAAGATATTACAATTAAATTCATATAACGGCGCATTGTAACGGCATAAACTGCTCTAAATAGATTAAGGCTCCAATACATTAAATCGCTGAACATCAGCAAAGAGTTCGATAAGACAAGTCCATCCGCACAGAGGCATAACATTTTTTATGAGCAGTTTTTACATTTAAAGCTTTTTTTTCTGAGTGTACATATGTATTAAATATTATGAATGCAAAATGCAAATGGCAAATTTGTTTATTTGAAGAAAACAAGAACCGGAAATCGCCTATAAAAAATGGAGCGCAAAATTTTAATTGAAAACGTCGCGTTGTTTGCGCCTAACGCTTTGCTTATTTTATGAATTTCTTGTTGTTGCTGGGGTACAGGTTGTCTTACATGAAGTTTGTATTAAAAAAAACAAAAAAACAAAATTTATAAGCACCTACATACGCATATAAAAACTTATTTATGGGCATTGGATTTGTATAAAAAATTGTGCGCCTAAAAATATGTTTTATTTGTAAGTTTGTTCAGTGACGGTCTTAAAATTTTTACTAAGGGGTGTTTAGTCAATTTTGGTAAAAAAAATATTTAAAAAAACATTTATTCTTATAAAAAGTGTTTGCTCAATACATATATATTAATTATATAAGATTAAAATTTTTAAACAAAAATTTAAACTGAAAATTAATTTTTCTGTTTAGTTTGTGTTTGAGCAATTTCAGCAATTTTTGTCGAAGCAAGTGCCTGTTTTTATGTTAAACCTTCACTCAAAAAATGCAAGAAAATTCTGTCAACGCAACGGGGTGCTAGGTCCAGCCCCGTAAACACTTATAAATATTGTGGGACATACATTTAGGCGCTCTTTTGCCTATAATTCGACCTCTAATAACAAATAATGGGATCAACCAGTAAGTACGCTGAAAAACAAAACCAAGAAGACATTGCGAAACCGAAGCTTTAACGTTATTTTGAAAAATTTAAATTTCTTGCTTGTTGCAATTGATCGCTATTCAATATCATATACCCATGTTCAAATTATGAAATGCCACCTCGGTCGAATAACATCTATGTGCATTGTTAAGTAGTTAGTTCGCTTTTGTAGTTGAACTACTAGCATTAAACCAGCATTGCATTCATACTCCCTTTTCATTTCATATGTTTGTTGCATGTGTGTGTGCGTGAGAATAGGAGTACACATGCAATTAACACAACAATTAATTGCGGTGAATTAATGGCGAATTTTGATTAATGACAGAATGATGAACGTTGTAACTACAAGAAAATTGAGAGCTCTAGCGGCACCACAACAAACAGCATTAAATTACAGAAATACAAACCAACACCAATGTATCCACTAATGCACATACACGCACACACTCACACACACATTCGGCGGCGCACACCCAAACTTTCCACAATCTTCAATATTAACCAAGAGCGCCGCAACAATTTGCAATTGTCATGTTGCGGCGAGCGCCAAGTGCATTGTCGGAATTGTTCTGTGAGACAACAAACGTTGACGACGCCGGCATCGACGCTGGCAACAATGGCCGTGGAATGCAACCAGAGGTACAGTCGAACAAACGGCAAACTTAATAACGCATTGTAGGTAGTAGCATTGCAAGTAATTGAGGGTCAATTGTAGGGCTGGCATTTAACTACGATCGTAGTAGACTTAGTACTTTTTTCGAAATAATTTTAAATCTTCTGTAACAGTATGTTTCACATATTTCTAATTTAATTATAGCAAATAAGGTTGTGAGTAAATAATCGATTTTTACTCTAAGCATTTATTTTTTTTTACTATCGATTTTTTTGGATCGATTTTATCGATATTAAGCATTGAGTTTTAATAAATCGATTATGAGAAATTCAATTTTAAAATATTATATAATATGATTTGTTAAATTAGGTTCGCATAACAGCCGAAATCACATGTTTTCGTATGAATCACTTAAGTATTTTTCGTATAAAATATCGATTTACGGACAAAATCGATAATTTTCGATAAAAGAATTTAATTTCTATCCAAACCAAAAATATCGATTATTAAATAATCGATTTTTCTGTCATAAGTAATTATGAAGAAGAGCGATCTTGCTGGCCCAACATGGATTTTAAATTGAAAGCAAAGCTTCTTAGTGGTCCTTGAAGTAGTCAAATTCAAGTGGAAACAAAGTGAGGCTTAAGACTAATCGGCTTACTGTGGCGGAACTTCTAGCTCATGTTGTTCGATTAAAGGCCAATACGTCTGTAAGTATACCAACTGAAGCCCACCGGTGTCAGCCGATTTGATCTCGTTTGCAGTTTCTAAGAAGAGTCAACTATCGCTGATCTGGGTTTTAATACGTTTTATTTAGTCATTTCATACTTTTTTTCACTTGCGAATCTCGAACCCTGATCACACATTCAAATACATATGTACATACGCCAACTCGTCAGTGTATGAAAAGGCCGAATGTCACACACACTCAGTTTACCAAGTTGACACATTCTTGACACTCGAACATAAACGGGAGCAATGCGGTGGCTAAGTGCGTACGTACGTGAAACGTCTGGGTGTGGCCTTGCCACGGAAGTGGCAACAATAACGATAAGTGCAGTGCAGGTGTCATGTGCACTTGACAGGCAGCAACCCAACATGTCGACGATCTACACCAGCCACGCAACCAACCAGCCAACCAGCCAGCCATCTAGACGCCTAACAGAGTGTGTCATATGCGTGACTTTTGACGTAATGTAACGCACAATTGTAGCGGGGACGTAGTAAAATTTCTTTCTTCAATCTGTGCAATCATCATCGTTATGGAAGAATACATATGTTTGTGTGTCTGAGTGTGTGTGTGTGTGACGTGTTCCAAAACCGATACCGACAGCAAACGAAAGAAATGATGTTGAATTTTGATTGCAAGCACTTTTGATAAATTGACTGAAAAATCACTTGAGTAGACGGCATAGCTAACTGTTTGTACTTGTATGTGAGTTGAGTGCCCGTGAGTGGTGGTGAGTAGCACTGAGTTGACAAGAAAATAACGTTGCATGTAATTGCATTTGTCGATTGCCATCTGTCATTTATAATTTTAATGTATGTTTGCTTAAAATGATATTGCAAAAATTAAGCGGAATGAGTTTGTTATAGAAGTGCTAAGGCATGGATGCACAAACTCGTGTAAGAAGATGTGTTTGTCATGGGGAACAATTCGCACATACATACATAGCTTTGGAGTTGGTTGCTATGGGGAGTAAGGCAGTTGAACTTGTTTGGAAAGTAGAGCTTTCAACTTTACATCCATTTTCACCATCTATACAATTTTTAATTAAAAAAAACGTTCCCATTGACTAAAAGCTTCAATAGCTCTATGAACCTAGCAAGATAAAATTTTTGCCTTTTAATAGTTGAATTAAATTCTTAACAGCGTAACTCTTTTAAATGCATTGCCAGATTCCCTTTCATAGTCATGTGCGGTATATCACAAACAGCTCACTAAGAGCTTTTTTCAAGCTTTCAGTGGGAAACGCACTTGTTGACTTCTCTGACGCTTCTACGCCCACCGTCGAATGAAGGATTGGGTGTGATCACGCCAAAATTGCTAAATCCTCCGTTTTCTCACTTATTCCACATTTCGGTTGGTAGTCTCTTGTTCATTTCTACGGACTTAGCGCATTTCTTTTAACTTCCATTACTCATCCCCATATTAAATGGCTCACATTTTACTTTCATTTATGAATCAGCATGACGATATCGTAAATTGACGCGTGCGACACGTGTCTATAACATTTACTCTGAATTTTTTGTGCTCGCGGCGATGGAGTTCTAATTTTTGTTTATTACATTAAATTTGTATCAACGGAAAGAGCTACTGACTACACCGAGAAAAAGTTGACAGCGTCTACAGCGCATTATCTGCTATTTCATGTTATATTTCGATTCATTTTTTATACTCAGTCGTCATTGTTTGGTGGGCTTACAAATGTCACTGGTACACGTGTCGTCATTTTAATTAGACCATCATACGTGCAATTGGAAATATACCACCCATCCGCTCACATTTGGTTATGATGGAAATTAACAAAATTGTTGGCATTTCACGTTTGAGAAAATAATTCGATCCAACCCCTGCCAAAGCGATTTGTTTTGATGGTTTTGACATTTTATTTGGAGTGATGGTAACAGGGGGTTTGAAGGGGTAAAGGGAGCTGTCGTTCTTTTTTTTTTTAGGAAAATGAATAAATGGACGAAAACAATTTAATTAAAATTATGAGTAGAACTACACGCAGAGAAGTTTTTATGTAGAAAAATTTTGCTCATCTTTGGAGCTTTTCAAATGTAGTGCCTGAGTGCAAAAAACGTATTTCAATATACCTATATATGCACATATATACATATAAGTACATATGTATGTATAAAGCATATAGTGCACATTTGACCTTACAGTCGTCACATCAATTTGTTGTTATATTGAAGAAGCTGCAATATTATATCCGAATGAATTAATTTTAATTAATTATTGCTGTTCTTCCACTACAACAAATTTACTAAAGCAATTTAAATAAATGTGGCAATAAACGAACAGATCTGAACATAAATATGCACATATGCAAATAATACCCAGCAAACAATTTGGTAACAAAGCTTATGGAAAACGCATAAAATATGTATATATATATTTAACACAAGTATCTTGGTTCGTAACGAGCTCGAGGCCACTAATTATTTTTATGTTTTGTAAAAGTCATTTAACTGCGTTGCGGCGCAATAACGCCAGGTTGCTTAGTTCTTTGTTTTTTTAGGAAATAACGCCCAATAGTTTTATTTCCTTGATGAAAAAGCAATAAAAAGCTTAATTTCTTTTTCGAAAAAGTAGTAAATATAAATTTTTTTTACGGAAATGACGCTAGTGGGAGTTATTGCACGCCACACTTAAAAGCTTATAATAATGACACTATTGCGATTATCAACTGGTTACTGTGATAGAGTTTTTTCAGAAGATTCAAGGAAAAAATGGACAGTAGGTGGCGCACGAATCTGTCCGTTTCAGAGCCTTCGCATTCTAGCTAGAAAGTTGAAGTGTTTTCAGTATTAGGAAATCAATTTCATAAAGTCTAAAAGGAAGTTTGTTTTTCATCTTTTTTTTTTTTGTATAAAATGGTTTGCTGGGTTTCGCCATATGTACATACACATATCGGACCACAAAACATTTTTTTTGCCAATAAAATTTTAAATTCGTTTGCACAAAAGTGCAATAACCCAAATGGGTGGCCAAAAAGGTTTACAAAATAAATGTTCGATTATTAATTCTGAAAAGTTTTGTTTTTTTTATAGATTTTTTTTAAAGTTGTATGATTAATTATAGAGTTACAATGTGACATTGCTAGTATTTCTTGCTGAAAGTTTTGAAAATTGCTCTTGAACCAGTAATCAAACAAATTGAAAGTGAATAATTATGCTGCTGTTTAAAAATTCGATAAAAAAAAATTTCGACAAACGGAATTTTTCGCCTCTTTCCAGAAATTCCTTTTTAATTACTTCTAAATAAACGTTAAGTAAAAATTAATATGTGAAACTACAAAAAAAAAATGTATGCTATTAATAGAAGCTCGCCGTGTAAATATCGTGTGAATGAACACATATGCAACACCTTCAACCACTCAGAGACAATCACGCCAGCTGACATTGTTTAAGTCATTTTGATCCATTATTCAAACGAGCTATCAAACTGGTGGGACACCTAAGTTCCTTTGCTCGATAATCACTGCACTTTTGTAGTTTTTTTTCATTCCACTAATTATGTTCCTTTGCGTGCATTTGTGTGAAGCATTTAGTTCATCAGGTAGTGGAATAAATTCATAACTCGTTCGCAACTAGACCTAAATTGTCAAATAGGAACTAGTTTGAGAGTAACAAGATTTTCATTTTAATTCAATTTGAATTTTTATGTTTGCAGAACCGACTAAGAAGAAATTTTCTGATTAAAAATATGAATAATTTTTTTTTTTGGAAATTAAAAATTAAAATGTTACTCTTATTCCGTTTCAAAGTTTAAAAGAAAAACTTATTTCAGAATTAAAAAAAATCTCTGGTGAGATGTTTCGGACTGGTTCGGATCCCCAGATGAAAAAAATTATTTATAATTTATTATTATTATTTACGGTTTTTATGGACCGCTTCAGAACTGTCACAATAAGGGATTAAAACGACATACGATCACTATGCCTATTTATGGTCTGCTCTAGTAAAAACGAAGTAGTACCAGTGAACGAACTAGTACTAAATTGTAGAATTTAGTAATTCGGAACAATAGAACATTAAAAGCAGCTCCAACAATTTTTATCGCCAATGGCATTGCCAAGTTAAATTCGGGGACGGACTAGTCTTGGGTCCAAACAAACCAATACAGAACCACAGATTTTTTCTACTGGACAGTGCACACTTATCTTTTTATATACAAATGTACTCTGTTTAATACTCCTAATGTCATAATCAGTTTGTAACATACATACATTTTTATTATTCAAAAGATTTGATTACTGAGGAAGTTGCAGGTAGTTCAAGATTAAAGCATATCTTTGTCTGTTAATGACATTTTAACTACTACATTGCCAAACGAAATTCCTACACATTATGATGTCTTTATTAGTGGTAATTTGGCGTTAATTGTTTTAAGACATGCGCTAGAGAAATGATAACTGTGGCTAAGGAAGTGGGGGAGTACTCGCATAAATAGTTTCAACGTCAATCGTATGGAAATAGTTCAGTCTCAACTGGACATATAGAGGATTTTTGTAAATAAAGATTATTATATTAGGAATAAGGATTAGTTGAAATAATAAGAAATAAAATTTAAACATTTCATACAAGGAATGATGTTTAAGTAGATAAAACTCTATTTAAATGTGACTTTGATGATGGGTCCTAGTTTTTGGCGAATGCCTTTCCTCTGGCACCGGAGAAAGTTCACTATCCCGATATTAGCATTCCTAATGTTCTTTACTAACTCACAAATTATGCCTGGAATTCGAGTACACACACATTTGCATACATTTTTCTAAGAATTTTATGCTCGCTTGAGTGCTTTACTTGTTAGTTGCTTGGCATTTTCAAACTATTAAGGAATTTCACTTGTAAACTCTAAATACTTATTCATGTAAAGTTAGCTTAAAGTACTGTACTTAAAAATTCTCAAAATAGCTTAGTTGCTATCTTTTCATTTTCTTCTCATGCTATGTAAAATAAACTATTTCTGTGTAAGCTTGTTGTTTGTCTAAGGCACTGTATTTAATCTGTTGTAAGCCTCTGTCAAGTATTTTGTTTCGTAGTTATTTATTTGGTGAATTTTTTGTTGTTGTGCATATAGTAAATTTTTGTTTTGTCTACTCGAAAACAATTCGATGTTAAATAGTAAAACAATTTATCTACTATGTTATTGTTTATTTAACCATTCTTGATTAATACTTAATGCTCAAATGCACACATACATATGATCCAAGAGTCATGCGTTGACTTGAGTGGTGAGTAGAGAAGTTAGTCGTCATCTGTATTTGAGCGCAGAATAGTGTGTTTGCGTGAAACTGAAAACTTAACTAATTTAGCGAGTAAATGGCTACAAGCACTACTATTATGTAGACGTCTTACTCGGGTTACTCGTTCATACACTTGATGCATGCAACATGCAATTACGCACTCATATGTTTATATTGCAACAAAGTAAGAAATCTACACTTGAACGCAGCGCTACTTAGCAACCACGTAGTGAAACAAACTTTTTGTAAACTACTTTGAAACTGGCGGGAACACTGAGTCTAACTAGTTGGACAATCTTTAATATTATTCAATAAAAAAAATTAATATTTTGAAGTAGACTAGTGAAGCATAACAATCTCATATTATTTAAAAGTATGCAAAAAATATTAATTCAGTCATAGCAAACGAAATTGTTTGAAGCCGTTCAGAACTTAAATGTGCCGACCCACACAAACACTTCAGCGTTTCCATCCCGCAGTAAATAGAATAGAAAAATTAAAATAAAAAGCTTCGTTCCCCAACAGTGAAAGGTTTCATTAGTTTGCTTAACTTTGATTTTTGACTATCACAACTCTTACCTTTTGGGAGTAGTTGGATCCAGTCAAAAAATTCGAATTGTGGGCTGGTATGTTTCTTGACTTGTTTGATGGTTTATTGCAAAGCCACACCAAACACCACATTCACCATTATGCATGTGTGTTCGTGTTTGCAATCTGTTGCACCTAGTAGGATTAAGATTTTGTTGAAAATGTATGAAAGTAGTACTAGGGTTGTCTCGGTTTTATCGGTCGTTTTTCTTTTTTTTTCGTTGTTCATGCACATTCCCCTCCCTGCAAAAAATGCGATTAGTCCAAGATAAATCCGGGACGAGTCGCAAAGGAGGATGCGCCTAATACCTTTTCTGCTCACTTTGTATGGGCTGAACTGTTCGCATTTGTTTGAGCATGTCCTATGAAGAGACTCATTATACCCATTCATACCCAAACGGATACGAAAGGGACTAATTCACTTTATACCCAAACGGGTATTTTAACTCCTATAAGTATGCTACAATACCTAAAATTGGCTTAAACCCCTGTGAGCAGACTACAAATTGAATTATAACCAACTGTAGACTAAAGGAATTGATCCCGGATCGCTCTTTTTAGAGATTAATCACACGTTTTTTTGCAGGGCTGTCAAGCACCATAAGTGGGTAACACAACATACATACGTACATACATACTTAGTTTTAGTTACTTGTGCTATACTTCCTACTTTGTGTTGTTATTGCCCAGCCGCATGCAGTTGAATTGACGATAATTATAAACGTTCACTTCAAAAACACGTACAACATTATATCGTAGGAGTTGAGTTTAGCTCAACAGTTTTAATTACATTTATTCAAGCAAATTGGCGCCGTTTAAGGACGTTGTATTCGTGTGAAATCAAAACACTGCCAACATTGCCACTGGCTTCCTATTTGCTGATCCGCATCTTCGTTGTTGCGCCAAAAGACAAAGACAAAGAAGTTAATAAAACAGTGAAGCATTATTAAAGTTGTGAGATATGTTGCTTTTTAATTAATAGATATAAAATAGCCATGGAAGTAAATTTTGTGAAATTTAGAAATTGGTGTGGATATTAGAAATTTAATGTAGTAAGCCTTTTTAAAAAAGAAAAGTAGACCTCTCAAAATTTATATTAAAATCTCTGAAACTCTTAAGGGTGCTTAAGTTAACTTTGAAATATATACATATATGGGGCATTCCACTGCAAATCGATACATTTTTCACTTGACCCCCTTCGGTTTCGCTAAAAATTTGCTGTCTTTTTCTACCCCCCGAAAGACATTTTTTCGAATTTTTTTCCCCAAACCAAAAAAAGTTATGAGCTTTAAAAACTGTTTTTTAAAATGCTGCTGTTTTTCATAAATCGACAGTTTGGGATCATTTTTTTCAAAATTTTTGTTTTCAATGTAGTAGTTTTCAGAAAAAAAAAGTTTAAAAAATTTAAAAGCCCAGATATAAAAAATATTTTTTTTTTTTCGAATTTTCTCAAAGTCCGACCTTTTTTTATTTTTTTTAAACTCCAACTAATTCTGCAATAAGCCCCGCTAATCACAAGATGTGTCGACAATCGCTTCTATCTTTTTTTTTATTGATTAAAAAAAAAAATGTTTTCAACTTTGGCTCATTTACATACACATGTATATCATTAGAATATAAGCTTTTGGTGGTTTTTAAAACTAGTGCAAACAATAGAAAAAATAACAAGGTATTTTCTCAGTTTGGAAACATAGTTGGAAGATGATCTAAAATCGTTTTGGGTCGAGTTGCCATCAGTCATCACCAATTAGGATTTACTGCCGTGGTTTTTACGAAATTGCTTAAATCGTTCAGAAGTTAAAGAGCTGCTTAATGATCATTATGGTGTGTCGCCTTTTATTTGCCCCGATGTTATACATTTTATTTAATAACATACACTCAATACCATTCACCATTTCTTATTTATCTAGATTCTAGAAGTAACTCACTGTGTTTTCCTTAGGAACTCCTCATTCAACTCACTTTATCCATCAACATATAAATGTGTGTGGATAAACATGCTTTCAATTGGCAAATTATTGCGTGATGTAATTTAAAAGTAATGACTGAATTAATTAAACTCACACATACGTACATACGTACGAGTATGTTGCATGCAACAATGCTTATTCGGGGTTTCACTTGCACACACACACACACACATGAATTATGCTGCTAGCAGGCAGACAAAGTTTACGCATAATTTTAAGATTGTATTTCTTTAGTGAGTAATAAGGGAAGAGCAAAGAATTGCGTTAAACTATGAAAAGAAATTTATGTAAATTGCTAATTTATTGTTGGCGAGCTGTAAGCAATGTGATGTTGGTTGGGTGCAAAAGTCAACAGAAAGATATATGAAATTCATATTATGAATACGCACATTAGGGTGGGCTAATATTTTCGGTAGCTATTATTACAATAAAGCGTATGTATAATTACTGGTTGATCCCACCTAATGTAATTTTGCAGGCACAATCATTGCGAAATAAAAAAAACACACACAAACAAGACGCTCATATACCGCCAAGTGAATATATGGAAATTGCAAACTAATAAATTTGTCTGCCGAATTTTCGACAACTTCCGTTGCTTTCGCCTTTACTTTTGCCTAACTTTGGGGTACTTTGATTGTAATGCAAATTGAAATCATTAAAATAATAAACGCATGAATTTGATTCAACTATTTTGCATAGATTTTTAGTTGCCTATGACGTCGTATTTGAGTGGTGGCGCGGTGTTGGCAGAACTTTCAAACAAAAAAAAAAACAATTTGGCACGGAAAGTAGAAGTATAAGAGTTCTTCAAAATAACAGAGTCCATATTAAAAAGAAAAGACTCTGGTTCAATTGCCGCATGCTTATATTGATTAAAGAAGCATCTATGATAGAATTTTAAAAATAAATAGGCAAGTTTTATTCGTAAGCACTTATAAGCATGTGAATAAAAAAAAAGCAATCGGATTTTTTTTTTTTTTCTTTTTTTTCAAATTTCTTTTTTCAAAATTTCACGAACTGCCAGCAACACAAATTTCAGGTGTTATAATTTTCTCTGCTTGTTTAATTTTCTACTGTCTTTAGGTTCAAAATATTACTTTTTTTGCGAGCAGGAAAATATTAATGAATGTGAAGGTGTCAAACTTTCGCTTATATTTTCTTCGCTCTACACTCTATTCAATTCCAAGAAAAAAAGTTGGTAATCTATAACCTAAAATCTTCAAAGTAGGTGGATGTCTTATATTTTCTAAATTAACATAAAATTTTACAGTCCCGCTCTGGTTGCTCCTTTTTTAATGGTGTCATAAATTTTTATTTTAAACGACTGTCTACAAAAAACTATAAAAAGCAAAAAAAATTCGTACAAGTACCTATGTATATATACATATGTATGTATGTATTTTAAATTATTAACAAATGTGACAACATTTATAGTCACTTTAATATTTACAGTTGCTACATGCGTTCGGAAGGGAAATCGTTAAAAATTAATAACCTTTTTTTTATATACATACATACATATGATATACCCTTCCCATAGATACATGACTATGTTTTGTTTGCAACAACATACATAAAACCACAAAACTCATAATGCATGATGTACTTTCGCTTGCCAATTTCTTGTAAAAACATCCCCTTCACGTTTTGCAAAAAAAAAACTCGTTTTTTTGACATTTAATGTTACTAAGTAAATATTAATTTACGACGGTTCAATAGCTACAGCAATCAGCAATGGCATATACTAAATTCGAACCCTCTAGGAGCAATGGGAAAAGTAAAATTAATTTTTGCTGCCAGAAACGTTGAGTGTTTATGATAAGCTCTGAAATGAATTGGTTTGATTGTTGATATATGTACATATGTATGTATTTAAGTATGGAAAGCTCTTTGTTTTTTTTTTTTGAAAAGAACATTTCATGTGAAAAAGAATAAAAGTACGTACAACAAAATAGAAATGACTTGTTTCATGCAGAAAGGAATTGGTTTAAAATTTTCCTTAAAAAATTTGTTCAATTAAAAAAAAAAAAAATCAAAAAGAAATGTATATTAATTAAAGAAAAAATTTATAGTAATTATTATATTAGTTGGTACAACTCGTAAATGAAAAAAAAAAATTTTTAAACTAAAAACAAATTATATTAATTATTATATTATTATATTAATTATTATATTAGGTAAATAAAAAAAATGTATGCTAAAAATAAAAAAATAGCTGGTAAAACTCGTAAAATTAAAAAAAAAAAATTTAACTAACAAAACAAAATTAAAAAAATAAAAATTTAAATTATTAGATATATTGGCTGGTAAAACTCGTAAAAAAAAAAATTTTAAACTAAAAAAAAATTTATATTATTTATTATATTAGCTGCTTTTACGTTTAAAAAAAAAAACTTTTAACCAAAAATAAAAAAATATCTGGTAAAACTAGTAAAAGTTAAAAAAAAATTTTTATTTTATTTCACATATTAACCCTTAACAGCCCACAATCCTTTGATGAATGCGCTATTTTGGAATAACTCCTCATTTTCATCCCATTCACAAATATTTTTACGAGCTAAGTTCGAATCTATGTATTACATTTCCCTACAGGGTAAGCCATTAAAAAAATGAGACACACCAAAAATTGACACAAATGTAAATACATGTTCGACGCATTTCGCACTAATAAATGCGTTATGCGTAATAAATAAGGAAACATTTTAACATCACAATAAATATTTTGAACAACGCCGCGTCGGTCGAGTGTGCTTTCGGATATTTATGCGAATTAAATTAATGATGTTTCTAGTTCATAAAATTCATTGTTAATGTCGATATGAATGAGGCTAGTGGGGACGTTACGCATGTCACATGCATAGAATACGTGTGTGTGTGTGTGACAAAGCACCAATGATTCATATATTCACATAAGCAGGAAGTTGAGAAAAGCTAAGTGTTTCTTTATACATATGACATGGGGGGGAAAGTAGACTAGCGCGTAACTACCCTTTGTGGGAGACATTTTTTTTTTTTTTTGGAAATTCTCATAAGATGATGATGGTCAAAATAAGTTTAAGTTCGTGATTTACATTTCTTAATAATGTGTTTTTGAACTCTGGAATCATTTTCACTTAGTAACGCCAGCTAATAAAAAAAAAATTTTGGTAAGAACAAAAAAAAACTACCTGAACACACTCCACCTAAACTTCAACGTTGGGCTCGCACTTTTGCAACTTCATTTTCGACGCAGCCTAATGCACTTATATAACTACATATGTATGTACATATATACATTTGTGGGCGTTCACTTTGAGGGCGTCGCCTATCAAATGATGTCTCTATGTCATTACAAATTGATTGTCATAATCGAACGATTTATAATTCAGCAATACAAAGTTGAAAAAAAAAAATAAAAAATTCGCAAAAAAATTGCCATAATGACAGAGTCGAACATTAACCGCCCCTTTCCGTACGCAGGAAAGCATACTTATGTTTCAAGGAAATTGCTTAAAAAACAAGAAAAACACAAACAACGCTATATCGTCAAAGCAACCCTCACATAGGCTCTGGCGCCTGGCGTTCGCTTGCTGATGCGGCACATCCCTTTTCCTTGTTTTTTTATTTTTGGTGTAATCACAACCTCTGCGGCTCTTGACTTTTGAGTGAACATTTTCCACAACTCATTTCAGCATTTTCTTCTTTCTGCCTAACTTCCTGCTTATTTGATTGAGTTTTGTTTACGGTGCAATTGCTTATGTCACCAGTATGATTACAGTTTCGCTATGCGTTGCTTATGTTGAGCGCGTTTTGCAGGAGCATTGGAAATATTTATTGAATCATTTTGTTGTTTGTTGTTTTTGTTTATTTTATCTATATCTACACAGAAGTGGTATGCACTATCTTTTGGTGCTGCAGAGAAAATGTTTTGAGTTTGGTGGAAACCAATGGATGTTCCAAGATTTTCAAAGGAGGCGTCCACATTTTCTAAGAAATATCGAGAATTTCGTTTATCCACAGTTCCAGAAAAGTAGGAACTTTTTGATTCCGAAAGGTGGGGACCAAATGCTCGCTTTTCATGGCTACCTTAATTTGACTTGCATGGAATTGGGAAAAATGGGAAAATATGAATTTCCGAAGTACGTGTAAGGAGATGCAGATAAAGAGATGCTGAGCACACATTCTTCAAATGCTCAAGATGGAGAAGGGAGCAACAAGTGCTCGAACTAAATGCCGGGGAAATAGAAGAAATGCTGTACAAGACCTGAAGAAACCAAGCTCAAAAAAAAAAAAGAAGTCACAGAGAGAACAAAAGGCGCTTAAGACATACGAATTATTGAAGGCTACTCTGAAGATTGGTGCGATATAAACTACCGTACAGAATATCCCAGTTTTATCAGCAATCAAAAGTGGCAGCGCCATCTACTCGAATTTATTTCACACCGTCGGCTGCTCTTCTCTACAAATTTGTATCATTTCTTATATAGTATGCACCATACGGAAGTCTCGTCTCAATGGAATCAACTTATTACACTTTTAAAATATTTATAACCCAACTGCAGTTTCACAAGAAAAAGAAATTCAAATTACACCCCAATACTTGCCCAAATATTTTCTTACCTTTCAGTGCTTTGTCAGTGATTTGTAGTGATTTCCAAAGCTGTGTACTTACTTAAAGCTCATTCCAATTCTGTTGTTGTACAAGCAATCTGTCCAAATGTAGCATCATTCACAGGTGGTTACAGGTGGCCAGGCAAAGCCAACACTGAGCGCCAGCAGGAAAGCGCATGTGGTACGAACATATCAGTTAAGATATAATTTTATAGCTAGTTAACTATGTATGAGTTACAACATACATAGACAACCAACTTTGTATGGTCCAAGGGCTGAGCACATACATAACTCTGCGCACAGGCAACGAAGCAAATAAATTTCAGTTAATAATCAAATTAATGGTAATGGTTCAGCACAAAGGTAACTATTTTGAACAATTTCTCAAACAATGTTTGACCAGAAATTCTGAAAGCAAACAAAAGCCAACTGCATCCAACCAAATGAAGATGAAGATACAAAGGCGCGCAGTGGACTCCAGTCAAGGAAAGGCGTGCTGCCAGTTACCAAGCTAGTGAGCACTTGTTATGATATATGGGCAAGTTTTGATTTATATGCATATGTATTGTTGAATGTGTATACATGAAAGTGTGTGTGTGCTTGTGTGTGGCATTTACTATCGTTTTTCATTGAAAAATCGTTTTATGCTCCACACACGCAGCTGATGTTACTTCGGTTAAAACTTTTCGGTTCTTTGAGGCTTTTTTTTTTGCTCTTCTTGAGCCATTCAACATTCGTCTCTGCGTGACACAATTCTACGCTGCCACATTTGTCTTACCAACTTGGCTACAACCAAAAAAATTAAAACTCGTAAGATCTTACGCATACTATTAAGGGTTCTCTACGATGGACATAGTGGGTGAGTAGAAAAGTTATTGCGACTTTGTTGCTAAAAATATGTAATTTTTATCGTTATGGACCTAAGCACGTTATGGACATAAGATCGTCGAAATGGCTTATTAAGGAGTTGTAAGTGGTTCTACGCAGACTGTTAAACTCCCTTTGGAATTGAGTAATCAATTGATTGGATAGGTTTTTCAATCTTTCGCAAATACTAATTGATTAGAATTGACAAAAAAAATTAATAATACTAATAAGTAAAAACACAAAAAAAAGGTAAAATAAATAAATTTAAAAATAAACTAAATTAAACAAAAGGTTTTCAAAAATAATTAAAGAAAATTTTTTTGATTGTTATTACCTATTTTGTTTTTGTTTTTTTTTTTAATAATTTTTGATTTTTCTGGAATTTCTGCATTCCGCAATTTACTAAAAAAAATTAATAAAATAAAAAAATAATTACAAAAACCGTAAAAAAAAAACAAATAAATAACTAAAAAAAAAGTTAAAAAAAGTGATCGAAAATAATCAAAGAAACATTATTTTTTTTTTTTTTGATTATTTTTAATTTTTCTAGATTTAAAAAATTCCGCAATTACTAACTGACCTCTAGTAAGAAAGAGAGTTATAACCTATTTTTTTTTTTTTTTTTTTTTTTTTGATAATTTTTGCTTTTTTTTGAATTTCTGCATTCCGCAATTACTAACTGACTAGAGTTGAAAAAAACTAAAAAAAAATTAAGAAAATAATTACAAAAACCGTAAAAAAAAAACAAATAAATAAATTTAAAAAGAAATTAAAAAAAGTGATCGAAAATAATCAAAGAAACATTTTTTGAATGTTATTTATTACATTTTTTTTTTGATTATTTTTAATTTTTCTAGATTTTAAAAATTTCGCAATTACTAACTGAAAAAGAAAATAAAATAAATAAATAAAAGAAAAATAATTATAAAAACGTTAAAAAAAGGAAAAAAAGATTAAATAAAAAAGTAATCGAAAATAATCAAAGAAATATTTTTTGAATGTTATTAAATTTTTTTTTCTGTTGCTCTTTTTCAAAATCATAAAATTAACGATTGTTTTTAAAAATAGTCATAAAGACCTGGAAATTCCTTTTCGGACCAAAAATAATAAACTTAAACGTAACTTAAAGTATTTTATTAATTTTTTTTTGAGTCAAAACTTGTCCCTTACCATATATAAAAATATTCGCCTTGACATTTTCCCTCACCCAATATAATTATACACTATCGATAGCTTTAAGTGCCACTTGTAACACGCACGTCCTCTGATCAAGCAAATGCTTCCTACACAACCCTACAACACAACTACACAAACATATCAACGTTTTATTGCGGTTGCCATACGCAGAACGTAGAATTGGCCACAAAAGCTACCAACTCATACGCCTTCGTAGTGGTAATAAATCAAAAAAATTGCCCTTTTAACCCAAACTCTTCAAGCACACTCACACACACACACATCTAACTCTCTACTCCTGCCCAATCACTTTCAGTACGTGCAATGGCACATATCTTAAGTATTTATAGTTTCATAAGCGTTTTTTTCTTTGAAAAAGCTTCTTGAGTGTACCGCCTCAGGTTCGACTATGAGTTCAATAAATTATTATTAGTTACCTCTACTTATACGGAAGTATCTGTGTATGTGTGTGTGTATATGCGTGGGTGTGTGTGTGAATGCCGGAAGTGGCTATGAACTTGCTAAGAGTTGCGTAGCTTTTATGTTACGCCCATATCCTACTTAAATTCCTTTTGGCGTATGGGTGTGTGATTTTGATTGGGTTCGTCTTAGAATTTCGTGTGCGATAAGTTCAAGAGCTTTTTAACTTTACAACCTTGGCTTGTTTAAGCTACATATGTATACCACGCAGTTAGCATTGAACGTGCACACACATTTGGTCACACTTAAAAGCTTACAAACAGACACCTTCATACACACAAACATCTACTATAAATATGTATGTATTAGTCTTGCTTCTAAGCTTAGCCACATCTTGACCCCTATTGGCAGTGCTCTGCAGTAATGTCCTTGTCATATATGTATCTATAGTTTCAAAACTACTTGTTACTTTACCACTAAACAGTTGCTAAATGTATCTATATTCATACTTGTCAACCAAAACATATGTACATACAAACATTATTGCTACAAAATGTTTGGTTATGGCTTTGGTAAGTAGAAAGTGAACATGGCATCAGATTAACGTATCATCATAAAGTGAAGCATCAAAGGATTAGCGTGTCCTTGCATTTGGCTTTGGTACTTTGTTGATTTACCACATTTTGGCTATGTTTCTGATAAATTCATAACTCAAATCATATTACTTGACAGCCTGTGTAGATATGTATTCATGTATGTATGTGTTTGTATGTGTGGGGTTTCACTTTGGCCGGATTATATTTGGTTGCGTTTATTGTAAAGATGTGAAGAATGTTCGCATTCGCATTAATTTTAACAACCGCATTCGTATCCGTGTTCGTAAGAGTTGAAGCGAAGGTTTGTCAGTCGATTTAATTCAAGCTTTTTAAGTAGCAGCGGACTTCCGCGTAACAAAGCAAGCCAGTCATTTCTAATTAAATCAATTAAATTTTCTTCTTATTCCTCTATATTAGAAGTACCCTTATAGAGTTATAATTTGCATAACGAAGGAATCAAACCCAGTAAAGCTCTTCGCTTTAGAGTGTGATTTTGTACTAAATAAAACTTTCCAAAAAAAACTTTTTTTTTCAAAGCTTGGCTTTTCAAGTGTTTGCTATGTTTAAAAGTTTCTTTTATCAAAAAAAGTTTTCACTGAAATATAAAATTTTTACAGTGTATATTTTTGAAAGCTAATTTAAATAACTTTCTGATGGTATAAAGATTTTCGAAATCGGTTGCGTCGTTTCACAGTAAAAAAGTATCTAATAAAGTAAATTTTCAGATATCTAAAAACCTTGCCACGCCCACAATTTATCAAAAATGCAATTTCTAAAATTAGGTTGTTTCATATAAGCGATGTAGCGTAGTGCAAAATTATCATCAAAATTTGAGAGGGTCGTGTTCAGAACGTTCCCTTTTTTATAGGTTTTGATATGAAATTCATCACCTGAGGTTGCTGACTTCTAGACATCTAAAATCCTACATTCGCAACATACCTAATTCGGAGATGCTTGTACGTATATACTCGTATGTACATATTTCTCTTCAGAGAGACGGAATGCATATGCTTTTAAGCTTAAACAAAGCAGTGAAATTCCATGTTGAGCATTTGTTTTGAGATTTACAAGCACAAAAAGCTCGATGCAATCGAATGTTTTGGATAATATTTTTTCTTTAGTAGCTCGTTCTGCAAACTGGAAAATTAACAAAACAAATTGCAAACTGTTGCATATATTAGAAATTGCTTCAAAGCTGCATAGTTTAAAAAAATTTTTTAGCTTTGTTTTTGCCCATTATCGACAAAATTCTTGATTTTATTGACGTCACACCGACTTGATTTGAAATTGCAAAAGAAAATTGTATTATCATCAGTTCAAAAGCAACAAAATTTAGTTTTTATATAAATGAAGAAAAGGAGGGTGTGGCAGACCTGTTAGATTCCTATAAAAATTGAGTAATCAATCGATAGGTTGTGCTCTTTCAACCAATAACGATTATTTTAGTTGACTTCAAAAATACAAAGTAATCTAAAACAATCAAAAGTACTAATTTTATTATTATTTTTGAAATAATAATTTTTAATTACTTTTAAATATTTTTTAATTTTGAAACGGTATTGTTAAACATAAAATAAGGAGTTAATCGAAAATATAAAAAAAAAATCTAAAACAATAAACAAATTATTTGATGGCATTTTTTACTTGTTTTACAATTTTTTTTTTGCTTGTTTTTGATTATGATTTGATTATTTTTGATTTTTTTTGTTTTTTTTTTTTATTATTTTGCATGCAATAATACCAAAAAGTAATCAAAAACAATAAAAAATAATCAAAATAAATAAAAAAAAAAATTTGTTCATACTTTTTTCTTGAGAAATAAAAAGAAAGCAAACACACAAAATTGTTTTATTATTTTGTAGCAAAAAAAATAAATAAATTTTTTTTATTGTTTATTATTTTAGATTTTTCTTAACATTCTTACTTTGATAATCTTGATTATTTTGTACCAAAAAATAAATAAATTTTTGTTATTTTTCTTGTTTATTTAAAAATTTTCTTAACTATTTTTTTGGATTTTTTTTTAAATAATTATAACAATCCGAAAACAATTTGTAATGAATGATGAGTAGGTTTTAAAAAAAAAATAAACTTTAATCATTACGATTAGTAATCATATCAGCCTGGTGTGAGGTCATTATGACGTCAACCAATTAGTGCAACTGTGATATACAAATGTTCACTTCTAACAGAAACTAAACTTCCTTAAAAGCTATTTGTTAGAATAAAAAAAATTTTCAAGTGGCTCGTTAACGCCATCCACACCATTTTAGCTTATACAAATACTAAAAAAATAAAATTGTAAAGCAAAATTTTTTCAATATAAATTTGGGGTTAGAAAGTATGCACATAAAATATGAAAAAAAAACAACAACAAAAAAAAAAAATCAGTGGTTGCATAAACTTGTATTTGTAATTGAGCAATTTTAAATGCGTTTGCGAAAAACTTTTGCATTGATTTATAGCTTGGTTTCATTGTTTTGCAATTTATGGTGTTTGCTTTTTGTTTTCACATCAATAGCTAATAATTTGTGTCTGTGTGCGTGCGTGCGTGTGTGAGAACATTTATCAACACATTGCGACTTTCAAAAAGTCAAAGGACAAAAAGTAATGACAGCTATAAACCAACACAACAACAACAACAACAAGGGTGTCTCGACAAAAATATATAAACAGCATTTTTTAAATTCTTTCAAAATCAACATAACGTAAATAATGAAATTATTTACGCATAAAAAACTGCTTACACACACATACAAACATTCAAAAAAAATGCAACTCAACACATTACTAGAATTCACTACAAATATTTGAGTGCGAATTGCCAACAAAGTCCCACTGCTCTCGTTTATTGCACATAAAATAGTTTTGATCCTTTGGCTTTTCGGTTTTATGTTGTAAATTATTGACAACAAAGCATGCGTGCGGGGTTGTGGGTGTTCCTGTATGCGTACTTAAAATTCAATAAAAACTGTCACGTACAAAACATTATGATGATATATCATTGAATTGTTAACCGCAAATAAAAAAAAAAACGTTTGAGGGTGCCACAAGCGCATAATTATGACGCATCTTCATGCATTCGAATTTAATAGCTATGAACTGGTTCGCTCTCTAACAGACTGTTTTGCTTTGTTTTAGAACTTAATATTATGGTACATTTATTAATTTGATAAATGAGAGAATCGCTTTACTTTCTATTTCTATTGCTTGAGCTCTACGTATAAGCGATCGTCGGGATATATTTGAAAAACAAGGAATTTTTTTTTATTTTCATTAAATAATAAAATTGTAACATTGCAGATATTCGTATAAACCTTCGTGAAGTATTTTGTGCATCCGTTCGTCTATCTGTTCATTATTTGTTTTCTATGCGTTCCGGGAGCGGACTAACTTTTAAGATATTGATCATATACTGGTGCCCTGCACACATCTTCAGCATATAAATTTATCATAGAACTCTTGGTTTATTTGAATTTTCTTTTGTTTGCTGTTTTTGTTCGCTATCAAACTTTTAATGCTGGTGGCTGACGTTCTTCTGACTGCAATTAATTTTATGAGGATTTTCGAATAGCGGTTATATAATTGCGCGTCACTAAAAAATAAAATTTCATTCTTAACCCTACTAAAACAAATATTAAAAAGCTTGTCGAATCGGTTTTATTGCCATTGCTAGAAACGTGACTGTTACTGAATTAAGGGAAGAAATATTAAATATTTAATTTTTGGTTGTGTTAATAGATTTATCTTGTTGGTATCATTGTTGTTGTTTTAAATTTTATTGTTTTCGCTTTTGGTGTCATTGCAGTCATTTGTTTTTTGGTGTTGTTTTTGTAATTTTTATGGTGTTTTTATGTTTAATATACTCAAAAGGGGGGATATGCTTATAAATTCTGACCGCACTGTTAATTTTAAAAAATATGCTGGAATATCTCAGGCTGTTCTTTTATAAGGTCGAATAGATTTGCATGTTTGTTTTTCAGGCATGTAAGCATGGACTCGCCCGAGTTTAAGTTTAACTGCGCATTCGATGGAGCACCAAAGTCAAATGTTCCAACATATACTCGTATTGACTCTATTATCTCAGTTATCTCAGCTCGGAGAAGTGAAAAAGAGCTTATATAAATGTGCTACACACTCTCCTACATCATATTAAATTCAATTTAAACATCACGCCCTATAAAGTTTTACTTCAAAAGTAGCTACATGTACACATAAAATTAAATTAAATATTTAGTATCTGCAGCCCCTCGGTCCATAACACATCATTTTGCAGAAATACTAAACTTACAAAATTGTAACTAAACTGGTAGTGAGTGGCAGAAAGTAAATGGAGTGAAAAATGTGATGGCTTTGATGTACTAATAAAATATATAAATACTAGAGAGAAAAATCCCGACACCCATTTTTTTGAGGTGCCAAAAATCCCGAAGCTTTTTGGTTTATACTTTCGGGATTTTAAACTTAAAAACTGTGATGCCTTTTCATGTATATTTTAAATTTATAGATCTCTCTCTAAATTTCTTTCATTTTGGACATCAAACCATTTAAAAAATATTTAAATTTGTTATATATTATAAGGTCAAGTTGTTTGGCAAATAATCTCCTCACTTTTATCAACCTAAACCTTTTGAAAACAGAGAATATCGCAGTCCCTCGTCTAATCAGAGATGTTGAGAAACCCATGATGGATAGAATGGAAAAAACTGTCATCCCTAATTAAATACATACACATATGTATATTTGTAAAATCAAATATGCGCCCTCTTTTTACAAATTTTCGGTTTGAATTCCCAAATAATCTTACAAGATCATAAACACAAATTTATAACAATACAAAATTCTAAGAGAAAAACCATTGAAGACATGCTATAAATGAGCATCTACACACATTTACTAATATTTAGTAGCAGACAGACATCTTGCATTCACAATTATTTAAATAATTTTGCTACCCTTTTGTTACAATTCCAATGCCAGAGTTTGCTGGTCAGCCGCATCGATGATGTTGAACATGTTCCAGCAATTTGCTTGTTATTTTATTACGTTTTGGGAAAATTTACAAACAACTATCCCTATGCCCATAAATGTATGTAAAGATATATGTATAATAGAAAGGCAAATGTCCATCATCACCACAACAAGACAACTGACAAATATCTGATGGAGTTGTAAGTGTAGTTGAAAGCATAGACCACACAATAGTCCGTATAACATATGGTACAGGGTGCAAATGTCATCTATTTGACATTCCAACGACTAACTTTAACAAGGTCCATAACGTTATAATCGTAAGCTTGTATGTATGTATGTATGTGTCTAAAAATATTTACATTGATGTAGCTCAGTTCTAAACAAAAATTATGTAGAATTTAGTTAGTTTGCATACGAATGTGCCACAGTAGAAAACAAACTAGTTTCATACTAGTGCCACTTTTGAAATATTTCTCAATTGAATAAAGAATAAAAGTTATATACATACTTATTCAAGCTTTTGAAAATAAAAAAATAAGCATAAAAATAAAATAAAAAATAAAAATAAGGCTTTTGGCGGAACTCTTTGAGCACTATTTGGTTTTTTTTTTTATTGCGGTAATTTTTGGTCAGATTTATGAAACATTTTGTGTTATTTTCCAGAACCATTCGAAATTGTTTGAGGGACTATATAGGGAGTTAATCTAAATAAGCACGATTATTCCAAAATAAAGTTAAGAAAACAACACCAAAATTACCGGGAAGAAGCATCTATATACAACAAGCCCGAAAAAGTCATAGAATGATGTTAAAAAACAAACGCAAAAAAAATATCCCCCAAAAAATCTTAATAAAATACTGAAACCAATTCCGATATAGTTCTGAAAAATCCCGAAATAATCACTTCAACTCTCCCTAAATTAAAATAAGATTTTATTTCGACTGCTCAGTGGAAGATTAGCCTATTTTAAAATATGTCTATTTTAAAAGGCACTATTTCAGTTTTTTTTTTTTCAATAACACCCTATTTCATAATTCTTTTGAAGATCGACCTACCTATCTCAAAATGACTTTCAAAACGCCCTATCTGAGCGAAAATTTCATACATTATCAGCTGGTATAGAGCGTTTTTGCATCGCATTCTGAAATAGGGCGTTCTTCAAACATATTGTGAGAAAGTGCGTTTTTGAAGAAAATTCTGAGATAGTGAATTTTTTAAAAATATTTTATTTCTTATTTTTTTTTTTTGTTTTGTTGTTTTAAAAACTACAGCAGTTCTAAAGAATCCAAACTAGCTATGATAAACCTCTCAAAATTTAGCTAAAACTTGTATAGTATTCTTTTATAGTACTCATTTGAATGAAAACTTTCAGCAAAATATATCACAAAATAAAGCGAACTTCAATATACATACTAAGCTGATTGGCACCCCCTTGATTTCATCACTGGGTTAATATCTACTTACTCCCCTTTTTATTTTAATCGCATTTTGTTATGTTTCTCATTTTATTCCAAACATTTTTTTTTTTTTTCATAGTAATAAAATAGATATGATCCTCTGCTGTCACCATAAAAAAACAACAATAAACACATTAACACATGGAAAACATGTTATAGCGCTTGTTCGAATTCATGGAACAAGTCTTTTGTGCAATACGAATACAACATGAAAAATTATACTCCTTTCCTGCATATCAATGACCAAATATGAAAATATTGTTGAGTTGAATCTATGTGGACATAATCAAATGCAATAACAATGAGAGAATAGCACGATGCGATATAATAACATTTTTATTATGAAATGATACATATAATAGACAACAACACAGGGTGTGTTTGAACAAGAATTTAATTTTGAAATGAGTTAAAAAGATGGACGGGAACATGAACAATTTGAATAGATGTGCACTAGGTATGTATATAAGAAATTAAAGGTCTACAGAAGGTTTTTTTAAATTGAATGGGTGTAGTAAGTCGTTTCAGGTGTTTATGATGCTTAAACCTAATGCTTTACTTTGGTAAATTTAGAAACATCCTACGGATTAAGGGCTAACTAACTATGCGAGACACCAGACATATATACAATCTCATAATTGAAAGTGAAAGCAAAAGGAGATTGAAAAAGAGAGATAAAGGCGTGAATTGAGAGGAAGCGTGAAATGGTCAGGGAAAAGACTAACATTTTTCAAATGTCGGCAAGTTAATTTTTTTTTTTTCAGGATAACATTTACCAAATAAATACACAAACAAATAAGTCAGTCAGTGAAGTTCATGTAGGCATCAATAAAAACTTTTTAGCAGCAAAAATGGCTTGCCACATCAATTTGTGTTTTACATAATCAGCTCTTAATACGAGTATATAGACTTTTACTTTTCTGTTGTCATTACATTCCTTCGTATTTTTTACTTTTCTCTACAATTCTCACACAAAAGCAAATAAGGACACTCATTGGCGTACGTCCATTTTCGAAACAAATTGAGCATCGCCGGATATCCTTTATGACTTGGCATTAAACTTAATCTAACTGCGAATGTTGTGTACGCACGTGTGCAGGGTTTTATTTTATTTTTTCTTCTTCTTTTACTGCCTTTATATGAGTTAGGTTCAAACTTGGGACACGATGACATGCCTTTATGTGGGGGCCTGTAAGTACTTGATATGGAGGAAAGGCAATGGCGGATGGTATTTTCTCGTGAAATTTTCACGACACAAAAATTCGCAGGTCCATGCTCGTCAGAACTCACTCTAAGGAACTTTGCTGGAAATATTTATAGAAGGATTACTGCAGGGTGTCTCTCTATTACAACGGCAACAGTAATTATAAGCAGGTAGTTTTCTTATTGTTAACTTACTCTGAACAGGCCTTTCATTACGAAAATTTCCTGAAAATTTCTTTGATGATCGGTAAGGATAAGATATGTCGAAATTAATATCACAACAAAAAAAATGTTGATGAACACTACCTTCAGTAAACTCAAAAATGCATCATAACTAGTATATCTCTCTTCTAAAACTATTTTCTACCAAATGTCGGTCTATTTATGTAAAGGTAGTATTGCAAAATTTTCGATTTTTTTTTTCAAAAACAAATTACAAATTTACACAATTACTTTCTAAGTACACAGAACTTGTATACCGAATATGTAACTCACTCCATATGCGTGGGCGATTTGTTATAAAAAGTTTTCTTCTAATTTGGACACTTTAATGCGCCAAAAAAAAAGAAAAAAAAAATTTTGGCGATGTATTGTTACAAACTTTTTTGACTTTTGGCAATTTATTTCTTTTAATGGATTAATAATGAAGTTTGCCATTTGAGCAGTCTTAGAATGGGAGAGTCATTAGATGCTATGAATCTTTGATTTCTATTCTAGGGTCCATGGCATGAAATAAGTAAATAAAGTACATTTAGTTTCCTATTCTCTATGTTTATACAAATAATAAATAAAAACAAACGAAAACGACATAGTTCAGCAGTTCTTGATTGAAACTCACTGTATAACTCAAACTATGCTTCGATGACTCATGACTCAAATGTTTTATTGGGATATTAGCGTCACTTGTTACTTGTGGTAGGTGAGCGCTAGAAAAGTTCCATAAAACAATTCGAAGACCACAAAAGCGCGCCAATTTGATTGGGTTGTGTTGCATTGCTCCCAGTGCAGAACCTAAGAACTGGCTTTGCTTGTACCCAGGTGCGTCTGCAGCAGGACTTTAAGCTTTTAATTTATACAAACAAAAGTTTTGCCCGAATGGCCTGAGCGGGCACACGCCTCTTTTTGCTCTGTCTTTAACTCTCCGATTTGATCCTCTCGTAAAGATTCAAAATTACCAATTCGAATACCAGAAAATGAAGAAAGAACTTTTCCACAGCTTTCACACTTAATGCGTGACACTTTTTTCGCCATAAAACTGGGACTTGAGCTTTTCTCATACAAAAACAAAAACATAAAAAAACAATAAACTTCGTTGTAAAGCTTTGTTGGCTTTCTCACAATCACAAATCAAAAATTTTCACAGTATTTCATGCCTAATTGTACTTAAGTGAATTATGACAAAGCACTTACTTGGCAAGTAGCGCGTCTACTCTTTCAAGAATTGTTCAGCCAAAACAAACTCACAAAAAGATAAGCATCCAAACAAAGCAAGACGAGTCATTTAAGCGTGAACCCCAATTCGTCACAACTGTCAGCGGCACGAAAATTTAAGCGAAGAAAAGTTGTTGAAATAGCGATTAGTTAGATATATAGCTGAAAGTTTACTACAGAAGAGGGGGATGGGTTCGTAAGGTATTGTAGTGCTGCTGAAATGATTATAGCGCGCATAAAAAAGTGATGCCAAAGCGCCGCTTAAGCCGTTCGGGCCGCATGGGTGCTCGCTTCATAAAAGTAAGTGTATGCTTTAATTCTAGAAAAAACTTTTACAGAAAAGCTTAAACACATTTTTTACAAAAAAAAGCAGGTATTAAAACCGTTTAAAATAACATTGCGGTTTTGGTAAATGGTTATGGTAGGTTACAGCTGCAAATTTGTTACCGGTTTGTTGCCTTTACTAGAAATTTATGTTAACTCAAGTATAAATAAATACATTGTTGCTATTAATGTTTCGTTTTAGTTAAATATATCTGCCCAGTACAAATTGCTGACAAACTTTATCTTTTCGTTGAAAAAGGTTAATTCGTTTTATTTTCAAAATACTTCTCTAAGGTACTAAAGTACAAAAAATAAATTTAAGTAGAAAAGTTTTCGAAAATTTAATCATTTAAGACTTAACTACACATAAGCAAAATACATACAAATGTTTATACTTATCCCAGTATATCTCCCATCGTTGATGCACACAAATAATGAAGGGTCTCAATGTCGGGCAAAAAAAGTGATAATCTCAACTCTTCAAATACTCAATGATACTCATAAAAATCATCAATAGATGAACAGTTTTAGACAAAAGGATAGACTTTCTGCTGAATCATACATACATACGTACATACACACATATGTATGTACATACAAAACCCTTGAAGAAAAAGCACTGTCTCTTAAGTCCCGTCAGTACTGACTTTGTAAGTGGGTGGCATAACTTTTGCAGG
Source organism: Sphenella marginata (assembly GCA_951509765.1). Lineage (NCBI taxonomy): Eukaryota > Metazoa > Arthropoda > Insecta > Diptera > Tephritidae > Sphenella > Sphenella marginata. Next base: position 13,051,460 of record OX608082.1, read on the forward strand.
CGGTCAACCTAGTCGGCTTTGTTGCAAGTTGAAAGGCGAGTATTTGTCGCGTTATGTTTGTATGTTTGTATGTGTGACTGTTTCTACTTATGTACGCTTCAGTAAACTTTTGTATATGTCTTATCTTGTTCAGTTATGTAGAATAAACTTAAACGAATATATTTAAGCTGCTTTTTGTTTCTTTGCTCAACTCAAGCGTGTTTGTCCTTTTCTCATTATTTTCAACTACACAAATATATACATAGTTGGCTTAGTGTCTGCCAAATGTGAGCTAACACAAATACATATGTATGTATGGATATGTACATTTGTATGTTGGTTTATGTAGTATTTGTTGTGTCTAGTTAACTTTGGCTGCTGAACTCTTTTCAGCTAAAGCGAGCAGTAAGTATATATTATCAAGATGAAATCAGCTCAATTCAGCTAGTACTCGATTCGATTGTCTAGCTTTCACTATCCAGTAAAAGACTCAAAGAATTATATGATTTGAATGATGGTCTGTCTGGTTGAATCATTGACTGGCGTAACCCAGTTAACCAAGTGGCAGAGATGAGCGCTTAAATGGATAACTTAGAACAAAAGTCACCTCTCCATACAATTTGTTTCACTTCAACACCCTCTGACACTAATTCTGTGAGTGCGAATACTGGGAAAAGTTGGGAAAGCATTGAATATTAGTGAGCAGTTTGAGAATCGCTGTATTTTGACATTTGTTAATCAACACAAACAAACGTCAAATTGCATTCTCGCGTTATAAGGTATTAAGTCATTTGAGCCAGCCTGTTGTATAATTCGTTGGGCAGCCGCTAGGTGGCGCTACATTTATTTAGAGAACCCAAAAAGCAGCATACAACTTTATACGATTTATATCCCTATTCACTGCTTCTGGTCCATTTGAATACAATTATTATTTTTTTGTTGCTGTTCTCAACATCCTCCCATTATATATGGCGGTCGAAATGAAACGAGCTTTAAGCTTACCCCTTGCAATAAGCAGTAACGTTCATTTAAAGTCGCTTACCCTTCGCCCTCCATAAGATCAGGCTCATTTTCAACCCTTTCCACTTGGTTCAAAAATTTATAAGCACAACATCGAATGGTAATCCTACTTAATGCCAATTCGATTGTAAACCAAAGAATCACTTAAGAAAGGACAATCACTGTATCATATCATATTTAATTCCAAGCAATTGTTTCGAGAACCCATGCCACTTATACAGAGCAACAAACATGCGGAAGGATACAGTAAAATAGAGAAGAAACTTAAATTCGCAGCATAACTCCCACAAGCGCAAGCAGGCAACCATTCGTATATACATAAATATATTGACAAACGACTGTATGCATATGGGGCATTCCATCTTAACTGGAGTAATGCCATTGCGTAATAGTGCAACTAGAAACTATATAGATACCCTCTGCTGTTGTTGATTGAAGCATTTACCCGCTTTCTGACCTGTTACGATTTTGGTCACACTGAGCCATTACTGGTCTAAAATAAAAGAAAAATGGACTGGAGAAAGTCCAAATAGCCCAGGGCTAAATAATTGTGATTTTTCATAAAAATTTCCTCGACTCTTATTTTAAAAATTTATTGGAGGAGTCTGTTCTTTTCTAACTCATTCAATATCTTTCTTCTTAGACTACCCAGGGTCAACTATTTAGTAGCCTCCTTTCATTGGCTATAAAACTGTTTCAGCTGTCAGCAAGCTTCCTCCCGTGACTTCACAACTGTTCTCAAACTGTTGATTTTAGCAGTGTTTATCCAGTGCCACTCAAAGTATCAAGCGAAACACAGTTTTGAAATACATTTATTATTGGTTTCATTTTCTATTAACACAAATTTTAATTTTTTTTATACATTCTTTTACTTAAAAGTAATTTTCTGTCTATAAAAGTACTGTAACATGGGAAGTCAGAGGGTTCTATGGCGCACTGCTTATGTGATAGTGTAGCTCACAACAAATGCTCTGGTTTGATTAGGATAGTTTGCGATCTTAGAAGTAATGAGAAGTCACTTCGCTGATAATATTTAGATTGTCTATCAACTGAAATCGAGCTCTAAAAGCTTGACTTGCAATATCGTGTTCGAGAAAATAGTTTGAAGTCTCTCTGTGCCTTTGTGTGTGGAATGACTCGTATATAAACAAATATATAAGTAAGGAGGTCCGTTAGCGTTGAGTTTGTCCGCTTTTGAAAGTGTCGTAAAAAGAAAACTTTATTTAATGGCTGGAAAATTGATGCGGATAATGTTCGGCCAAGCTAGTAAATTATATTCAAACAAATAAACGCTCCTAAATAGATTTGAGTGCAATCGTGTGCTATCTATATATATATATAGCAACGTGCTTTTTTGCAGTTTATTTGTATTTAAATAAATATATTTGTATAAAGACATTTTGAATGTTTGCAAAAGGTTGGATTAGCTGCTATTTTTACATTGTTTGCGCTTCCCACACTGCTTTACTTTTACTTGTATCCTTTTGAATAAGAGATTTTGTTCAATTCGCATACATATACATGTGTATGTGTGTGTGTATGAACGCATGTTGTGAATATGTATTTGTATTTACCCGTATATTGTATTTACTTAGTTCAAAACTTGTGCACTTTCATGACTGTTTCACTGAAAAACTTTGACAAGGCAATTTTATACACACACACATGCATACACGCACATACATGCATTCATACATATACACCCACACATATGCAGCAACCATTTAACAATGCGAATACCAGCAGACTATAATAATAACAACAATAAAAAGATAAAACCAAATGGGTTGAGCGATAAAATTTTATGTTCATACGATTGAAAGGTTATATAGGAAGTACTCTATACACAATTCTTTACTAAACTAACTTTTTGACTTTTACTTTTGGCTGAATTTATAAGTTCTTTGTTAATTGCTGGTAGATTTTATTACTTTGTCTATTTATTTAGTACGTTTTAGCTTTGTATATGTATGTAAGTTTTGTGTGGCGTTGTCAGCAGCATACGTGCTTGAGCACATACATATATGAACAAACACACACAGCATTTCCTATTGCTCATTTATTTATTTATTTATGTAGTTTTTCAACTTTGACACAATCTTTTGCAAACAATTAATTTCAATTACGTTTTCTTAACTGCAAAACATATAATGTTGGGAACATGTTTAGTGCTGAAGGAGTGAGTCTCTAGTACACTGGGATCTTCTACTAGTTCGTCATAATAAGTTTTTTGACTTCAAATCTGGAATATGAATAGTCACATAAAAACCTAAAAGGACCAACTTTACTTGATCTCCATTTCAAGTACCGACCAACGTACATTTTTGCCAGCAGTCCTAGTATCGTTACTACAACTCTACAACAATTTTCAAGTCAAAAAAGATTTTTATGAACCATCGAAAATAACTCAAATATATAATTTAAAAAAACACGCATTAATTTGTTTGTTAATTTAATTTAGTTTAATTTCAATAAAAATCAACATTAAAAGTTTGAAAGCCAAGTAATTGGAGCGAGCAGTTTGAGAATCACTGTATTCTGACAGCTCACAATCAACACAAAGCTTCAACAATTTGAATAACTTACTTTGTTAGTGGAACTGATTTGTACTATTTATGGTGTAGTCAAAGACTAGTTGGTTGAAATGTAGTGCAATATTATACATTTAACGGGTATCTCCGTTCCAAGTTCAATAAAATTTCATTTGAATGTAAGTTAATTGAGTTTGCGAATGAATAGTGGACCAAACAAGCTTAAAATCTATTATTTAATTTTTGTTTATCTCTAAATTTTCTTTTGTTCTCAAAGTACCTAAATTGTTTGTAACACCATTCCCTTTTAAAGATTGATAAGCTCACTCCTTTGGACTTCTAACGTAGAGATTATTGTGAATGTTTTTAGTTGAGGTTTCGATGGAATCATAAGCACTGCTTTCGTATTTTCGATTAGGATACGACCTTAGCATTTCTTTAGCTGGCTAATTGTTGCTCTTATTGTTGTTTGGATAAATCGCTTCAAAGAAAAATACATAACTTTGCCAAAGAGAGGTAAGATGAAGAGGCGGTTAAGTTGATAGAGATCGAGTTGCCACTCATCGTCTTCAATTTTCTTTTTGAGCTACAACAAGATTGAAATCGTGCTGCGACTCAATAATTGCGGAACAAGGTCTAATCTGGTTGTTTGTTCTTTCACATTGCCCTTGTTGTGAGACATCAAGTACTTGAGACTTATTTTCTCTCTTTGCGACTAAATACAAAAATCGATTCACAATCAGTACTGATAATTACGTACTCATACACTCAGCCATTGATGCATGTGATAATATGCAGATTGGCTTGCACATTAAATTTTCAAGCTATTAATTCTTATTTTTTATTGCCTTTGGGTACTACTTCTTTTTCGTCGTCTTCTTCTTCTTCTCCGTACTCTCATTATGTTGTTTGCTGATGGTTGCACAAGTGAAGCGTTGCACTCAATTACGTGCATCATTTGATGCAGCTGCAAATTACCAAATGTTTTTCGAGCAAAAGCTCACATGACAATAACAACAACAACAAAACACACAACAACAACACATAGTGGTTTTACCTAGACAAATATTGGATAATAAGAGCGTATGTATTTATGTATGCATGCATGAATATGTATCTGTGTAGATAATTTTTAATGTCATGCAAGCACAATAGATATTTCTACATTCATACATACATAACAACGCTAGCTGCACCTGCCTGCAGGTAATCAGAGTAGCAGCATACACACACACACAAACATAGAAAAAGTTGCATTTGCTTGAATTTCAATTTGCATTTTAGCTCGATGAGGCGTGTTACAAGCAAACAGTTTAATCGTTGCACTTAAATGCTCGACAACTAACTGCCGTTTTGTTGCAACATCAACTGGAATGGTTCACATACACAACACATACATACATACATACATACGCATACACACATTCATTCATACATATTTGCTTCTTTCAGCAGCTTGAGGATAAGTGTAGTTTGCAGGTAGAGTGCCGATCCGATCGAAATAGCCGCTCCTTTTGTTCAAGAGCTTACCGTTTCGACAATTATCTTGTTTCATGTTACACATACACACACGCACACACTCAGTTATGCTGCAGTTCAACTAATTGTGATCTCTTTAAACATTTGATTTTTATCGGCTTAGTTTCAGCTGAGTTAGAAAATTCTAGTTAGAGACCCAGTCAGTTTTTGAGACTATCTTGGTATTTCATTGCAGGTTGCGAGAATATTTTTGCCACATCAAAATCCATAATGGCCACGATTATGCTAACAACATGTCGGTGCATAGACTTAAAATGCTTCAAAATATTAACGGATTCAATCAGCTTTTGCTACTAATAGCAACCGTTATTTTACTGTTGTTTGCTACTGCGAATGATGTTGTTGCAATGCTGGTGTTGTTGTTGGCTTGCAGTTATTGTTTTGTGTCGGATTATCTTCAACATGATTTGTTGAATATTTTTTTTTTTTGAAATGTCCATTAGTGAAAAGTCTGTGTTTAATATTTTATTTGAAAGACACGCTCATATCGAAATAGACATTTTAAATATGTATTAGAGTGCGCTGAAAAAGATGTTTTTTTTTTGTTCCGAATTTGTTCTTTATTAAAAATTAGAACTTAAAAGTGCAAATAAATTTTAACTCAATTTTATTGATTTCAAACAAAATGTGGTTTGTAGATAGTGAAATTATGAAGACATTATTTGATTTATCAAAAACGTTCTATGTAGTATATTAGAAGTTATTAAAGTTCAAAATAAAAAAGACAATCTTTTTCAATTTGCGTTAAAACAGGATAAAATATTTTTTCGGAAAATCCAAAATACAAATTGGCAGGACTAGCGATTTTCGGTATAATTTTTTCAGTGTCTCCAATTCGGTAGGCCAGTCCATGGCAACAAAAATGCCCATTGCATTATTTGTATTTCGCTTGAATTATTTCCAAATAACTATTATTTGTGTGTGTTAATGCCGTCAACAGGTTTTTTGTTGTTGTTTTTTTTTTTTTTTAGTTTTGCAAGCACTCAAACAACCACCACATGCCAGCCTAAATTTAGTACACGCAAATCAAAGTTTCTATCTGCGTGCATGAAAACGAGAATGAAAATGAATTTGACAATCCTTTGCGATTGAAAGTTGGTTAATTTTGTGGGCGTGTCTAATTTAAATTAAAAGGGCGTTTCGCAATCAAACCCTCATTTCGTTAAGCGCAATTTCGCAGACGCACGAACCGAATGAATGTGTTGCGCATACATACATACATACTCACTATCACTCTTGTTTCAATGTATGTGTATGTTTGTGTGAATTTGAAATACTTTACCCTTACTAATAATTTATACATACATAGTTGATGTTGCAGCAAAGCATTAAATGTCGAAGCTTACCTATTGTATCTGCCACATGCATAGCAAAATGTAGCAAAATAGTAAATACGCAAGCCTTAGATACACACATACATACATACATACATACACCCATATATTCATCATAGACAGTTAGGTCAGAGAAGTAGATGGACCTGTCGGCACTGTTTCCCTTGCAATTAATTCAGTTCAAAATATTTACATACTTACTTACCTATAATAATCTCATAAGCGTACATATGTATGTATGTATGTATGTACGAGTACTAATAGATCGCTTGGTAGAAGACAATTGTTTGAGGTAGCTGAATTTAGTGCATTGGTTTATCTACATCGACTGTTGGGAGGAGGAGGAAAATTAATCTAAATATGCATACTCATCAACGTAACACTATTAGGGTGGTGGTCAGCTGAAAAGATCAAAAATTGAAGTAAAGACTCTGGCTGGATTAAAACCAACTTCGTCTTACCAGGGATATTATTTTTATATGTTTTTTTCATTTCAGTTTTTTGAAGAAATTCGCTACAAATTCTATGATGACGCTAGGTTCGCACCTCAGAGGATTTCCATCACAATTCTATGTAAGGAAAGTGGCGACTAGGAATAGCGAAACATTTTCACAACAACACACAATTCAAGCTGTTTTGTCTCGTACCTAGATTTCCGACAGCTCAAATGAAACAGGGTTCAGAGGTTTATATTCTAGAACTGTAAAAACGCAAAACTCTCGCAGATAAGTTTACTTGTGCCTAAAATTATGCAACTATGTCTACTGCTAGATAGCAGTTATAGTCTAGAGCCCTAGAAATTATAGCTGGTTAGCCGCAGTGGAGGAGACTCTGATTCCAAAATAACCACAAATTTTCACCAACACGAAGGCATAAATATGGAATTTTTCTGGAAAGTAACTGGAGCCTAAAAGTATGCAGTACCAATACCTCACCTCACACGGAGAAACAATTTGAACTTGTTTAAAAAGGGCACTTCCTTAAAAAATTGCCCACTTTTCTTTCTTCCGATGAGTACCTGCTGGGAACAAAATTTATGCCGGAGTAATTGATATGTAACTAAACGAAGGCTGCATACTTTTAGGCGTCAACATTTTTTTTTTTAAATAATACAGATTTTTAAATAGTTGGAAAAATTCTGCTTCCCTACAACTTGACCCACCTTAATGCATACCATTATTGCGGCAGATATGCAACAACTTGCCATAGACACTGGCGAAATGCTGATGACAAACCCATTATCAGCAAAAACAAACCGGAGATTAAGTTGGCTGTCTGCGTGTCAAGTTAAACTCAACATACACACATACACATACACGCAGTGGATTAAATGCACGCACAAATACAAATGCGCACGAATTTACACCAACAGTAAATAAATATTATACAAGCAAAGTCAATGTTTAAATAAACAGAGTTACTTACTAACACGAACAGATGAACAACTTAAGCTCTGCTGATGGGCAAACAGACAGTTAAGGACGTCGTTGTATATGTATGTATGTGTGTGCATGTTGTATGTGAAGACTGCCGGACGTCTAAGCTTTAGACGGCGCGTTAAGGTGAGGTATTTAACACGGACTAACACTCTATTTTTTCTGTCTATTTTGGACGCGCTGAATTTAAGTGAGCTTATGTTAGGTAGTGAAAATTTCTAGTTTTGAAGTTTCAGTGTACTATTGCGATTGGCATACGTACTGGTCCGTTTTTGCGCTGGAAGTTCAACAGAGAGCAATGCTTCCAGCAATTGCCACTTTGAGCTAAGTAATAAAATTGAAGTTAAGTTATGTATCGAATAATGGAGACCTAGACTGTGTCACATGAGGATGATATGTTCTAATCACTACTTGACTAGTTATCAAATAGCCCCATTGATTTCTCTCTCAGGTGTCAAATGCCATGTCCCCTACCAACCATGGCTAACCATGGTGAAACTCTGATTCCAAAAATTTACAAATTTTTACTAACACCAACGCATATTTTTAGAATTTGTATGGAAAACGACAAGTGCCTAAAAGTATGCTCTCACACTTACACGCAAAAATCTTTTCAACATGGGTAAAAAGTGAACCTCTCTGAACAAAATTACCCACTTTTTTATCCTCTTTTTTGGTAAGCGCGACTCAATGATTATCCAGATTTTTATCCGATCATGGTTGGCAGGGTCATGGCTGCGTTTCTTTGTATGTGTGTGTGCGCTTTGATTTACATCACTTTGACTCTGCGTATTTTTGAGCACCTTGACAACTGAGCTATGTTGTGCGTTAGAACGCCATTGCGACAAAACCAATTTTCTGACAGTTCTCCGCATTAAACGTCCATGCTTTATTATTCATAAACACACACACATACATACATATGTATGTATAAAATATGTTGTGTTTGAGAATCGGCTACACTTTGACTGTGGCATTGCATAGAATACGCCCATCGCCGGAAATATAATTTCATATTTTGAAGGGGTTCATTGGACTGCCATGATTCATTGATAATTGTTAAGTAAATAAGCGCTTATGTACTACATACATACTTTTTCAAGCGTACATACATACATACATAGACATGTTATACACTGTGTTTTAACTGGTGGTGGTTTAGCTGCTTTTAGATTACTACCGGTGGCTGCGTTGTTGGACTCATTGGTTGGTTGGTTGGTTGGTTTGTTAATTGCTTTTCGCCTGTTGGTTGTTAATCGGCGTCTCATGCAGACTCTTTGATCGTGAGTATGGTAAGGCTTAACAGCTGCAGTGTTTGTTGCACCAAATGTCAAAAGCTTTGAGAGCAGGCGTCCTCACACTTGTGTAGTCTGTTTCTTCTTTGTGATGTTTGGTTGAGAAATAGCTTTGAATGAAGTTTAAGTATCAAGCTTTTGTCTACCAAGACACAAATCATTCAGAAAAGTAGAACAATAGAAGAGCAGGGTCCTGAGTAGGTCTTACACTGGGCTAATTCGCAGACCTTCATCACCTAGGGTAGTCCCTTGCGGTACATCCCTGACTGTCATGAAAGCGATTTGGTATGTCTAGTGGCACTTTCTAAGTCATATCATATCCGTCTTTCGTAAGCAAAAGGAACTTTGGTTATGAGATGGGATAGGCGTCATATCCATAGATCAACCATCAAATTGCACGTCGTTACCCTTTATGGTTTGTAGTAAAATCTTACGAGAGGCATGCCTTGCCGTTGGTATTTTCTATCTTATGAAATTATTCAAAAATTTATAGTTTGAAAAAAACATTCGCGCTAAGAAATATTTGTTTAGAAACTCTTAGAAAAGATTTTTCAAAACAAATTAGAAAATAGAAAACTTTTATAGGAAATTCCGAAAGCTTTTTTCTTACAACAAAACTTGACGAAGCGTATTCTTGTGAACGTTCTATTGAATGTGTTTCCATAACACTTTCCCTTCTTCTATAAAATTTTTAAATTCGTCACTTCTACTCGCTCAGGACTCAGAAGTAAGCAAGTGCCCTTTATTTTATTTGCTATAAAAAATTTTCTTTTTTTCCCACAAAGCTGAGCCACCACTCAACTCTATGTCTTCTCTACACTTTTGGTGTCATGCACCAGACATAAAATTCTTGTCATAACACCCAAAGTGTCATATTAAATGCCTTACAGAAACACACAATTCTCATATTTGAAAAGACACGAGTTGCAAGGAAAATCAAGTAATTAAAATAAAATCAATTTAAGATGTTTAACTTTGCTCATGCAAATAAACATATACATAATTAATGGCAACACCAGACACTGAGGAGTTTAACAAATATACTTACTTCGTATATGGTAGAAATGGAATATTGGGTAGAGATGTTTAAACCCGATACCGAACAGATATAACTGCTTACGAGTTGAATTAATTTGAAAAGCTCATGTGGATGAAAATACAAAACAACATTAAGAAAACAAATAAAAATTACACAAAATCAACCAAATTTTTAAAACCCTTAAGACTCTCATCTTGTGAAGCTAGATTTATATAGGATACAACCATTTTTGAACACTCCAACTCAGTGTCTTCCATCCCGGCAATTTTCCACTGAGTACTTTAATGTCACTTTCATCTCTAATGCATACACCATAGAGTCGAGTTTTGGTTGATACAATAAAATACTGGCGAACCCATAGAAAACCATGAAAGTCAGAGCTACCATAAATGACACAGACGCAAATATAAACATAAATAAACACAAACACGCATAGATAGACAACGGATAGCCAGACTGAGGACAACATACTCTCTCTAGTACAAACATAAAGAGGTTACGGAAATATATATCTACTATGCATGCATAGATACGAGTATGTAAGCACGTATAATAAATAAACTTCACGAATAGCTTTGTACAAGAATGGACTTATGTTGTTGTTGATTATACAGTGAACGATCTCTTAAATGAACAAAGAAAGATATCCAAAACCAGGCTGAAGTTAAAAAACGTGCATTGAAATTAACAGATAACAAATTCGGAAAAAAATTTATTCGTTTAAAGATAGCCTAAGGTTTAACCCATCATAGATTTTCCCAGACCTACTACTAATTTTAAGCAAACATTTTTATCACAGAAATATAGAAGGCAGAGATCATGCGCCAGATTCAATAAACATATTAACTGTCATTTATAAAAATTTTACTTAAATTAGATAGCGATCCTGAAGGCTATCGTGTTGATGATAAAGATGATGATGATTTTCCGGGGTTCGGAAAAAAAGTTTCTGTGACTTTTGTTGGTATTTTGGGAGAAGCTGGAAGAACCTAAAAAATTACCTTGTCATGTTATCCTTTTATTTAGACAATTTCTATTACTTTTCTTCACAACCCATATAATTCTTTTTGGTGATTATATTGATACTATTGCCCAACTCGGTCAGCAATGAAAGTAAACACTGTAACGTCTAGGCCGCGGGCAACGTTGGCTACTGCCGTGGTCGGTGCAAAAGTGAAATGAACAACAAAAGTTGAATAGCGCAAGTTAGGGTATTAAGGTGCATTATTATTAGGTGCATAAAATAATCAAGCAATGTGGTAAATATCGATATTTCCATACATTCACTGATTTGGAGTCACAAAAAGCATGTTCCATCAAAATTGGAGAAGGTATTCTTTTTTCTGCTGACCCCATGAATCCAATTCACTTTTCTGTTGTAGCTTATGATAGACAGTTCCAAATCCAAGTTGAAGAAAACTTATAATTTTCATACTCATGGTCCACATTGAAAGACTTTTATTTTATCACATAGAGCTTTGAAAGCTCAGAAAGGTCAAGCTGACAGCAACCTAGTTAACCAAGGGCAGCCATTGCATTTTTTGGCCTTTACCATTATAGTAAGGACGATATTCTTCACTTTACCAAAAACATATCACAATACCCTAACTTATTCTATTAGTTTTACATATACAATATTACCAATACATGCATGCATAAACAAATACTTACAAACATAAACAATGGCATATGGTGCATTACAATAAATATATTAAGCGACATAGACAGTGCGTGTAGGCTATCGTATATATAGGTACACTGCGTTCAGAAACAATAACACAAAACGTATAGGTCGAAAGCTGAAAGAGTGCAAAACCGATGAAAAAATTTGGAAGTGATAATAAAAACACAGAGACTCTTAAAAAAACTTAATTTTTTCTGGCGCGATGTAACTTGGATTTTTCGGATTGTACTCGTACTACGAGAAGGCTCACGGTCCTTTCTATGGGGTTTCTTGTTAGTTAGAAGTGAAAGCTCTACTTCTCTACTCGCAGCACATAGTTTTAAGAATGTCTACTATAAGTCAACATTATTTTCAAAATAAAAAATCCATTGCTATAGTTTCGCACCGCAGTGTATCACTACACTAGCAGTATGTCTATTTATGTATGTATGGATATGGAGGACATTTGTTATTCAGTGCAACCAAAACACGTTGCTCGGTAGAAAAATATTTATTGCAAAGTTAAAATGAAAATGGCGATTTGCAAATGAGTTGGTCAGGATGGCAGAGGTGTCTATGTGGGAGCATGTATGCATGTATATTAGTGCGAGTATGTGCATATTTGTCTTTATTATTGGTATAATGGTATGTACAACAAGTGGTTATAGGCATTGGTAGGAAACGGTAAAGTAGGCGAACAACAGACACCAGTCGAATGTATGTACAAGCAGCTTGAATGAAGACTGGCCTTTTTGATTGCTCCTTCTACTTTTACTACCATGTTATTGTTGTACCAGCTTGAAATGTGAAAATGCATACATACTTAAATATTAGACAGAACCAACCATTTTTTTTTTTTTTCTATATTTTAATATACTGTAGCTTCTAGAGGTCTATCATTATAAAATTTATACTTTTTAAGACAAATTTCATTTTTGATTTTAAACCTGCAAACTATGGATGTAAAAAAATTTAGCTGCATAATTTTTGATAAACAAAATTTATTTTTAATTTTAAAATCCTTGGACTTATCCGAATTGCTATATCTGGCATATTTATGCCAAGGAATTTTTTTCTTATCGCAATATTTTCCAGAATATAATTTTTCTGAATTATTTTTTTGTGTACCTACTGTTTTTGAAAAAATTTAAAAAAAAATTTACCTTAAAACTTTAGGTTGGGAAAAATTTAAAAGTGCTATTCAACAGTGTTCAAAATGGATAAAATCGGTATTTGAATTTTGTCAAAAGTTCTGATATTTCGGGTTGCATCCGAATTTAAAAAATAGTATTATTGGTTAAGAATAAATTTTTTATAATTTAAGTGCCGTTTTTGTTAGTAAACTTAAAAATTTATCAGCCTCATAAAAAATTTTTTTTTAAAGTTTACTTTCCTAATTAAACCGCTTCAGAAGTGCTGACGTAATAAAATTTTTTTTTGTTCTGTCTAATGTGTATACATATATGTATGTCTGCTCTTATATAGCATGTTGTAAGTTATTTTATTTTGTCACTGTTATTTTATGCTTTTGCATTGCCCATACATACATACATACCTACATACATTGATAAATATATACACATTTCCAACAAATAATTTAATGTCGGTGCCGGTCTGTGTACCACAATGCGGTGTAGGGTGTAGCGGGCGAGGCATATGCGCAATGGCGCCATACACACATACTAAACACAAAACCATAATAATAATTAACGTCTTCAACTTGTCTAGAGCGTATAATCATTCTTGGTGGCGGCGCTGGTGTGCAAGAAATATGCAAAATATTCAATGCATGCAAAATTGCTGACAAAAGCCAAATGGCAAACAGCAAACGGTGACTATATAGGAGAAGTGGTGAAGCAATTTTTTTTATGCAAAAAACATTTGTAAGCTTAAAGAAATTTTTTAGAAAATATAGTCTCAGAAAAACGTTGATCTGTTGTCTATTCAACGATCTTTATAACCAATGACTCAATATTATGAGTCGTGATTTCGACGATCTTGGCTTTTGCTTCCGAGCACGATCAAGGCCTCTTGGTTACTCGATATTCACCATAAAAAGAGATTTCCAAATAAAGAATCTCCTGCATAAATACAACTCAGAACAGACGAGGGGACTTTTATTTAAAACAATCAGCCAAGTAGCCACAAATAGTTGCTAGCAAATTAAAATAAAACAGAACACACGAAAAAGGCAGCCAAAGAGCAAGACAAAACATAAATTGGTATAAGTACGAGTATATAGTCATACTCAGATGCTAGTTAACTAATAAAAACAAAACTTAATGTCATCCACTAACAACAACGAAACTGTATATACATAGCTTTGTCTTAAGTAGAAAGTTTATACTTAAACCGAAAATTTTCATTGCTGCTACAATCTAAAAATGAAAAAAAAAAAAAACCATTTTGCACATTTGAAGTCAAAGTAAGCTAGCCTGGGTCTCCTTCTCTAAGTAACTATGTTTGTATTAAAAGCAATGCTTGTTAGTGTATATACATAATCAACCAACAATTGCACAGCAGTAAAAGGAGCATTCATGTTAAGTCGAATGGTAACATTGAATTGTTGCTCCTCTTGCCTGCCCTACAAAACTTAGCTTTAATGGTTGATGATGTTGGCGTTGCTGCTTTTATGCTTTTGTGTTTCTGCTTTCGGCAATATTGTCACTACCGACGACGACGTAAATTTGCCAACAATTGATGATGACATCAACAAACGACATAATTCCGGAAGTGTGCAACATTTTCTACAACAATCGTTATTCTTTCCTGCACGACTGATGACATTCCACTCAATGGTCATAACCCTAGCGCCCTTAGTTGCTTGCTTTTGTTCGACTCTATTTGTTGGGCTCTATTTTGGGATTTAGTTTTTTTTTTTTGAATCGCTTATCAGTTTTAGTCTCCCTTTTTGTTGGCTTTATTTGATATAATTTGAATGGACTTGTCACGTTGGGAGTCATAGTAGTGAAGAAAAGCAACTAAAGCGGCAAGTGAAAATAAATTTTCCTGAATTTTGTTTCGTGACGTCTGTTGTTGAGGCAAAAATAAAATAATAAAATTATATTCGTTAGTATACGAGTATTCGTGTGCTCATGTTATGCACATTTTTTGGTCAAAATATTTTAAGAAAAAAAAAAAAAAAACTCAGCTCTTTGAAATTTGAAAATCTCATCCATCTGCGAAATTAAACAAAACTAAGCGATTTTCACAATACCCAAAACGGAAACGACGCAAATCGCCATTTTCGAAAAACTTAAAATCTCAGAGAAAGAACTTAAAATAAAGAATTTTTAAAGCAAGGTATTTTCAGAAAATTTTGATTTTTAAAATATTGTGTTAGATTAAAATGTAATATTAAAAAATCTCAAGACAGTGCATTGAAAATGTGTTTGAAATGTTTTGAATAAAACAGTTTTGAAGCCCATTTCGTTTTCAAATATAAAAAAAATGTATGTCAAAAAATCTTCGATTTGAGTATTGCAAAACGTTTTTGAAAAATATTTAGCAGCAACTTCGAAAAGGACATGAGAAAAATTACTAAATACAAAAAGTTCAAAAATTTGAGATTAAGAAAAGTTTCTGAGAAATAATCAACAACCAGTTCATAAGCACTCAAATTTTTGAATATAAAAAAAATTTAGTGTAAAAAAAAATTTCAAAAATAGTGTTGAAAATTGTGTTTTAAAAAATTTAAAAAATTAAACGCATTTTATAATATTTTATTTTATTAAACCAACAAGATCAACAATTATAAGAAATTTCAAAATTTGGTGTTGAAATGAAAAACTTTTCTGAATTAAAAGCAATTTTGAAAAATTCCAAAATTAAGTTTCGAAAACATCTTTGAAGAATATGTGGTCTCCTTATTTATTTATTACCAAAATACAAGTTTAAGTATGGAATAAAATTGAATACAAAATTAGAACATTAATTCGCAAATATCTTTTAATTCCCACTTCCACTAACCACACACACAATTACCTTCTTTGATAAGAGTTTGCTTTGTCATTGTTGTTGTACCGTTGTAGGTATACATATTTTCCATTAAATAAACTTCCGCTCATACCCAGGTACACGATCCGTGTGCGGGTGTCTTCAGTGACTTGCGAATCGTGCACAGCAACCACTTACTTCCAATCTACGAGTACATGGCACCGAATGTTATTATAATGTTTGCTCTGTTGTGCTCTATTTGCACTGCATTTACCACTTGAACTCCAAATAAACGGAAGCATTTACATGTCCTTGACTGTATTGCGTGTTGTTAAAGGATATACATATTGTATAAATAAATATGTTCGACTTAGTCCGCTCCTATACACTAACAATGACAATCTGGTTGCCAATTGCTTGTTTTCCCATTTTTTTGCTTAGTTTTTTTTTTTTTTTCTCTTCCTTTTTACTTGTCTATCATTGAAGTATTCGTTTACCGTGTTTCTGAAGTATGATTTATACGTAGAACGTGTTGAAATGCATAAATAAGCATTTACAATATAATATTAGTATCGAATAAATGCAATAAGTAGTTAAGTACTTTTGAAAGCTTTCAATTTTCTAGGAATTTTTTCAAGTTAGTGAAATGCGATTGAACTACTTATTACTTATGCAAACATACATAAATCTATTATATATCAAATCGAAATTGTAAGCATAAAAGAGAGAACGCAATAAAAACTTCAAATAATAGCATTTAGGTTAGATTGAACTAGAAGTTTAGTGAAGATCTCTCACAGACTAAAAGTACCTAATCCATAGGTTTCTAGAAATTTTTGACGAACAGGAAACTTTATTTGTGTTGAAGTACCACATTATATATTTAGGTAACGTGTCATAATGTCAATGGAATTGATGCACTTTTGCAAAGAGAATTAATGTCAATGACCTTAATTCTCAAAATATTATTATTATTTTTTTTTTCAAATTAATTTGAAAGTTTATGTTATGATAATCAGCGTCATTGACTTTAATTCTTTTTTGTAAACGATATGCGAGTTACTGTTATTGACATTAATGCCATTGACCTTATGACTCACGACCTTTCTTTAACATCAAAATTTTCTTTTGAATGTACTTAATTTAATTTTACCTTTAATTTCAAACAACTTAGCAGGTTTCTAGATGAGTCACCAAATAAGTAAGCCTATCTAAAATTAAAAAAAAAAATGAATTCTGGAAAATATTTCATTTAGTTAAAATTTTTTTTAAATGTGCGAAATTTTTGGGTCAGTCTGGAAACACTAATGGTAAAGATTTTTAGGAAAGAGCTTTCTATATTTTTGCTGGGTAAGCTTTCGTAACATATTTTTCACACTGTGACCGTCTTCGTTGAAAGAGAATTCTCAAATTTGCAACATTTTTGGGTGCATATTGATATACGCTATTATAGAAGTATAGTTTTATAATAATAATACTTTTATGTTGGGGTGCAGCTAGCGCTTTTCGGCTCTTACCTACGCAAGGGCGGTTGTTTTTTTCAGTTATTTTAAATAAAACTTAGTTATGTTAAAACAACAACAACAAATACATTTTCATAAGTAGATTCCCCTCTATGGTAAAAATGTCTGCTTTTTCCCCCCGGGTAGGTATTCGCAAAGGCCCCGAGTGTTCGCGAAGGCCATCACTTGAGTATTGCTTTGTCGCTGAGAACAACACTGAGATGCTTTAACATATAAATAACCCTCTCCTTATTTGCAAAAAACTTAGTTACTAAAGTTCGTAGCTTATAAGTCACGAAAGCTAATTATGCAAAAACCTTATGAGAAAATAAAGTCTTAATCAAAACTTCAAAACATTTCTACTAGAACTCGTAAATGGCACACAATACTATAAAGAGCTTTCCTCCTCTATAAAATCGTCATACATAGAAGGGTTGCTTTTGAACTTATAAATGTAATTGAAATTTATGTTCTTACATTTTGAAGTATTTGCATATTTAACTTTGGCTGTCGTCCCTTTTACTTTTCAAAAGTGCACATGCACCAGCTGTTTGTTTTAATAAATACAATATTAAACCTTATGTTGTATTTATGTAACGCACCCTTATTTGTTTGCGAATGTTACTCTACCTTTTTTGGTGAGTACTTGATGTGAAGTATGCAAAAAAAAAAAAAAAAAAAAAAATACAAGCAAAAGAAGAAAATAATGCAATAAAATATGTAAGACTAAAGTTGAATAAAGCTACTTACCTGCACGCGTGTCATTTCCAAAATTGAATGTCTACACAATGAAAGTATATAAATAAATAAATCAATATATTTATAGCAGATATACAAATATAACCAAGTAGGGTGAAAGCGAGGAATTTCGAATACAGTGACACATGAACTTAAGTGCACTTAAAGTATTATTTTTATTTACCCTAGCACCAATGTGAGTAAGTCTGAGTATTCACTTCGTTATATATATATGTATTTATGTTCTCAAAAAAATGTAGTAAAGTCTAACCCCTGTTAAGATATTAGAGTATTAAGATCGACTGATGCTGGACCCGTTTTAAAACAAGGGAAGAGATTTGCAATTACTACGATATGTGACCTCTACCAGCTTTGAACGCTTTATCCTTAAATAAATTGTCGGAATATTTCCATAACTGTCTATGAGTAGAAGAGGCAGAACTAGATAGCGAGTATTCGGGGGAAAACAGAGAAAAAGGAAGTGATAGACGAGAAAGTGGATAGGCGGAAAAGGGACAGAAAAATTAAAGATGAGTGAAAAGAAGAGAGATAATCAAACTAGACTACCAGGGATAAAGTACTGAAGACAGAGAGGGTTAGGGGAACAAAGAGAAAAGGAAGTAGAGGGAGAAAAAAAGGACTAGGTTTGCAAGTGAAAATATGTAACCATGAAAATTTGTCTAGTTCTACATTTTGAATAGAATAAAACATATCTATTGTTGCTTCCATTCGATCTAGCAGTCATTATGCAAATATGTAAAAGTCCGGCAGGTCTCATTGATACAACGGAATTCAAAAGTCATATTTTCTTCCGCCCAAATTCGATATTCTGAGCTCCCTTATAAGAGCTTGAAGACTGGCAGATTGGAAAAAGACAATGTTTCTAGTACAAAGTGATTACAGGAGGCATCTAAGCATTGATATTACCTTGGTGCTTCAGGCACAAGTGCTCATGAACGAAGGTCAAGCTTAAATTAGTTTGTAAATTGAAATGTACTTAACTCTCACAATGGTCGAACGCGGTGCCATTGTAAATTACCTTTCCAATTGTGATGTGCTATAGACACTGCCGTCTAATGGAAACTTCATTTAGATACCCATTGCACAAAATTTTTTAAAAAATTTTTTTTTTTTCATTTTTTACACATTACAAATACACACAGCATACCAAATTCAGTTGTTTTACCGCGCTGAAGTGAATTCACTCTCGTCATAATGCGAAACAAAGGGGAAAATAAACATAGGTTTATGAGATACTCAAAAACCTCCCACAAAATTGCTTTGTAACATAGAAGCCTACGCCTACCAACTGATGATTCTACGTGAGTTTTGTTTGCACTTCTACTCGATCATACCAGATACAGTTAGGTGTTTTTGTTTTTGTTTTTGTTTTTTTTGCAAGGAAAGTGTAGTACGTTGTAGTTTATTTAACGCTAGTAGCTATAGACGGTAGCAAAAATTTCATGTTGTATGCATGAATTTGTTTGAGGCATAAAAAACAAAAACAAAAAAAATATATACGCCGCCGTCATCATTGCCTTTGTTGCCTTGCCAGTGAGTCGTAATGCCGTTAGCTAAAGAACTCATATTCTCAGATGCAGTGGTGCGGTTATCGTTAAAATCTCATGTGTGGTATGATGGGTTAGGCGGTGGACGGAGGTGGTGGCTGATGGCTGATGGTTGGCTGCCTGTTTGACTACCGCGTTGTTTGAGATCTTTGCTACATGTTGCATGCCTAACGGCATTATTTGTCTACGGTGTGTCGACTCACCGTTACTACTGTTACTATACCAATATGTTTATTGTTCATATCCTGTTTGCGTTTTCCAGTGTATCTATGGGTTCAAAGAAATTTACTACATCTTTTGCAATAAAAATTGCAGCAACAACAATAAAGTTCACCACATCAAAGGTATTATGGGAGAAATAGTGAGTAAGTGGCGCCTGTGGATGCTTAGTATTGGCAAATCGGATCGGGAGAACTGGGTATTTAAAGAACTCGCTGTTTTTCGCTTTTTAATATAATATATAGAGCTGAAATCCGTTAAATTGAAGTGCCAAAAGAGCGAGTTGAATGGAATCGGATGATGATAATATATTCAAAAGTGTGGAATGATTTGTTGTAGCAAAGAAAAGAAAGAACGACTTCCAGATAAACAGGTATGAGGAGACCTATACCTTTCTTCAATACAACGAAAATCTAAACATTTTTGGAAAGTGCACACAGTCCGCTTTCATTTATCTGGGAAGTGATCTTAATAAGGATTGTAATAGAGTTACGGCAATAATACCAAAAAGCGTTGTAAAGTATCCGTCTATGGGTTCAAAGAAATTTACTACATCTTTTGCAATAAAAATTGCAGCAACAACAATAAAGTTCACCACATCAAAGGTATTATGGGAGAAATAGTGAGTAAGTGGCGCCTGTGGATGCTTAGTATTGGCAAATCGGATCGGGAGAACTGGGTATTTAAAGAACTCGCTGTTTTTCGCTTTTTAATATAATATATATAGAGCTGAAATCCGATTCTATAAGAAGCGTTAAATTGAAGTGCCAATAAATCGTGTTGAACGGAATCGGATGGTGATAATATATTCAGAAGTAACTAAGAAAACAAAAAAGATAAGCAGGTATGGGGAGACTCTTGACCTTTCTTCAATACTGCGAAAATTTAAACATTTTTGGAAAATAAACACAATCTGCTCCCCATTATCTGGGAAGTGATCTTAATAAGGACTGTAAAAGAGTTACGGCAATAATACCAAAAAGCGGTGTAAAGTGTCCTTTTACTGACGATCAAAAGAAATCGTTGAATTGACGCGCATGGGTCAAGCCACAGCCGTAGGTGAGTCATACAAAACGAGAGCCGAAGCTTTTGAAAAAGGATAGAAAGCATCAGGTTGAAGCCCGAAAACCTCTTATGCCACGTATTTCACGCTCCATAGAAGGAGCAAAATGACCTTCGCCCATGCAACATGATTTCATGCCGGGACAAATCAGTTCAAAACTCACACTAACTAACCGGTTCATTAAGTATTTGAAATCGCACATCTCTAATGGAAACTGATATTTGTACTTTTGGCGGCTGCTAGGTAATTTCGAGTGCTGTGTTAGAATCATATCATATGGTGGGGTGTAGCGATAAGCCGAAACCACTCAACCTGCTGCAGATAATGGACTAACTTCCATACATATATCGACATACATATGTACATATGTTTTACTTCAGCTAAATGTGTGCGCATAAATGAATTCATAAACTTGAAATAAGCCCTTAGTGAAGGCAATTTGGCGACGTTAGATGCTATTTTTACAACAAAACATACAACCATACATATTTACTTTGTTCTAGGGTTCATTGCTGTCAACTCATACCATTTTCCTTAATCCTGACAATCCGCTCTATTTTGTGATTGCATTTACCGTTGACACTTTTTGTTGTTGTTGGTTACCTGATTGTGTTACATTATAATTTTTACTCAACGCGCTTACTAAAGGTGATAGTATCTATGTACATATCTGTGTATATTTGTACATACATATCACCCCTAATGCGTCACCTTTTCGTTTGTGCGCCATAAACGTCTACAAATGGAAACATATTTTATGGTATTATTGAAGCAGTTCATCAGCTTCTGTGCTTTCCGGGCTTTAGCAGCGTATAAATCTTGAGGGTAATTCACTTGCAGAAAATCAATGTGCACTTTATTTATTTGAAATTGCTTTTAGCTGAGACATTCGATTTGCAAACTTCAGTACCAAGTTTCGTTGTATTGGAAAAAGCTGATTCAAGAAACCCAAAAGTTTTAAGGCCTTTAAGACAGCGCCAAGCTTACTTTAATAATATTCTAGTAGGAATCGCGGATGAGGTCGATTATTCAGTTTTTCATATCTTTGGCCATAATAGTTTAGGTTATAGTAGCAGCCCTAGTAGCACAAGAGGCTCAATAACAACGCCTGGCACATCATATCTCATTGTCTGAACTTTGAGTCGAAAAGTTATACACTTATTCCTACCCAATTCTAATATACTATTGCTGGCGAGTCTGTGCCGTCTATACCTCATTTGATAATCTCATTCATATTGAACTTAAAAAATCTTTCTTCCTCTATTTATTTGAACTCACTCTCATAGGAGCAGGTGTGTGTACGGTAGATTAGGATACGGAAGCCTTTATGGCATTTGCATATACTCGTACATTCATACAAATCCAATGTAAATTTATTTATTTCTACTTCGAAGTGAATTATAATATTAATTGAATTGTCACTATAAACAATTGTTTGGCCATGTCAAAATGCGTGAACAGCCAACAGCGGTAATCGCACCTCGTGGGTATAGGTATTTACCCAATAAAAAATTGTGTAAGAACGTAATCGTGACTGCAAAAAGAGCAGTGACCGGAAAGATGCAAATTTATGTGATTGTTATGTGTTGGTAATTTGCAGCTGCTAATTTATGTAATAGGCAATTAATATAGCAGTGCTGTGAGCTATTTGAATTTTATTATATCACATGCATTTGAATGCTTTTAAAAGGTTGTCAGCTATTTGCAATTTTATGAAAAATTTTAAAAATTAAAAAGAAAAAAGAATTGGTTGGATTAATGTAAGAAATTTTCTTAAACGTTCAAGCCTTGTGGCAATGCAAATTAACTATAGGTTCTAAAGGTAAATACATACATAGTTACAATTTAACCCCATTCTTATACTTGTTGAATAAATAAAATAATACCATAATGAGTTCAGACCTCATGCCATAAGCCTTATATAATGTCACATTTATTTTCTGGTTGCATAAACATTAACATCTTTATCGCAAATTGTAAACTACACCAATAATACTAATACTTGCTACAATTATTGTAAATGCAAATGTATACAACATAATTAGTTGCGACAGCCAAATGATGTACGGCATAAAGCAAACAGGACACTACGATGGGTTGATGATGCTACAATGGCGCTCGTACGTGCATATAAATGCATGCGTGTGTCCGTTGTGCCTGTGTGAGTATGCCTTGCCAGGAAATTGGCAAACGTTTTATAGTCATTACAATGGAAAATGTTAAAGTGTTTTTTTTTTTTGTTTTTTATTCTGTTGCATTTATTACACGGCGGCAACTTTTGAATCGTATAATAAACTTTTGTAATTAAATGACAGTAACAACAAAAATGTTTGCAGCAGTAAGTGCTACGAAAATAACGGCTAAATGAATGGATTTAATTTTCGTAATAGCTTGGGCTCAACACCACGCATATAGCAGCGGTGCCCAGGCATTCACGCTGATTGGCTGTATATGGAATGGTGAGAAGAATTGTCCGGCCGCTTGGCACCAGGATAAATGGCACCGAAGTTAACGCTAGCTTTGTAATATATATGTTTGTAGGTACATAGGCACGTGTATGGAAATGTGTGTGTGTGTGTAAATATTTATATTTACCACTCGGTTGAAGTTAGTAGTAGCGGACAGTGTCACAACTGGTATGTAGTCTTAATCAAGCATGTCGGCCAATTTTACTTTTGCCTTGCAAGCAGAAGTTTCTCGCTAGTCCGAAGTACACCCCAACTGACGCCAGGTAGATTTCTTGGAACGTGCCGAGCATTCGAATTTTTGATGAGGTGAAATACTTTCGTGATGTTCCGAAAGCTTAATTTAAATAAAATCCTAAATATTGTCATCGGAATCCTTTCAGTACAGAAGCAGTTGTCAGGTAGCAAAGTTTGAGGGATCTCTTTTGAGGAGCGCCAAACGGACGACTATCCTTTCATACAATTATGCCCCACTTCAGTCTAGTTAATTTGCAAGTAGCCCAACCCCATTTCTATAGCTGGGTTATCCACATGTGTGACACTTCGTGAGCATGTTTGACTACTCTAATGCTTTTAACATACCAAAGTTGCGACGTGTCCAAGCCGTTTGTCGCCAGCCAGCATAAATTTCAATTCAAACAAAAAAAAAAAAAATGTGCACTGTAAATTATATATTTGCGCTACATATGGGGGCTATATAAATGCCTCATATAAGTATAAAAACGAAAATAAAAATTTTATATTTTATGCGCGTAGTAGAAAAAATTGCTAAATATTTTCCCATTCACCTGAGCGCTGCACTTTTTTTATTATTACTACTAAATGTAATTGTTGTATGCATTTACAGCAATTACTGACACCCTCGCCAACTATACAATTTGTAGGACTTGTTGTGTAGGAGAAAGATAGAAATATATTAGCAGCAATAACAATCGTATATAGTTACAGGTAGATATGTATGTGTGTTCAAACATGCGTGCATACGTCAAAGGTGCTCATGAAACTAGTCCTGAGATGGAAGAAGAGAGAATACAAGACGCATAGATGAGAATAGTGAAAAGTGAATATGATTTTAAATAAAGATCCAAATAGAAACTGGTAGAAAAGTAGTGATAAGCGACAGCTTTTAGTCGAAAGTTTTTTTATTGACTTCATTTGGTAAGTCTGTCAAACGATCAGCTGTTGTGAATTTGACAAAGAAACGGCAGATTTTTTTTAAATTTTTTATACTGTTTTGATGGATTTAATTTCACGCAAAGAAGAATAATTTTCGCTGCTTTAATTAACAACATCCTTAAAACTGTTTGTACTACAGAGAGATTTTTCAAGAGATCTAAACATTACGTTGAATTTTGGAGAAAATATTTTAGCACTCTGGAATTTTCCACTGGGCTTGCTACTCTCACTACAAAAATGTGAGCACACACATGTTTTTCTCAGTGCAATTTGGGTGTCCCCATGGAACGTGCAACCCTGCTGACAGGCTATAATTTTGAAATTATGGTCATTCAAGGTAAAATTTAAAAAATTGCGGTATTTAAATTTGTCAAAGCATTTCTTTGTATGAACATTAGAGCGTACTGAAAAAAGGTGTACTCCGCACATATTCATAAGTGGAGTGTGGTGCTAAGTCATCTTCGGTGTCTTTTTTAGCTGTCGAATCAACTATAATCGTTCTTGTATTTGTTAACTCTATAAGATTTTGGAAAAAAAGAACAACTCTTATTTGAAAGTAATTTTAATATATAAATTTGTTGCTGATGAATAGCAAACACCACCGCCATTTACAGCGAGAGAGCGCATTTTGACATTTTGTTGAGAGAGAACGAATTGCCAATTTTCGTTAAGAAAATTTCACTCAGTACAACGGGCGTGTAAAAACAGCTGATTGTGACATAAAAAACCAACAACAAAAAATCAAATTTTTTAACTGTTAACCATTAAAAAAAGCAACAGCTGTTTTGCTGCAAGCTTTTACTGATTTCTTTTCGGTGGAAACTTTTTACTTTTTGAGTCTCGAGAGAGAATACAGCTAATCAGTTTAATATGGAAAAAGAAAATAAGAGTAAAGGATTAAAAAATTTGTTCAGCGTATTTAAGTTTTTTCAAACTATGTATGTACATAAATTTATTTAAGATTTTGAAAGACTATTTTAAAAAGGTCGTTGTAAAACGAAATTTTGTTTATCGATACACTCTAATATACTCATGTATGTATTCTGAGTGTGAATTGTGTTATTTCAATTTCAGAAAGTTGCACCAATGACTCAGCTTTTGCAATTAAACGTTGTACACTAATATTTTCCTAAAAAATTTCAACATGAACAATTCAGATATGCGATGATAAGCTAAATGTTGAATAAATATGAAAATTAATTCATATTCGTGTATGTTGAATGAGACATTTGACGACTCAATTTTTTTTTGTTTGTCATGGAAGCAACTGCGTACCAGGCGTGCTTTGAGGGAAATTGTAATTTTGTGCTGCAAGACTGGTATGTCCCCGCCTGTCCACAATCTGTTTTATCATACCTTAATAATAAACGAAATGAGAGGAGCAGCGCTGACAAATAGTTTTACGGATTATACACAGTTGTGGATAACAAATTTTTCTTGAATGGAAGCGCAGATAAACATGCGAATAAAAAAGGTATTAATGTTGCTTATGATGAGGAGTAAAAGAGAAATATCTTTAAACACAAGAATACCATAAAAAAAAATTTTTTATGACTACTAAAATCTTCAAAACGGTTAGATCAACCTAGATATCAAGTTCCAGCAATCTACAGCCAGTAGTTAATCAGAATAGGCTGCGAGTCCTAGAACAAAATAATCAGCATTTATATGTTACTGCTGTACGATATGTCCTTTGCCTTATCCTAGCCTATCTACTTTTTAATTATGTATGCACAACGCACGCCATATTTAATTTAATAACATGCTAAATAATCGCATTTCTGATTTCAAAAAATTTTGAGTAACTATTTGCGTACGAAATTGACCATAATTGGACGGAACATTACAGGCAATATAACAGCTAAGCATTGTTTCCACAATAATTGTATCTATCTATTAGTGCGTTTACTAAGCAAATATAAAATGTGTAATTAAACTTTGCATAAATGCCATATGAGTTGTTGTACGGCAGCAATAACAAAACACAAAATAGCTTAGTAACGCATTATACTGTTCGGCCTTTTCAGGGTTGCCATCTAACCTAGAAATAAACTTTCAAGCAGTTAAAGGAGATTTTTTTTTTTTGCAAACATTTAGCGACTTAGGAATAAAATAGCAAAATTAATTTTTTTGTTGAAATTTAAAACTTTTTTTGAAAACCAAGTATAAACTTGTCGCTTGTACCAACAAAAATTTTGAGCTTTTCTAATTCTTTCTGCTGTTAAAAAATGTGTAGAATTTTTCTTTTAATATTTATTATGATTACCAAGTTGATTACTTATATTTTGGAAAAGTTTACTAATGATTGATTACTCATAATTCTCGGTTTCTAATTATTACATTACAAGCCGATATAAAAATATAAAAAAAAAACAAAAAAATTGTTCTTAACTTAATTAATTTAATTTAATAATTTTTTTTTTAATATAATTTTTTTTTTCAATTATTTCCCTTGTTTCTTAAAGTAAAAGTTAAAATTAGAAAAAAAAAATAATTTTTTTGTGTTTGATTAGTTTTTGGTATTATTGCTGATAAAATTTAAAATAAACTAGGTTAATAAAAAAAAAGTCACAAATAATAAAAAACAATTAAAAATTCTTTTGATAATTTTTTTTTTTTAATTATAATCAATTAATAAAAGCGCAATTTCGAAACAATTCATATAAACATTATTGACTGAAATCACCATCCAATCAATTGATTACTCAACTCTAATGGGAATTTAACCAGTCTCACATAAACTTCGAGCATAACTATTCAATTCGTTTCCTGCTATTAAAATGAATAAGCATGTGAGTGAGCGAGCGAGCAAGAAATATTTCACCAACTCTACAAACTATAATATTTTCTATAATTCTATAATTCTGTTGTTTATTTTTTTTTTCTTTTTATAAAAAGGTATACATACATAGTATCTAAGTGGATTATCCAGCATACTGGCGCAATGCCTTTAGTCACGTTAATCCCACGGGATTTGCTCACCTGACGGCGAATTTTGTGCAAATTCGAGACAAAAATAAATGCAACTGCATATTAAATGAGAATTTTTATAGAATATCCTTTACATATATGTATGGCATACGGTATGTGCCTGTGCGGACGTTCATACATATGTGAATAGATACATTTCACAAAGTATTATATCAGGATATAAATAAATATGCGCAAGGCTTTTGGCGCTAATGCACGCACCACCAGCAGACATGGAAATTTAAACTATTTATGTGAAAAAAAAATAAAAATGTGATCGAAAGGCTTATAACAAGTTTATAAAAACCGTATTCGTCATTTCGATGGTGGATAAAAATTTTTCTACTTTCCTACAAATATGTTTTGAAAGCAAAAAAAAAAAAAAAAGTTCACACAAGAACAATTATAGTATTAGTATGATCTTCAAAGAAAATTGTAACTGATTTAAACAATAGTTTATAGAGTGGAGGAGAGTATGTACCAATAGACATCAGCCTCTGGCCGGAGATGAGAGATGGTAGCAAAGATGGTGGTAAAGCAAATACATATAAGTGAAAATCATGATGAAGAACGGCAAGTTTGGTGAGAAAGTGAGATGAAGTAGATAGTAAAGGGAGAGACCGGAAAAAGAAGAAAAAAAGAGAAACTCATGTTGATAAGGGGGACCAAAACGTTATCTCAGAGTCTTTGAATTTATTGGGACTTTTTTTTGGGACTGTTACTAACAGATATAAGGCAAAATGTTGTATATATATATATTAAAAACAATGATATCCAAACAACCTACACATACCTACTTAATTATATCTTCCTATGTCCTCTTGAATTTCGAATGATGGGTATTAGCTTTCAATAGAAGATAAAATTATAAAAGCTCATACACACAAGTTTACGTGCATTTGCGAAATGCCTAGCATGAAATACATCCAATTTTCCCTTCACTTGAAAATCTCCCCATGCATTGATTTAGCAAAGCGTATATAATTACTTTACCTAAGCTTGTATTAAAAGTCCATAAATTCAGGCACAAGTCACCATAGCAACATTATACAAACGGTCAAAATGTTCATAGATGAAACACTAATTAATACCTACAAAATTGGTACATAACTATATGAACAAATACTTGTCTCTAAACCATTCATAACCGCATGGTAACATATGAATTATCTCGAACTACAACAGTTTGCACTCCCTACCATGAATAAATCTCTTACACAAGTAACGTATTTGTTAGAAACAGATGGGCACTATGCATTTTACAAAGAGAATAAAGCGTTCCTTAGACAGATAGAAAAGAAAAGATATACGAAGGCTGCAACTATGATCATATACAAATTTTGGGATGTATAGAGAAGAAGTCTTTGGCCGTAAAGTCGCAACATGTGAAAATATACAACCATAAAAGCATCAAATCCAACGATGACTCTCCCTCCAACCTCGAGTCTCTTTGTATCAACAAGCACTTTTGGCTGCAACCTGCCCATGTATGCTATGTAGACAATTATGGGGAAATATAGAACATGCCTCTTCAGATTACTGACAATGTTAGAAATGCGCTAATGAGCAAATAAGCTGGCTTAGCTCACCTCATATTACATCGACTTAGCAAAATGGTTGAGTGAATTGAAGTATAAAAGCCTTCTTTCCCCATTTACAGCGTTATCAAGCAACTTACTTATGTTATTACACAAAATGCTAAGGACTAGACGTCTGACGTGGGATAATCGTGGCAAAAAAAAAGCTTTTAAAAATTTTGCACTTTTTCGGGTTTGAGATAAAACTGTAAATTATTTTAATGGAGAAAAATTTAGTAACAAACAAAAATAATTTTGTGTTTTTTTTTGTATGTCGCTAAGTGCTTATCTTGGCTACGCGTGCAGAAACTCTGATTCCATAAATTCGAAAAAAAATTTAAAACAGCAAGCGCCTAAAAATATACAGACCTTCAGACCTCACACACATGTACAGGCAAAAACATTTTCAACATGGTGCAAGAGTGATCCTCTGCGAAAAGAAGGGACCTTTTTCTCTAACCGCAAGCGTCGCTCAACGTCCAGATACTTATAAATTGCTGGTTAGCAGTGAGTCTAGTTATAAGAACAAAACAAAAGGTGTCGACACAGAGGTACTTTGTTGCATAGTTTTAGGATCCTCAAGGTCACAATAGTGTTCGTAAATTTTTTTTGTTGTTCACAATCGTGTTTCACGATATCTTGTTTATAAATATTGGTTACAATTATGTTTAGAAAAAGGGGAGCTAGAAAAAATAAGATACATTTTACGAATTTTTCGAAAAAATTATGGAGACTTTATCTTTGGCGATTTTGTGACACTTCCAATAATAAATTGATTCAAGGAATTTCGGTTACGAATATTATTTATTCATGTATTTAGGAATTTCTTTGAAATAAAGAGGCTCTACCCTATTGGGAAACCTATTTGGTTATGTCACTTTGGCAAACATATAGCATACATACATACATACACGTTCTTGCTATCAAGCTTTACTTTCACAAAAAAGCGGTTGCTTGTTGATTCCCATACTGCAAGCAAGTTTTAGTCATAGTAACCGGCATCATTCATTTTTTATGAAAGACAAAGGTCTGTCTAAATTTACTTTTGGTAGTACCAGACAATGGCGACCATTTGCACACACAAATTTGTTTGTATGTGCAGGTGCGCCTGTACCGCAAAGCTCGTCTATTCCCATACACATTCCCATAGCCACATATGGATGTGGTCTGTCTACTTCTGAGAGCGAATTAGTCTACATATTTACTGGTGTTAATTATGATACGCATATTTTACTCTTCGTAGGGTAAGTAATGTAGGCCAGGTACGCTGCGAATAATTCGGTTTATTCATGTCAATTTTCTACAACAATACAGCAATATCTTTATCATCATTCCTCTGTTATTACAGCTTTCTTTTGCTGCATATAAATTGAATAAAAGTTGAATATTGTAATAATTTTAATTGTTCTGTTTTTATTCGGAGTGGTAATATTCGCATTCGCTAATGTTCGAAATATGACATTCGTTACATCTCTACTCTACACAATTCATACACTTGAGAACGTATAGGGTACATTAGTGCTTTTATTAGCTAACTATTAATTACATTTTTCTGTTGATATATTTGTGAGGAATTGTTTTCCATATCAACCGCCTTCCTGTGGCTCATATTTAAATGGGGAGAATAGTGTTTTTATGCTGCAACATTTTGCAATTAATAATTAATCTCTTGGACTAATCGAAAACGTGCTAATACAATGAAATATGTTTATTATATAGCTTAGAATAATTTTTTATATCTCTTGGAGTTTCTGAGTCACATTGAATTCTGCATATCCTTCCAGCGCATTTCGTGATGCTTTGAAACACTTTGCCAAAGGTTTGACTGTTTAGTGCAATGCAATTCAACTATCAAGTGAAACTAGAACCACCTTGCGTATAACAAATTTTACCATATTTGACTTCTGTACTCAGTAACAGGACAACTATAGAACAAACAATAAACACCGTTAAAGATTAAATGAAATTTATCACATCGAAGTTCTAGCAAACATTACTCCAAAACTTATCAATCTATTCAATATACACCATCCTGTTGTTGCTTGAAAGCTCTTAGATTCATCAACGTTAATTTCAGAAAAGTTTCATGTAACAAGACATTAGCAGACATACGTCGGAACTTATTTAATCAAATCATTTATCACATGTACACTTATTTAAGAATTTTGGTGAGTAAGGAATGTCATCAGCTTGTCACGTTATCCTGATATCATGTTTTCGGTTTGTTTATTCCATTTACATATATCTGTAGTTAATTGTTTTGTGGGAGTTGATCGCTTGCAATCTGCTTCAAAAGTTTGCACTCACATAAACACTTTGGTGCGTAATAAGTTGGTCAAAGGATCAGAGACCTCCAACGACATTGTTAAAGCGGTTGACAGCTAACAGCGAAATACTTCAACTCTGAGTTAACTTCAATAACATACTGATGTATGGATATGTCACTTCTCTTGATGGTTTTCTAAGAGATAAAAATAGAAGGATTTCAGGCTGTGTGCCCACCGTGGATTCAAATATGATTTAAATTAAGCCCGAAATCAATTTGTCAATATCGATTGATTCAGAGTTGTTGGAAAAGTCAAAGATAAATCAAATTATGTATTAAAGGTAAGTTCAGGCTGAACCCAATCCTTGTACGCTTAATTACTTATGATCATGCCACTTAAAAACACATGTCATATCGTATCCAATAAAGTGATAATTTTTATTATCTAGATATTGTTCTATGCAGCATCCGACCTACCATACCCTGTAGGTTGTTTCCATCTCTGAATGTGCCTTTCGATCAGTTTATATCGATAGCTATTTTTAATTAAACATCACATCACATCACATCACATCACATCACATCACATCACATTACATTCCCTACATCACATCACATCACATCACATTACATTACCTACATCACATCACATCACATTACATTCCCTACATCACATATCTAACATCAATGGAGATGGTAAAAAAAAAAGAAGCAAAATTGCTACAAACAAAAAACATAACATCACATCACCGCATATCACATAACATCATATCACTGCAGAATATCATAACATAAATAACAAAGCCTTTCTCTTACTTAGTAACAATTGTAAGTACTTAAATAAGATACCAACTTTTGATTAAGCACACTGACTATTATGTCTAACACAAACCGTCATAGCAAAATCTTAATAAATTTGAATGCTTACAGTCAAAATGGCATGTGATTGCTGAAAAGACTGAGTTGGCAGATTTGTAAATAAAAACCAAAATATACCTTTGTTTACAGCCTTTTACCAAATTAAAAACACTTTGTTTATTTACCGTTAAATCCATCTGAAGAGTAAAATATATTATATTAAAAGATAAAATAAAACAAAAGGATGTTTATTGCTGTTAAAGCAATACAAATGGGTTTTTATTGAAAGCGAATCAAGGCCGCACGGGCACTTACTACGCGCAAATATCGTTTTATGTGAGTATACCAGGCTGTGGCAAAAAAAATTTCATTTATTTCAATTCGATAGATATTATTTTGCTGAAAAGTGATGAAAAATACCAAGCGGAGACTACACAAAACAAGTAGGACGAGCCAATTCATAGGGAATACTTGAAGCAACTCACCAGACATTTTTAATATAGTTAATTTTTGAAACTTATTATTTATTGAAAATAAAAGAAACTACCTACAATTTCTGACACTTTTTTCTGAAAAATAATATTATCATAGTATTTAAAAAAAAAAAATTTTTCCTTCCAGTCTGATGTCTTTACTTTTTCATCAAATGCTCACCCACCAGAGCGCTAATCAAGACATTTTATGTATACTTTGTTGATTTGTGTTGGAAAATTGTAGTCGCCTTTTAGGCGTCCGACACAAGTATTCTATTTTATGTAATTTATTATGACAACTAGATGACCGCTGATGCTCACTGGGAAAAAGTGAATCTCTTTTATTTCTTATTACTTTTTATGTCCGCACTGTAAGCAAACATGAAAGTGCTGATATTTGTTTAGATGAAAATAATTAAATTTGTAAATCTGCAGCAACTCTTCTTAAATTCGATACAAGGTTAGTTGACACTTTACTGCCTAATATATAAGACTGACTTATTCCCAGTGGAATGCTAACAGTTCTTGATATCGGCGACTGTGTCCAAATTCATTGAACATGCATACCTAAACCAAGTATTATTAAGAAAAACGATAAGAATATCTAAACTAAACACAAATCAATTTCCTAATGTTTCCATATTTCAAATCTTGTACTTCCCTGACTCAAACTTATTAAGCTGTGGAAGTTAATACTAACCATTTAGGTGATGGTGACTTGGCCTGCGTTACTTCCCACCCTGTAGAAAAATTAACACATCTAAACGAAAAATTGATTTTCCGAGATTTTTATTTTGGTACATTTTTTTTTAGCACATTTTAAAAAAACAAATGTAAATACATAAAATATTTAAAAAATAAAAAATTGCTATATCGAAATGTGATGAGATGCATTGCGGTGTGTGAAACAAACCATTTATTTACATATTTAAATACTAGGCACATAGAAAAGTGTAAAAAAATGGAATGTAAAAATCTGATAAAAAAATACATGGATATGCCATCACTAAAATAGAAATTTACATTCACACACACTCATGTGTGAGTAATTTTATAAAATTTCATGCATGCGTTAACAACAAAACATTTGAAAGTGACCGCCATTGCAACTGACGCGCTTTGTTCGTTCACCACACGCGCTGACGGTAGTTTTCGATAAACCGCCTATTAGTTGGTTCAATTGTTCAGCTATTTGTATACATTTATTTTGCAAATATGTATTAGAGGTGTTACGGATCATATTCGACTGGGATTCGGATAGAGTGATACTACTAAAACTCGTAACTACCAAGTTGCTAAATCGAGTCTCGAATTATTTTCAGTCTTGGATAGCTTACTTTTTCAAATAAATTGTACCAAGCCTCTCCTAACCCCCGTTTTGTGCTCAAAATGTTAACGCCTTCTGTATTAGAGATTCTTAGAAAAAATTCTATTACATCTCCGGTATGCATAAGTTCATATTCCTAACGTCACTAATCTAGTTTCGCCACTCAGCTGGCAATGACGTTGCGTTGCGTTGGTCAGAGGGACAGTGGGCTGCCAAGTAATACTTATACTCGTACATACATGTGTGTAGGCCTTTAGTTTATTGCCAGTGACTTGTTATTAGATAGAATGTTGTTTTACATATATTACCAATTTTTTTTTTTTTGTTGATATGAGAATTGTTATTTAACATTCACTGTAAACATAAAATTTATTTGTCTAACGCGACAAGTGAAGCAAATAAAAATAGCTGCAATCGATGAAATGACCAATGTTATAATAATAAAAGTGTTTTGTTGAATATTTGTGGTATTTACGCTTTGATAGGAAATTATTTTTTTGTGGCACATTTTTATGTTTAAAGTTAACTTTAGTCCAAAGCATCAGCTGAAGCCTACCATCGTGGAAACAAAAATTCTAGAGAAAATATTTTTTAGAGTTTTAATATACATCTTCAGAAGCATCCCTAAATATTCCAAATTTATTTTTACAAATATATATATATGTATATAACAATTCTTTTAAGTATTTTAAACGAATTCCAAAAATCGTGTGTGAAATTTGTTAACTTTCTAAAAAAAAGGGGTCTTAAAGTGGCTCCTTCATGATTAGTTAGAAGTTTAAATTAGTCAGCAATAGTTTGGCCTATTTCATTTTGCCTTAACCTATCTTTGGACTAGACATATTTATTTTTTAGAAATAAAGCTTTTAAACACAGATGAAATTAATCAAAAAGTGATCAAATAGTATTGTTGAACATGTGTGCAATTTTTTTGATAAAGCTCGCAGCTAAGTGCGTATTTATAATTGCCTATATCGGCTAATTGTATAAACTTATTTCTTTATAAACGTTTGCCTGTTTTTTTGAGCCATAAGCAAACCAAGTTTTTCAGTAATTCACACACAGCTACCAAATCGTTTTAAATTTGTTTTTTTTTTTTGGTAGTTTTTTTCCAGTTGTTTCCTGTCATTTATCAAATTTGTGCACAAAAGCTCTATAATAGCATGAAAATTTCATTAGATAAAAATTGCTTTCTTGTTATCTACTTATAACGAAAATAATCAAAATATGCAAAGTTTGAAAGCACATTAACTAAAAAATGCCAACAAAGTAGATAAAACAAAATTCCAACGGCTAAAAAACCTAATCGTTGTGAAAGTGACAAAGCATGGAGCTAAGCATAAAATTATGAACATGTGCAGTATATGATAGGGATGTTGAGAATATTGACGTGGTCCAAAGCGGCTTTTTTTTTTTTGTTTGTATTTAACTTTTTATATTTGCTGCGGGTACTATATATATTTTACATTTCCAAGTGTATGCATTTTTTTCCAGACGAGATTTAAAAAAAAAAAAAATTTAAATAGGAGCTAAAATCGTATGAAAGAAATATAAATTTTTATAATAAAAAATACTCTCTTTTTAATAAGTTGAAATATGTAAATAAGGCTTTAAAATTCTGAGAGACAAATTTATTTCAATGAAATGCCTTAACAAACTTATAGTTATAAATACAATTAAAATTATAAATGGTTGTGTGGTAAGCACAATTAGGTATAAAAATCAAATAGTGGTTTGCCGATGTGCCTAAACAAACCAACAAAGCCATGATCATAAACCACGCAAACGTGCTAACCATGTTGTGCTTTTCATTATTGATTTGTGGTGAAAGCTTTTGCTGCAAAAATAAATATTAAAAACTTTCAAATATTGCTTTTTAAAGCGAAATTCAGACGTTTTAAGCATAAAACTGCCAAATTCAAATTTAATTATTAAACATTCAAAATTTAATTATGGTTTGAAAGGAAAACTTTTTATGATATAAACTTTGCAATTTTCCACTGTCACACATAAAGTGATTTTGATTATTTGGGATAGGTAAGTGTTGCATATTTTGCTGAAGTCTTTTTTATATACATACGTGTTGTTTGAGTCCCAGAAACGTGATTGAGTCAGTTATAGATGATATTTGCTAGCTTAACCTTCATTAAAAGTCATTGGAAGCAGCAGATAAACTTGATATTAGCTAAAAGAGCAGCTTCTTAAAATAGAAGGAAAATAGGATAAACTTACCGAGATTTATCCAGCTGACTGGAGCAAAGAAGATTTGTGCAATCATATTACAGACTTTCAACTCTTATTGACGAGAGGAAAGAAGAGGAAATTAAATTTTCGCATGAACACTTTTTTTCCAAAAGCAAAAGCTCTTCAATTGAATTTTAAAATCATACATGTTTTATAAAAATCGTTTGGATGCTGAAACATTTTTGCTATTTATGGTTTTAAGCTCTACCAAGCACACTCCAATGTTCTCCGAATTACTTCATGTACCTACACAAATTTATATTTAAAAATTTTCTGATAAAATATACACATAAATGTAAATAAAAAGAGTATGTAAATAATAAATATAAGCTGGCATGTTTTCACGAAAACGCTCGAACAAAATTCATTAACTTAAGTTTAATAAAAATTACATATTTTTTCTCTTAACTTTTCTGGAAGGCCAAGGTTCAATTTCATTGCAAAAATGTCAATACAAATTTATATAGAAAAGCAAAAAAAAAATTCTTAAAAGGATGAAATCAAACAAAAACCGCATAAGTCAACAAAAGCAACTTGTGTACACACTTTTTTATGTGCGTATGTGTGTGTGTGTTTGTGTGTAAATAACGATTCAAATGGCCTGTTGCATTTGCGTTTATGTTGTTGTTGTTGTTGTTTTCAAGACCAATAAAATACAATATTTACTTACAGCACCAACTGGCAAACAAATAATGACAAATAAAATGGACAAATTCAAATAATGGAAAATCTGTGAAATTCAATTGATTTCTACCACGTTATTGATTTGGCATGACATGGGTATGCACTCGTATGTAAACATAAATATTCGGGGTTTTACAAAGCGGGTTTTTGCATGAATTTAATTAAATTTTGAAGCGTACTTTTTTTTCAAATCTTACCTATTCGAGTATCTAAATATAATATCACATTTGGCATGTTTTGAAATTTTTCTGTCCGATAGTCCGAGAGTTAGAAACGTATAGTGACTATCTCTCTCTCATCATCAAATTACTCTCTTATTGGGTGCTATTTAATAAAACAGTCAGGGAAGCGAAGAGCAAGGCTTACTTGAGTGGAAGCTCCACAGATACCGCACAGCCGTACGCAGCTAATTTATTACATTAAAATATTGAAGAAGCCGATGATAGGTACAATTTTTTTATTTCCTTCAATTCATTTCACAAAACATATTTTGAAGCAATAAATCTGGGTATTCATTTGTAAATTGCATTTAAAAGTCAGCAAACGCATAAATTACAAAAGTAAGTAAGCAACTGTTTACATTTCAATTAAACTTTTGACAAACTCAGCCATACAACCAAACTCAAATGATGGCGAATAGCAAACACAAAAGATCGGCGAAATCTTACAAGACGTTACAACATGAAGCACAACGAACGAAAATGCAATGCAAAACTTTTATCATCACTCATTCACACCAAACAACGAAGAAGAAGAAGCGCAGAGTAATGTAGATGCTGTGGTGAGAAGACCGATATGTTTTTAAATAAATGTGTATTAGGATTTTAATCTCGAAGTATTTTAAAAGAGGATAGCAGAGAGCGAGTCAACCTTAGAATCATTGAAGTGTACTCTCAAGTGATACCCAATTTAAAATTTCAGATTATTAGCCAATTTTTAACTGAACAAACCGAAGGAGTAATTTCCAAATATTTTTCAGAATAGGGTGCTTCTCTTGCGAATTTTTTCTAAAAACCCTCAGTCTCAGAATGAGTTTCACAAATGTAAAAAATTTCGAGGGGATGCGTTTTTAAAAAATATTTCGT
This sequence comes from Sphenella marginata, assembly GCA_951509765.1. NCBI lineage: Eukaryota > Metazoa > Arthropoda > Insecta > Diptera > Tephritidae > Sphenella > Sphenella marginata. The sequence continues at coordinate 13,089,447 of OX608082.1, forward strand.
AATTGTCGAAATGTTCCCAAATTTCGGAATTATGCAAATTCAGAACAAAAATATCCCTCTCTGTTGTATATTCATACTGCATGGCAAAGGGATTCCAGTGTTTTTTTTATTTGAGCCATTCCGGGAATTTCGGGATATGATTTTAGCATTTCGGGATTTCGGGATTCCAGGATTATTAAAAGAATTTAAATAATTTATATTTTAGTAACATTTGTCGCAACTAAAAAATTCCGTTTTTGTCAGTATAAAATCCCGAAAATTTTCGGCGTCCAAAAAAGCAAGGCATTGCGGGATTGACATCCCAATTATGTATGTGTTAATGTTTGAGTCATGGCAAATACTTTTCTTACTTTTCCATTTTTTAACTTTTTACTTCACTTTAAGTTAATTTCACTAATTGTCTTTATACTCCACTAACGCGCCACAAGGTGTTTCGTATAGTTGAGGTGTGGTGTAGTAAGTGCACGGTATTGCTGTACAACAACAATTTAACTGAAGTGTGAAGAAATATGTAGATACTTTTTTGCTCGCTGTCAACGCGACAACATGAAGAAGTATGCCAAGTCACAATGCCATAACTGAAAAATGAAAAGCTCGAAGTCGAATAATAAATGAAGTTGTAGATATGCCAGTCAGTGTTTGGAAATCTTTCTTTGCTGCTTTTTGTAACAAATTTGCATTGCCGTTGACACAAATGTCATAAGGATGTCATATCGCTATATAGTGTTGTTGGATTTTACTATTAACAATAAATATTGTATGACAATTTGTTGCTTGTTAAGAGTTAAGTTAAACTTTAGTCTGAGTTTTATCACTTGTTGTGTTTGTTGTTGTTGTGGCTGAGCAGCTGAGACGATTATGGTGGCATTTTGCAGGTGAAGCGTTAGTAATTTGAAGTTAAACTTTATAATTGACTCTATTTTGTTGGTTGAGCAAGCGTTGCACGTGCAGTCGACTGAGAATGAGAGATAGTGATTAAGTTGTATTTGTTGTAACGAATAGCAGAAAGTTTTGGTGTTAGGTATATATAAGTGGCAAGGAATGGCATTGGTTGTGATATTTTACATTTCCTTGAGTTACATATTAAAGTAAGCGCTTGTTCTATTTCATTGTTGTTCGCTTTGGAATCCTTTAACAGCTCAGCGGAAATGAAAGAAAAAGCGGAAAAAGTGATAAGCAAACACAATTTTTGTCGCTAACTCGCAAGCGACAACTTCACATTTACTTTGAAATGAAATTTTTAATTCGTAAAAAATATTTCATTTCAATTCATTTACATATAAGTCGCTCAATCTTTAAGGAAAAATCGGCTGTAAGCTCCTTCTGGCTAAACAAGTTGAGTCCTCTTTGTTTTTGAGAAATGATTTTGTCATTAAATAAACTAATAAGCGTTATTTATTTGTTAAAAAAGTATTTGAAGAAGCATCCTTCACTCACTAAAAAGTCACCCAAAATTAGCTTTAAGCTATTAAAGCTTCCTTACTCAATTTGTTGTGTATTTCATTTTAAAACTTTCCAGCCGGTTTATTTCCACTGATTACATTTAAAGCAATTCCTTAAAATATTCAATACAATCAAAATGTTCTAAAATTTGTGAGAATTTGTTATGTCGTTGAAGGTAGGCCACACCAAACAGTAATCCTTGTAGGTTTTTTGCTAACTTGTTCATACAAAAACTTTTTGCACTTTAGCGCTTCGTTGCGCCGGAAAATATGTGACGACTTATGCGTATTTTCTTATCTTAAAATGTGTGTATTTTAAAAACTCGTCGATTTGCTGTCTCTACTTTAGGCGTTTTTCTTTGTATAACTTTTTCTTCTAAATTTCATTATTGATGCCATTATGCGCGTTCGCTGTCATGGACAAAATGAAATTTAAGTAAAAAACGAAGCAAAAAAAATTTAAGAATGTTTAAGTTTATGTGGAAACGAAGGTCATATACCCAGTTCTGTATAAGTGCAGGGGGGATTCTTTAAAAAATGCTGCTAATTTGGTGGCTACGCAATTCGTCGACAAGCACCCAAACAACATTATACCCAGCGCTGCAAAATGTGTAATATTTTTCAAAATAGATTTCCAGGAATAAGGTTTCGAAAACATTATTCAATTGGATGCCGTTATTATTTAGTGATGTGCGAACAAACATAATAGAAATGAGTACCAGCGCAGTTGAGTATAAATAAATTTGGGAATAGTCTGCCATACACTTCTGTCTCTGTATAGGTATGCGCTGATTTGAGTGATGTGCTGAATCAAAGAACCGGATTTGGATTCTCAGCCCCCTCCCTGAGATTTTCATAAAAACGTAAACTGGGAAAAACTAGTCAGAATATGCTTTCAGGTAGTGCTTGGTAAAAAGAGACTTAAAAAAATTACCAAAATATGGTCACCATGAAGTTAAAACAATCAGTGGACTGTTTAAAATAGTCAATTTTAGACATCCTCCGAGATATCGCGACAATCCCCAAAACCCCTTCCTTATCTTTTTGTTTGAGGCAGCGAAATTAAGAAATTCCTAGAACGGCCTGAAATCTCGATTACCATCGAAATCATACCAAAAATATCGGTTCTTTTAACACTTCAAATTTCACATCACTAATGCTTTTGCAGCCAAAATTTTAAGGCGCGAAAAAGTTGTGCGCGGATTTTGAGTTATTGCTTTGTTGTATATTAGTTTGTTCCACTAAATATATTCATATTTATGTACGTATATATTTATATTCTTGGAAGTTATATGCACCCAGTAGGAATTCGTTTGACTAATGTGTAAGGAGAGTGGTACAGGTTTAATCACTTTCAACTGCCGACGACTAGAATTCATTATTACTCAATTAAAGGTGTAGCATACTTTTAGGCGTATGACATAGGAAATGCTCAAACATATGCAAATAGTGCAAGACTTTTTAGAGCGATCAGACAAATCCAGCAATTCTAGACTGATCGCATTTATGGCAGAGTACATTCGTGTATGTGTGTGTGTTTGTATGCATGTATTTTTGTATTCGTGTTTTCCATTGTGAAGCTTTTACGCTTAGACGCTAATAGAAAAAGTAACAAACTACGTTTGCTGGCAGCATTCCGTTTACCGCTTACTGCATTGTTGTTATGTTAACTGAAGTGATATAAATTGTTGACAATATTGAAGGATGAACGTTAAAGCTGCGGAAACAAAATTCCAGTGGCAAGGGAAGCTCACATATTTTCTTTACTTCAGAGCAGATTGCACGACGGCACATACATACATATATACACATGTGTCTGATATAAAGTAAGCGCGAAAATGTGTGCGTGTAAGTGCGATTATCAGAAAATCAGATTTGTAAAAAATAAAATATGCAAACAAGACATGTTTGTGTGTGTGTGTGTGTGTTGGTGTGAAAGTTGTGAATAACCCGCGGCTTAGCGTTTAGCACTCCACAACACAGCCGATATAACTGTGTGTTGTTGTTGTGTGTTTGTGTAAAACAGTTTACTGACACTTCTCATAGACAGTTTTATTTACGGTGACCATGCATAATTTGTTTGCAAAGGATAGAGTTTTTATGAAAATTTTGAAAATACTTTCTTCTAAAAATGTGTCTTCAATTTTATTATCTGGAGAAATTTATTAATTTTCTCAAATAAGCAAAACCATTTTTTTTAAATTGAACATATTCCAAAAAAATTTAATGACGAGCTGTAAGAGCTATAGACATTTTCGAAGGCTTACGCTATTCTGTAATTCAGTAAGGCTGCGAATCTTTCTTCTTTCAATCATTAGATCACACAGCTAGTGACCCCAAGGACTTTAAAAAAACAAAATCTATTAAGTAAATCGCCTTTGAAAATAAATGTTAAATGAGAAAATGGGGATATTAGCTATAAGGTCATCCGCATTCTCTCAGTAAGATATTAAGGTTACATATGAAAGTTTCCGCAATGCTCCAGGCCCTCTCCCTCAACGAAAAAAAAAAGACTTGAGCTGCTTGGGCTGACCACAGTGTAACTAAAATTTTTTTAGGATACCACAAATAAATATATATTTTGGGCTTTTTGAAGTTAGAAAATATGGTCGCCCTAACTATATAGTGAAAGTCTCATACGCGAGGGTACTAACAAAAATTTGCTTAAAAAAAAGTCAAACTACCAAATATTTTCACTACAGAAAAATCAGTTGATATGAAGTCGGGAAACTAAAAGTTGGAAATTTATCAGACAAAACTCCATTAACAACCCAAACAGGTATTCATGTTAAATTTATTTTAGGGATTTGGCGAAAAAGCCTCTACAAAATGATTTTAGTTGTTTCAATGATTCCAAAGTGTACATTTCAAAGCTTACTATGAGCTCCGTGGTATTTACGCAGAAATTCATGGCGTTTTTTTTTTTTGAAGCGAACTTTTATTAGTTCCCTCTTAGATGTACTCTGCCAAAGGATTGCGTATTGATGATTTTATTTCTAACACAAATATATATTTTACACCTTCACAATACGCATTAATATACGTCAAGCGTTTGTGGAGCACAATTCATGCACCAATACACACTCATACGCATTATTTTGAAATCGCTTTTTAGGCGCTCATAAAGGTGAAAGAGAGAAATGAAGGTAACTACTAAATAATTTAGTTCAAAAGCACTCAATAAATTTGAATATATTACAGATATCGTGTTTACCGTTTCATACGAATGCATTCATGTGCTTCAATGCGTGAATAATGCGAAAGCTTTGGTTTTGCTGCACAAAGATACGAGTAAATATTATATAGAAATTTATTTAGGCGTTTTTAAAGACATAAGTAAGTAAGAACATATGTATACATATCATTTAAGTTGAGTTGAGCTGCGAATTAAATATTTATGAACTGAAATTTTAGCAGCTGAATATCCCACCTCTTGAATATTGGCGCATCATTAGCGAACTTCGGTAAAAAATTTAAATTCAAATGTTCAACAAAAAAAAAAAAAAAAAAAAAACAAACCTCCAACACAAGCCATTTCGTTTAATGTTGTTCATGACAAGCCAAACCAAAACCTTTACAGCCTCAACAACAAAAAAAAATGTTGCATGCCACCGTGACTTCACCGTTACATCTTTTAATTGAATTTCTTTGCTACTCTCGATACGCTACGAACTGCATCATGCACACATTCCTACGTAGTAAACTCAAATCAAAATGAATCTGCGTTGATTGTTGATTGTTAGAGAGATTTATTGAGATTGGCTGTTGAAACAACGGCACCAACGATGGCGTCTAACTGCCTGACAAGCCCTGACATTGTCATATTGAGGCGGAGGGGAGTCAGGACAAAACCAAAACACAAAAACAAAACAAAAAAAATATCATAACTCACTGTTTTGTAGGCGTGGTGCATTACACTAGCACTGGCTTAACAATCGTACGCTTTATATATGTATATACAAGCATGTAATAGTGTTCGATACAATCGGTGGGCGTGTCAAAAAAAAAAAAAAAAAAAAAAAAATAATCAACAGCAAAGCAAACAACGCCTCACGCTTGCCAGTTTCAATGTGGTTGAGTGAGGCGCGCAGCGGGCAGTATCGAGTTGGGTGTTGGCAAATGGGCGTTGAAGCTGAAGCTTATGATTTTTATTATGTGTATTTGTGAATGTAGGCAGCTTCGTTGGTGGTCGTGCCACTCATGTTTGGGCGACAAAAAAATCAATCAAAACGCTGTAACACTTGGCGGTGGCATTGATGACGTTGGCGTTGTCGATAAAGCGTTTTTTGTTTGTTTGTTTGTTTGTTCGCTGTGATCCACTTCACGGTGGTGTGCATGTGTATGTGTGGTGAGGCTTGAATATCACCGTAAGTGCAACACTTTAATTTTGGTGGTTTAAGCAAACCAGTGCGTCTAAGCAGGACCCAGCACTGGATTTTTGCTTAGTAAAAATTGACTGCACCTACCCTTTTCCTTGAGGTTGGGAAGGTTTTCATGGCTAGGACTATCGAATGAAATGTTGATCTTGGTTTTGTGAAACAATCGATCATATGGGCGCTCAGTAGATATTATGTGGTCCCAATCTTTTTTTTTTTTTGATTTTGACATCAAACATTTGAATAGTACAAAAGCTGCTAAACTTCTGCAATTTCAGATAGATCTCTCAAAAACGGAGGGAATACTTTGCTTTCAGATAGGCAGACAGACGTATAAGAGTATATTTTAATCAGATTAGCCTATCGGCACGATCATTTCGGCATGCTTATTCGAAGATCTCATCTGCCTCTCACACTTACAAAAATCAGACCAAAGTTTTATTCGCATGAAAGATATACTTGACAATGGCACGTGCTGCAAAAATATCACCAAATTAATTCAGAGCTACCATAGCACAGAGCGCATCAATTTTAAACAGAATTCTCACATTTTGCTGCGTATTGTTTTGCTCAGACATGACGTTTGTTTTTATGCCTATGGGTTATTGTGTTGCCATTTGCACTGAATTTACTCTCGTCAAGTAATATTATTGTCATATTTATTGTTGTTCGTTATGTATTTTATAGTGGTTTTTATATTCATTTTTATTATTATTATATTCCTTACATGCTAGCACTTGTCGCACTCACTCATATCAACAATTCTATATGAATACACTGAAAGAAATTAGGTAGTACGATGCTTCCGAAGTATCTTCCAAAAATAATAGTTTTAGAGCTACAGTTCGTAGTATCTCTTTTGGAAGTGAAAATAAATTTTGAAGTATCCACCAACAGAACTACCCCTAAGCTGTGCGAAAGGAGACCCCTTGTAACTAAAATTAAAACTTCGCAAGCACTGATGTACGGATTTAGAGTTGGGTGGCGTGCTGCGCAAGAAACAATTTTGTTGCTAAACATTTTTTAAAAAGTTCACCAATTATTTGCCGTGTACATTGTATGGTATTGTTTATATTCTGGTTGATATATTAAATTCAACGGAAACACATTTCATACAAATATAATTTTATTAGTATCAGTGAGAATATTAACAATATATGTACATATATGTATGTATATTTGTTTATTATGCTGCCCATACAAAGTCAATCTATTTTCAATAGTCTCTTTTGGATTTAACGCTTATCGGGACTTATGAGTCATAAAAATTAATACATCCGATATTAATATATATGTACAACTTTTTAAGATAGAGATATGCAAAAGAAGATGAAAACATCAGCAACAAAGGAACATTTTGAAATGCTAAACAAAAAGCGAATATGTTAGAAGAAAAAGTTCGAACAACCTTTACTGTGAATATTGCGCTTTACATATCCTTTTAAGGGCCACACAAGTTATTTTCACAGTCCTATCGAAACATATGTATATGTAATTCTTCAGATCATCCTTCAGCATTTAAAAAGACCATGTGACGTGCCATTTTTTTTTATTATAAACGTTTGCCTTAATGTGTTAATTGCACACAGTCTTTCAGCTAATAACATTTTTTTTACTAACAACTCGAAAGCAGTAGCATAACCTGCCGAGGCTACCACCACACCAAGACTACATACATATACACACATATGTACATATTCGTATAATATGCAACATGTGCTTGAGCTTCCTAAAAATTTAAAAACGTTCAACGCTGACAATGACAATGCCAACGGCTACATTGAGCTAAAGTACAAAAAAGTAACAAAAACCGGAATTTGTAATGGTAGTAAATCGTTGCACCACTGGTTGCACGCCATAAAATCGTTCTCAAAAAGCCATAAATATAAATTAAAATAAATACAACGACAGCAAAAACAAACCTTATCTGTGTGAGCGCTTTACAAAAGCCGTTGGCTGGGAAGAGTTAAAGCAGAAAAGTCGCATAAAAAAAATGTTTACAGGCAAACAGGAGCTGAATGAGACATGTGATGAGGTACAGAAGCTGTGTGGCATCAAAGAAGAGTAACATTTTTGTAAAAGTGTACATGGAATGAAAATAAAAATATATAAGAACTAAATCAATAAATTAAATGGCTTCTTCAATGATGTTAGCAAGACAAGGAAACTGGTCCAACACCGCTTCAAAGATTTTAATTTTCTTAAATTTTGCCTAAAAAATTGCAAAAGCAGAATAAGAGAAAAGCAAGTTTGATCCAGAGATACTCAGGGAACATCGAAAGTTGAAGAAAGACAGACTAACAAAAATATAAAATACCATTATCTTCGATTTTCCTTAAGATATAAAAAGCTTAGACATGTGCCTGGTTGAAATTACAATCCATTTATGCAAATATATAAAATAATTAAAGTTTAAATATCCTCCTCATCAACGAGACAAACCCCTCTTTTTTACAAAATGTAGTGTCCAAAAGCATCAATTACCTCCAACATACAATACGCCGTAACAGGCTGGCTGCAAATAAGAGGGAAGAGCGCAAATTTAAAATGGCGCATGGATATACATACATATCATAAACAAACTAAAATTGCACTCACTTCCTGAGAACACTGGCATACATAGCAGCGATGAAAATTGTACCACGATTGGCGTCAATGTCAGTAAAACATATAGCCATGTCTAGGTAGCTCTTACGATGCCCACCACCTTCAAATCAAATACATGTGGAACAAGGAGTTTCTCTTTGTCCGCTATGTACCTTGAGTGGACGCTTTCTATCTATTCTGGTAGTGCTTTTGTTGTTGCTATCCTCGCAATTTCGTTTGCACTTCTCACGCTTAACTCCTACAAGTAACGTTGGCGGCTTGATACAATTAAGTATATATACGAGTATGCAATTCGATTTTATTGCAAATGACAACAGCAAAATATACACAATATCGGCTGTAAAAGATATAAAAAAATAGCGGTGAAATAAAAAGAAAAATTGTAAAAAAAAATCCGTTGTGCTACACAAATGTGGCGTTGGTACAAAGCACTCGGATAACAGTGCAAAGACCTTTGAACATTGCTTGTGGTGGTCAATGTGCTAGTCAGACTTTAAATTGGAAATAAGGCTATGACAGTAAGAGAACGAGACTTTCCTGTACTTTTATGTTACGAGTAGCATACGCATCTAGGGATATGAAAAATGCGTTTACAGATACTGCACCACTTTACACGTTTGCACCCTGTAGGGAAAGTATGTGGTTTTGAACTGGTGTGATTCTAGGGCAACCGGACTCAATAACTTTTACTGCCCTATAACTCATTGCGGTAGTGGATACTCGACCTATTACTTCTTCTATAATTCTGAACTAGTGAAATTTTCCACGGTGCAAATCAAATACTAAAATTTTTGTTTCTCTCAAATGCAATCCACCAGTTCTTGTAAGTGAATAAGGTCTCAGATTTGCGCCAGTGTAAATCGAGTTACTAACGCAATAGTTGTTTTATAGGTTAGCGATTTCCCGGTAGGGTATCTACTACACACACATACTCTTGTACTTGTCCAACCATTTCGAACCTGCGATAGAATACCTTTAACTGCGATAGCCGGTGGCATTTATTTGTACCACGGTTGAGCAGTTAATGCGATGCCACACATTGCAGGCTAGTTCGATATATTTTTCACAAAATGGTGTTTGTCGGCATTGTCGTTGGCGCTGTTGTCAATGCACAGTGTTTAGTGTATTTTAAAATAAAATAAAATAAAATAAAATGAAATGAAATAAAATAAAATAAAATAAAAGAAAATAAAATAAAATAAAATAAAATAAAATAAAATAAAATAATAAAATAAAATATAATAAAATAAAATAGAATAAAATATAATAAAATAAAATAAAATAAAATAAAATAAAATAAAATAAAATAAAATAAAATTAAAAAAATAAAATAAAATAAAATAAAATAAAATAAAATAAAATAAAATAAAATAAAATAAAATAAAATAAAATAAAATAAACTAAAATAGAATAAAATATAATAAAATAAAATAAAATAAAATAAAATAAAATAAAATAAAATAAAATGAAATAAAATAAAATAAAATAAAATAAAGTAAAATAAAATAAAATTAAATTAAATTAAAAAAATAAAATAAAATACAATAAAACAAAATAAAATAAAATAAAATAAAATAAATTTAATTAAAGTAACGAGTGTCCGTACATCTTGACCTTACTACTTGCCATAATATTTCATATCGTCATCAATTGTCATAAAATTAACCCACTATGCACCACTGCAGTCCGCCACATCCTTCGCTATAGCTAGCTAGTAGTGACAACCATTTGCTCCAGTTGTTTACTATAGACCACTCGATTTGTCCACATCGTAATGTGACACAACGGTGTGTTTTATGGGCTCTGTTGTTGTTTTTCTTTTCTTGCTTCTTCTATTATTATTATTGGTTGACCAGTGGGCCGTTGAACCATTTAGCTGGCTGGTTAGTGCGTTATTTATTTTATTAGAAATAACTTTGTGTATCCGATTGCGTGGGCGTTATATGACAGTAATGTCAGCTTCTTGTATGTTTTCAACCATTTTTATGATGCCCATGACGCCAAGAGTAGTCTAAGTTTCTACGCTATAACAACGTACAGGATTTCTTTTAAATTTATTTTATAACTTATTTTAAACTTTTTGTAAATTGTGAATTCCTAATATTGACAACATAAGTTAGATAGTTTGAAGTTTGAGTTTATTAAAACATAAACTATTTTCTAAATAAAAATAATGGCACGGCAAAGAATATTTTGTTGTCCAGATAATATTTTTTAGAAGGATACGCAGGTTGAGTTAAAAGCTGCTAAATCATCCTGAATATTCTGCAACTTTAGCCCCTTTCGATAATTTTATGTTTCCAGAAGTGGTCTATTCCTATGCCTCAGAGCCTGTTCATGGCGTTTTCGGTCAAGTTAATGTTAGCGCACTACTAAAGAAATCAAAATTTATTTTACTTGCTTTTTTTACTATCTGCATATTGGAAACGTGTCGAAAAATCCACACCCAACAAGCTGTTGATTCACTTTGATTGTTTTCCCTCTTGATTACCGACCAATTTCACATTTCAATAGAATATCAAAAGCAATCAATGTGATACGCTTGACTTCGTTCGGTAAATAATACAACTTCATCTAGTATTTTATGCTTTTAACAATTAAGTTGTGATAGTTAATTAACCTGTTCCATATACAAATTTGTTACCATGAAAAAAATTATTGTTTTTATAACTATTCATTAAGTGTACTTCGTATACAGATGCTTGGTTGAACGTGCAATTGAGTGTTCCTCAAATTGTTTTTATACACAGCGTACGGCTGCTTGATGACCCTGTCAAGCAAAAAAAAATTTAAAATAAAAATGTGAAAAAAATATTTGAAAAAGCAAAAGATAACAATTGCAGTCAGAAAATCGGCTATTCTGCCGCATTGCTACTGAATTGACGAGCACACAGTTGAGCACACATACTTCATGAATTTCACGTTTCACAATATGAAATCCATCTATATCACATTTTTTGTTGAATCTACATACATACATATATCACGGAAGTGTATTCAACATATTACGCGTTTATGCGCTAATATTTTTTTTCATCTCAGTGTTTTGCTTCAGATTTTTTCAAACACATGTATGAATTTACCCAGCAGTAAAAACAACTAGTTGCGAGTTACTTCCAAACTAGTATGAACAGCCTATTTATGAAAAATATGATCAATTGGCGGAAGTGATTACATATTCGAGCTCTGGTATTGGATATGGTAATCCACAAAAAGCCACAAAAAAAAAATCAAAAACTCTTTAACTTAGAATAACGCCCTGCTCAAGAACGCCCTACCTCAGAATGAGTTTTAAAAATACCCTTGTTGAAGCAAAACTTATTACATTTTCAGCTAAGAAAGGGAATTCTTGAACAAAATTTTAAATAGGCACTATTATTGAAAAAAAAAAAAAAAAAATTGATTTGGGGGTTTTTGAAACAAATTCGGAGGTAGGGTAGGGGTACCGCTGGACCCATCAACAAAATTTATATATACAATAAAATTGTAATAGGTCGATGTCTACACATTGCACACATTTAAGAAAAATCGATAGCAGGAGTCCTTATTGTACCAATAGAAGCCAAATCAAGCGCTTTTAAAATATTTGTCTGTCGGTCTGTATGTTTGGGCGCGCATCATCCATAAACAGCTAAATGTAATTAAATGGGACTTTTACCGTTGTAATACTGGACATATAACTTAATATCTAATATATCGCTTATTTCGTTAGCTCTACCAGTTTTAGAGTTATCGATAAATACGTATATGGACCTATGTGACCCAAAATGTGCAATATGGGTTAAGTGTAAACAAAAGTTTTACTGTTTTTTTCAACTCGCGGCACTGCTGCTTTCATTTTACAGTTTCGTCTTTTCCGAACTAGTTTAAGATGAGCTAAAAAAATTGTAGTGTTAAACTAGTAATTTTTCGGACTAGTTTGTTAATTCTCTTCAGCAACGAGTGCAACAGTGGCATTGCCTCCTAGTAAAGTGTTCCAAGCCTCGTATGCCCAATGAATTTACTACGTATAACATTTTTTATGTCCATCTATGTTGGTATGTTTTGCATCGACGCAAATGTGCACACTGTTAATTGGCTTAAAATCGAAATTTTTGTATGCATACAACGGCGTTTGCCTTTATACACTGCAGCGCACAACATATGTATGCAGCAGCATAAATAGAGAAGTGAGTTATATAGAAGTAACAACATGCAGATGCGGAGCAACAGCAATAACAAGAAAACAAACAAATAAAAGTTTAACATCAATAAAGCGAGCCGCCATCATCAACTTACACACATACATACATAGGAATATGTACTATATGGACAAATCGTACTCCCACTCATTCCCATCATTCTATCTCCTTTTGCTAACAGTAACTTGAACCAAATAAACTGTTAGATATAACGAATGGCACCTTGATGTGCCGTAGGGTGTTACAGCTAGCATTTTTCTAAAATATTAAAAGCTGTTAAGAACCGATGAGCAAGCCTAAGGTTAAGTCGTCTCAGATTTCGGGGAGCACACTTTTTCGAAAGTCAAGCAAATGTGACAGGAGTGGAGATCTCGCTCCTTCTCAAAATCATAGTGGAGAGTGGACTCATCAGTGTCTCTTGGTGGAAGTTTGAGATATCTCATTCGTGTTCTCTCAACCTAACCTAACCAAACCCAACTAGTTATTCATATATGAACATGTCCGTTTGTAGTCAGAACTGTTATTTGACTAACTACATTCGCTTTTTCTTGTCTTCACTATGAAATTATGCAATTTTTTACACAACCCGCTAACCATTTGTTTTGATGACTTCCTATCTGACTGTTGCTGTTATGTTGTATGTATGTACATATGTACATATGTATGTATATGAGAATACCTAAAGGTTTATCAAAGCTAACAGATGCATTATTCTAGGTGATGTATGCATATTAGGGTGGTAAAAAAAAGGGATGAGTGAAAATTTTAACCTAATTGTTCAAGCTCCATTTGGCATAGAATTGAAACTATGTAGTTCAGTTTTGGAGAAAATGAGCGCCACGAACAGTATTAAACTAAGAAATGTTTTAACAGACTCAAATGCTGTACAAACTATGCTCCGTCGCATACAAAAATGCTGTGAGAAAAATTGAATTACTTAATAGATCTCTTAGTATTAAAAAAGAAATAAAAGAGAAAACCAAAAACTTTTACAATTCATTGTGTGCTTGAAATAGTTCTTTAAAAATTGCGTACCACCCTAATGTGTATGTACATATGTATATTTTTCATATCGCTTGCACTTGATAACTCTTTTTTCATTTTGTTGTTTATGAATACTTATGTATGTGCATGTTAAATCAATTTTCCAATGCTTATGAGCAGCAATCAGTTTTCGCCTGTTGCTATGTTGGTGTAGAATCGGCTGCTGCATCAATTTTGTAAAGAATTAAATAAAAAAGTTTGATGCAAGTCGCGTCCGCATGCGCTATGCTACAATTTTTCGCATATTTTGTTCACAAACATTGTTGTTGTTTTTATTTGTCAATATAAACAAGAACGAATTGGATGGATTTGCGTATTGTTGACTTTGATGAAATTCTGAATATCATATATTTTTAAAAATTTTACTTGCCTAAGTATGGGAATATGAACAATGTACATAAGTATGTATGTTTGTATATATACAATTGAGCTATTGTTTTGCTATATAAAATGCATATCTAATGAAATGCAGAAATATACAAGGAAAATATTGTGTTAGTCAAAGATATAGAGCTGTTGGCAGTATTTTAAGAACAACTGAATGTCTCTTTGTTATTGTGCTTATCCTTTGGGAGAATGTGATAGAAACATTTCTATAAAAAAAGTCTAATATATTTATTACCCAACTTAAAATTAATATGAAAATCCTGACGATTATCTTAATCAAAAAAAAAAATAAAAATATATATATCTCATTTTTATTGCTTTTGTCTAGCAACAAAAATATCTTTTATTATAATTTCATGAATTTGTTAAGCATTAAATTTATTTACAAAATTGACTTTAAATTATTTGTATAAACAAAATTTTTATTGTGCTTTTTTTCTTGACTCCCAATTTCAGCTTTCCACGATTCATATGTACAGTGCTGCCAAGTTAATGAATCCCTTTCCATAAGCGTAACAAAAGAGCGGGAGTGAGTAATACATCCCATCATCTTTGTCTCTAACTATTTACATTCATTGTTCTTGCAAAATAATACAACGGCTCATTGCATTCCATTGAATTGGTTAATTACAAATTCTGTTTCTAAAACAATAAGCAAACTCAACGAAAATCACAATCACACCCACACCCACAGCTCATACACAAATTATTTAAGCTGCCAAATCACATCGTTTGCGCACGAATAGCCACTTTGTTTTATTGTCGGTCAGCGAGTTCAAATATTGACCACGCTTAAATACTTATCCCTTGTTGCAACAGACACCACAGCTGGCTAAGAGGGTCGCACTGCAACAACACCAACACCAACACCAAACACACGACCGCGCATGCCACGTAACGCTTCTTTGCGTTTGTTGTACTTGTTGTTTTTGTTGTTGTTATTGCTGCTGTTTTTGTTCTTGTTGTTGTTGTCAACGTGCATAAATTAATCTTGGTTGTTTTTGGAAAATTGCCAAATTGTCAAAATGTTAATTCACCCAAATAATCCGACTAAAAATTATATGAGTTGATGGGAATTGCCAGCCGGCATTAGCATTAATTATAAAAGTGATTACAATGTTATTATTTGTGGCATTAACGTTTATTGGTTGAAAGTTTTGTGCCACACTAACAAATATTGGTCTCAATAAAGTTCAAACAATAATAACGATCAAATAAAGAAACGCTTGATAACACAATAACTTTGTAATCACATACCAGCCTAATTAAGTACTCAACTTTATTGGGCGTAATCACGTACATACATATATAACAACAACAACAATAACAACAACAACACAATTTGCATTTTATGAGAATTTTATCATTTTGATAATAAAGCCTGCGGTATGGAACAAAGCTAATACTAGGGGTTGCTGTCTAATTTAACTTGTTCTGTGTTTATTCTTTGTTTTTAATGTAAAGAGAAAATTTAATAACCATTTTTTATTTCAATTTCCATACTGAAAACGTAAAGCAAAAAAATTATTTTATTCAAATAATAATTACAGAATCGTCCAAATTTTTTTGTCTGAGAATAGTTTGTCATTTTAAAATTTATTTTTGATATGCTGGATAATTGTTGTGGTTAAAAAATATTTGGTTTCCTAGGCACTGTCTGCGTCTATACAGAAGGTTTTATAGGTTTCAGGAATGAGTATCACGACTTTTAGTTTTCGATCCTTATACAGAAGGTATAGCCCAAAAGAAAACGTTAGTCGGAAAAGCGGTCCTATATTCTTGGTTTCGACGAATGATGAAATCGAGGAACTTTGACGAATTTAACTCAGCTATATCTAAATCCTAGGGACAGGTTTGCTTTAGCTCACTGATAGATCACTTGGCCATTGATAGGTCTCCTTAAGGTCATCTATTAACCCTCTTGACTCTAGAGCTTTATCTATATCCAGATAATCATATTTTGAGCCCCGAAACATTAGGGCAGTCAGTGCCCTTTTGGAACTTATTACAGTAGAAGAACTTTATGTTACTATTTCTGATGCGGGTCGTGGATAGTCGCTCTATCTACATTTCATTCTTACTAGCTGTAGACTTCGATAATCAAAAAAAAAGAAAACCCTACCGTTGAAACCACGCCAATATTTAAAGCTCAAGTACTCGGGACTACAAATTTTCGTTCCGAGTTGCTTTGCGGATAATGAAATTCCTTGCAAAAATATAACTTAGAGGTAAACAAGAATAGAGCTCTGAAAGTTAATAAATAAGAAGTACGATTTAATTAAAAAACAAAACATTTTTTTCTGGGCTAGTCTAATGTATGTACTTACATACATACAACTTTTGAGAAAACAATTAAATTATAATAATTGCATTTTCTAGAGCTTTTTAAAATCATTTTCATGTCATTTCATATGCACAACATAATATAACTTAATTGTTAGTGTGGTCTCATTCACCTGCAATTAGAAAGGATAGCCGCCATAAATAAAAACTGTTTTACCCGTTTTTAAAACCCTCAAAGTATCTACGCAAATACAAAAAAAAAAAGAAGTAGGAATGAGATAATTATTAGTTGCGCTATACAAAGCTATAATTACAGCGGCGATGCAAATTAATAACGTGTGTGTTACATTTTTTATTAATACGAGTATTATCCTGTAATTGATAATGGCGAAATTACGTTCTTGAATAATTAAATTTATGACAAACAATTATAGTTAATTATTTTCTAAAAGTTATACAACTTTAATAAAAATCATAAAAGCTTACACATACCATTTTAAATGTTTCCACTTTAGGTGGGGGGGGGGGCCAAATATTACACAGCGTTATCGACTTGCTCAAATGTCCTTTAATATCATTAATATTAGATCTGCTGACAGGTTTATTGGACACCAAAATTGATAGGTACTTACCAAAATTTGTCATTGTGCGTAAGTGTCTCGTGAAATGAGAACGAAATATTTTTTTACATTAAATATATTCACGTGTATATTGTTTATTTATTTTTCGACATTTGACCTCCATCAATTACAATTCGGTAGATTTAATCCTTATACATATTACATACCATATGTTGGCTTATATGTATGTATGTATATACACAAATGCATATGTCTTTACATATATGTGTATATGCTTTATTTTCCAAATTAAATGGACTTATCTTCTTAATTTAAATATTTGTTATGTTTAGTACTTAGTTTTACGCTACATATTTTCAAACTTTTAGTTTGGGCAAATAAGTTTGTTGTTGTGGGGTGGTGAGTTAAAAATTAATTATTTTTATCTGTTTCGACTAAAATTTTGTTGGAAATACATGTTACACTTTACTTTACACATTTTAAAATAGAAATAAATATGTTTTTATTGCAAGAAAATTTATTTAAAATTTGGTTTCCTTTGAAAAATATCATTTGAAAATAAGTGTTATTGAAACTTAATTGATTATATTATAGAAACGAAATTAACAGCTCAAACGGTTTTTGAACATAAAACTTAAATGGTTTCAAAGAAATAAATATTATTTAATTATACAAATATGATAAAAAAATTAAAAAAACAAATTCCCTGAAATATTTATAAGTAGAAGAATGTTTTGAGATTCTGAAAAAGTTTTATAATAATTCCCATGTACATATGTATGTATGTAACTTGAATGCTTGGACTAGACAAATTTATTAACTTGCGTGCTGCTCTAATAATTTGATAATATTTTTGTGTAATCATTTTCTTAATATTTTCTACGTTTTGAAAATTAAAAATAAACATTTCTAGGTTTAAATAAAAGTTCTTAATTTCAAATATAAAGACCAAAAACACAAGCTTGTTGTTTGTGTAAAATCTCAATAACAAAAAACCAAGAGCACATGGTTGGCAAACTGTGACACCAAAACAGACTTGCAAAAAAATCCATCATGATACCAAATCTAAAACGTCAAATGGCGTTGTTGGTACATGAATTGGTAAAGAGTTGATTGAACAGGGCGTTTAGAAGGCAAAAAACCCAGCGTATTGTTAGCTTAATAGTTAGCAATGCGTGCCAAAATTTCTCTGATGAGTGAAGTTAGCAACTTCCGAAATGGATCTATAAGAAAAGCTATGGCGGTTGTCTCTAAATTTTTCCTGTTCAACTCAACAAAAAACTTTTAATAATTAATAAAAATTATTAAGAAAACCCAAAAAAACAACAATAATTTTTCGCTGCAGAAAAAATTATTAATAGGTCTATAGCTCGTTTCGAACCAGGATACTTAAATAAAATATTAATTTTCAAAAAAAAATTTTATTTAAAAAAAATAATTTTAAGTTTTCAAACAAAAATTTAATTTCGAAAAAAAAAAAATTTATTAGATTTGAAAAAAAAAAAATTAATTAGATTTGAAAAAAAAGAAAATTTATTTTAATTGTTTGCATAAAAAAATAACCACAAAACAAATTTAATACATACTACCGAAAATATTTAATTAAAAAAAAAAAATATTTTACTAAATGATGTTTAAGTTTTTAGCTGTCTCAAATTGTTGGTTTCACAACATAATCCGTGAAACAAATATGTTTAAAAAAAATCCTCTTTTGCAGATATTCTACTGTTTTTAAAAACTGTTTATATAATACATATTTTAGACTTTCTATATTAGTTAGAATATTTTTACTCATTTTTTTGCATTATTTTATTTTTTACGAAATTTTTTTTTTTTTACTTTTGCTTATTTATTTGACTTTTAATCTCTGAACTGCTTTAAATTGTGTTTTATTATTTTTTTTATGTCAATATTTTTTTCTGCTATAAAATTTAGTGTATGGTTTTTAATGAAATTTTTTAATATTAATTAACATAAAAGCGTTTAATATATTTGTGTAAGTATTATTTAAATAAAAAAGCTACATTAAACGCTATATTTAAGCCAATTTTTGTAAACAAGTTTAATTAAAGTTTTTTTTTTAAATATTGTATTTAAGTATGTAAGTATAATGAAAATAATTTGTTTTTGTTTCCTAAAGACTAAAAATGTATGCAGCTATTCTAAATATTTATATGTATGTATGTTTACTTAATGTATGCGCACTTAAACTAATTGCCTAACTACTATTTACTATACATATTTAAATTTAGTTGCTTATATTTAAATAAATCTACATTTGAAATGATTTTTATTTATAAGCGAAATAGAACTCAAGCATTTGACTTGTTTACATATTATTTTATCTTTTTGTTGTTGTTGTTTTTTTGGTTTTCTATTTAATTATTCGGTTTGTCTGCGTTTGTAATATTGGCTTAAATGCTTAAAATACATTTAAATTCTGCTTTGTGTATATGTGCCTATGTATGTATGTAGGTATGTTGTATGCATGTAACTTAATCCTACACTTAAGCTCACTTACAATATATTTAGACATACATACATACTTACAAACATTGATAAATATTACTAATGGCTTAGAAACTAAATACTAGCTTAATATTAGTTGTTATAAGTTTGCATGTATGTATGTGTGTGTGTGTTTATTTGTAATTTTGTATGCATTTATTTTCATAGGTTTCGCATTATTTATCATGTATGCAAAAACAATTTCAGCCATTGGATTAAATTAATGAAACAACTCTTATGGCGCTCAATTTACTCGTACTCTTTTTGGAATATTATTCTTCAATTGGTTGTTGTTATTGTAATAGAAATTTGTGTATATAGCACTTGAAGCTGCAACCAATTATTCTTCTTCAATGCACTTTTAACTTTAAATTATTATCATATCATATTTATTTATTTTATTCATTTGTTGTATTTTTTCACACAAAAACTACACTGGCGATCAATTGAATGGGTTCAAATGGGTTAAAATTGACAGGGAACAAAGCATTGCATTGGAAATTTATTTTGATAAAGCGTTTTAAATAAAAAAAAATGTCATTACAATCAATAAAACTAACTAACTAGCTAACAGTCTAGGTTAGGTTGAGCTGTTCGGTTTCAGACTTAGTTAGCGACTCTGATGAATTATTAATAAAAATGAACAATCTGAATCAATCTAAATTTTGCTCCAAAAACCAAGACTATTTCAGCCCTGTTAAATTAAATCATCACGATATGCCAAATCTTTGGAAAGAACTATTCTAAGAGAACCCGACTTCAGCATCTTTTTCTCGATTTTATACAGCTTTAGGGTACAGCTGTTCACATAGAAAGACGATTTAAGAAAATGCCAGGTGTTGTGTCTCTATATACGTGGTAAAGTCGGTCACAGTAATGAGTAATCAGAGGTGAATGAGTTATGATAAAACACTGACTCTATTAAAATGACCGGCAGTGTAAGTTTATGTACATACAAGTATATTACCTGAATAAGCTGCTTTTATATTTGTAAATTTATATGTATTCCGAATTATTTATTTATATTGCAGAAATTACTATTTTATTGATGCTATCAATCAATTATTAGTTTATAAATTGGATGAAAATTTAATTGTTGCACAGGTATTATTGGTAAATATGTATATAGAAACGTAAGCCTTCGTATAAGAATTAAATTAAATTTATATTTTCACTTGATATTTAATACGTATGCGTAAATGAAAATGAAATTACTTGATTGGCATAACAAAATTGCATAAATTTGCATTTGACAAAGTTATTTGTTGTATCTAGTAATGACATGCAACAGAATATGTTAGAGTAATTTAATCTGAGTTTAAGAAACATACTAAAAAAATATACAAACTAAAACGTTTGAACTCAAACTGGATAAAGGTTAGACAGAAATTCAACAATAAGCTATTTTGATATTTTTAACAAGAACACCAGAAATTTCAACATAAATATATATAATAATATTATAACAGTGATCATTATTAAGCCAATGTAATCAAAATCAACAATTGTTAGAATGGAATGTAAGCTACTGAGCCGCATGTGATTTTTCAAGAACCACTTTATCTAAGAATGAGTTTCAAAACTTACCTATCTCAATGAAGATTCAATATGTTTTCTCATCTGAGATAGCGCTTTGTCGAAAAATATTTTTATATTGGGTGATCTTCCACGCAGTTGGCGATATTTAGAAACCGCGAAATGATCCAAAAACTTTCAAAACACCAATCACTAAGCACGGTTTTGTTCTATTTTAAGCTTTCTCTTATTGATTGTCAACTAACTTAGCGCCTCTACTATCGTCGTGATTTTTGTTTTGTATTTTATTATTAGTTGATTTAATTTATTGATTGCAGCATTCGTTCATGTTTTAGTAGTGAGTTCACATTTCAAATATCTTTTAAATGGTTCTCACAAACTCTTCAGTTTATTCACAATTTTATTTTTGAATCGTGGAAGCTTCTCTAAGCTGTTCATTTCCTTCGTTCTTATTTATTTTTTACATGCGTTTTTTAGTACTGAATCTACATACATACTTAAACTTATTTAATCTTTATTATTCACACATACTAAGTATTATTTGTATGAAAATTTTCACATATTCACGGCATTTTTTTTTTTTCATTCAGAGTAGTTTTCCCCAATTCTAAGAACTTTTTTTTTTTATTTGTTACCTGTAATGAATGAATTATTTGAAATGCCTTTACGTGTTATCAGTCTTAGTCTACGGAAATTAGTTTGCGAAAATTTAAATGATTAACAAAAAAAAAAAAAAAATCAATATATTAGCACAGTCAAAAAATCTAAAAGTTATTAATTTGAATTTGAAATAAAAGTCAGCATAAGAAAATGAATAATTGTGTCTATTAAAAATGTAAATATTTCAATTAGTCGCGTTGTGATTACTCAGTTGCCTGAATAATCGAATTTAATATAATAATAAAAAAGTTATTATTAATAAAATGTGGTATTGATTGGAAGTTAGTCGTTAAGATTAATCAGTTAGTATTGTGCTTTTATTAATTAATTAATTGGGCTTAGGTAGTTTATTCTGTTCAATTAATTTATTAGTTGATTAATCACACATTCCTGCCATCAACTCAGGAAAATATAAAAATTGAATAGCAGAAATACAAAGTTTTCAAATTTAAAGTATGCTTGAAATAAAAGTCAGCATAAGGGAACATACAACAAAGAGTTTTCGATCATATACTATAATAGTTATTTCTCGATCTGTCTCTCTGTAGTAAAGCTTACTGAGGTGTAAGAAAATCCTGCAATATACAGTGGATGCTTCGGTTCACATCAACAAATGAAAAACATATCAAAAATGATTAATTAAATTATTTTGTGATCACTAGCACGAGTTGACTATTTTTGTTTTTTTTTTTGCTTTTTTGCTGATACTGACTTCTTATAGAATTAGCACTAACGCCACGAGTCTCTAAATGCGTTTAGAGTTTACAATAAATCTTATGAGCTCTACTTATAACATACTAAACTATTTTTTATACAAGCGTGCCATACTTTTTTTAATTACTTTATGCATATTTACAGAGCACTTGATTTCATTAAAGTCAAGGCATAGAGGTTAAATAAATTGAGTTAAAACAAGAAGAAGAAAAAATATGTAGAATAAATTTATTTATTTTCTGTTTAGTTTTCAAAGAGAACTTAGTGAGGAAGTTAAAAAAAGCAAAGCGAAACAATCAATCAATCAGTTCCTGGTCAAAACATATGGACAGATATAGTCCCTATTAATACGGAAAAATTGTCTATCTAGTGTTTTTAACATTGGTCCAAGTGTGTTATACACTTTACAATCCATGAAAAAGTTTATAAAATTTTTTTTTATTCTAAAAATAATTTCAATATAACTCAAAGAACTTGTGAGTTTCAAAAAATAATATTAATAAATAAAAAAATGTCATTTCATAATTTATAAATATTTTCTTGTAACTGCAACAACCATATCTGTTCTTATGTCTGTATGTATAAAAACACGAAATATCTATTTGGCTTTTATAGGTTAGAAGACAGCGAGTAGAAGAGCGTTGTTTTATTCATTTGTTTAGGATTTTATCGGCTTGTTTAGATTCGAATTCATTTTTATTAGTTTAGTCAGTTAAAATGAAACACCAGTACATCGGAGGTCCTTTGTTTTGTAAGTATATGTATATACGAGTGTGCGAGCTGACTTTGTATAATGGCATTATGAAGTGTTTTTTTTTTAACATTTTTATAGTAATGTTAGTTGTTACTATACTAAAAATTATAAAAGTACATACAAAAAATGCGCATACATACATACATGTTCTTTGTTCTTCAATTATGGCGGTGAAATTTGCTCAATTGAGCGCAATAAAATACATATCTACAACTTTTTTTTTTGTTATTATCAAAGCAACTTTATTTGATTTTTTTTTTGGTTGTAAGAAAGCAAATTTAAAACTAAATAAATTATTTTGGTTACAATCTACTGGTTCTTGTAATAATAATCAAAAATAATTACACTGTTGTTTTTTTTTTTTTTTTTGAACTTTTTTCATGAAGGAAAAAATATTTTTTTTTAGATAATTTTGCAAAAATTTGAACGAAATTACTCATCTTATGCCTGACGCATTTTTCAAATACAACAGTGTTATTATTCAATCAGAGAAGATTTGAAAAATCTTGAAACAGAGCGACGGCTTAGTGGAACGTTCTACCTACAAATTTTTTTGAAGCACGCCCCAGCTCAAACTATTTTTCAGTAGCTTTAAATTTTTGGAATGCCCTATCTAAGAAATAGTTTCAAAAGCACTCTATCTGAGAGAAAATTCAATACATTTTTAGCTGAATTAGGGCGTTTTTGTATTAAAATATTACTTGGGGCGTTGTCAAAAAACGTTTGTAATAGGGTGATATTAAAAAAAATTTGATTTATTTCGCTTTTGAAAAATATTTTGAAATAGGACGATCCTCCACTCAGTCATCGATGTACAGGCTGCAGTTATGGAAATATTTCGAAAAAATACAATTTTCAAACTCGAGTCTGCCATAACTTAAGACGCTTGCAGGTTTTGAAATTTTTCCGAGAAATATAATATTCATTATTAACAGGATTTGAGCTTGCAAAATTAAATAAATATTTAAAACTTAAAAAAAAAATTTTAATTTACGTAAAATATTTTTATTTTTTCAATGCTAAATCTTTTTCGTAGCACAAAATTTTGCATAATCTGCCTTTCAAACTCTAACTTCTATTCAGAAATGCAAACAAGATAAACAATTGAACTTTATTCATAAGAAAATTATATACATCAGATCAAGCCCTATATTTAAAAAAATTTTGAATTTGTTTTTTTTTTGCTTTGATAAACCAAAATGGTCAAGAGCTTTTAGTTTTATTTTTTTTTTACTTTCATATTTTTTTTTTTTTTTTTACATTCCAATTTATGTTTTAGTTGATTACTTATTTAATTTTGGTATTTTTTTTTTATTTAATGTAATTATTATATACAATTATAAGCTAACTACAAATCAACTCAGCTAAATACAAATGAGATTCTTTAAGCTTGCCAACAGTAGCGGTCAGGCATGCCATTACAATTCAATTTAATGCGTAGTGTATTTGATATTTACAGTGTTGCTGAAAGCTATATGTATTTTAAGCTTTGAAACGCGTCAAAAAATGCAGAGATCTCTTTCACTAAACTAGGCTAACTTAGCTGCTTCTATGTGTGTGTTAAGTGTAAGTTAATATAAAAAACACGCCAAAAAATCGATGCTTATACAACTTAAATCTAATATTTTTTTTTGGTTTTATTTTACTTAGCTTCTTAAATACATATACATATACATAAAACAGCTAAAAAAAACTAAAAAATATGAGTTATTCAAAGCGCTAACCGTTTTCACAATTTTTTTTTTATTTTATATAACCATCTAACCCGATTTCCCCAAAATTTATGTAATTATTTGCGCAACCCCACTGCAGTTTTCTTAACCGATACGGCATCTGCTACTTAAGCGCAACACTATCGCCGCCACGCCCATTAATGTTGTCTTAGCCATTGTTAAACCATAGCCGCCAGCTGATGACATATTACTTTGCGCCTGATTACTACGCACATCCATTAGATCACGTGACAGTGGCAACTCTGTCGGATCGCTTAATTCATCATGACAAGGTAGACGCTCCGGTTTGAGTGTGAACAAACGCACTTTAATACCTAACGGTTGTAAATGGCTACCACCATGTTCGTTGATTGTGTTAGTCATGCCGATGACGTCATTCGTTTGTTGATTATACAAAGCATTCTGTTTGAGCGCATCCAAACCTTCGCCCAACTCCACTTGTTGTGCCAACATTAGACCATGCGGCGCCGCTTCACCCATAACATCATCATAGTCATCACGTAAATTGGCAGTTAAAATAGATTTCTGCATTTTTTCACTATGAATATTCGTTTGAATAGCGGCTGTGGCAGCAGCAGCAGCAGCAACAGTCATAGCAGCGTTTGGTATGATGCCAGAAGTTGCCAAATATGCGCCATTGTAAAGTTCAGGTTGACTGCTAGCATCAGCTGTGGTAATGGTTTGCTTTGTTGCAATCGAACGTTTACTCAACGTTAAAATGTGTGCAGCATTTTCGGGTGCAATGGCAACACCATCCACAGCTGCTGCAGCATTGTTGACATCATCAATGCCATCACCGGTAAATTGCATTTGTCCCAGACGTTGTACGCTGCCACCATTACGTTGTACACCATTTTGACGTGATTTGCTAAAACGTTTGCGTCCACTTGCACCTAAATGTAGATCTGCACTATTGACGCCATTGTAGCTGGAGCCGATATTCAAAAGGTCTAAGATGTGATTTGGTACGGGTTCAATGAAGTTGGATAGCTTTGGGTCATGCAATGTACACACGAAATCTTCGAGCGAGTCACGCAGCTGCATGAAGCGTGTACGATTTTTCAATTCAAATATCCATTGTAGACGACAATCGCAAATGAAATTATTTTCTGAAATTGCAAAAAGAGAGAGAGAGAGGGAGAAAAAAAGTTAGTAAGAAAAATCTACATATACATAAGAACAAGCAAGCTAAGTACGAGCCAGCCAAATAAAATACGATTCGAATACAAATGAAGTATATAACATTGATTGATTGACATGATTGAAAGCTAGCTTGGTATAGGTTGTTTCAGTAGGTAGCTGTCACACTGGCAGGAGCGTATCAATAGTATGAAAACACACCAAAAAATTATGAGCCTTTCCGAAAATAAGATACCAAAAATTTTCTTAAGGTTGGAAAATATCAGACTGAGCCTTGCACAAACAGTTGATGAATCAACTTCGCTGATGTATCAACATGATGCTGAGGGTAGCTCGAATTAGGTGGCTGAAAGTGCTTCAGATAATATCTTTGAATTCTTCAGCGATGATTATAGAAGTTCTGAGTCTGGCAGTCAAAAATTATTGATCTCGAAACTAGTACTACTGCAACAAAAACCACTTATGCCATGAGTAAACCTGTGCTTAATAACAAATTACCACTTTTTTTTTGCCAGTGTAGAATCTGTTCCATAAGCACAACTAAGCGCAATTGCTTGTTCCATTTGATCTCATGAATTTATATTAGCGTTTGTTCTTCTACGTATTCAACCTGTGTGCTCTCTTTTCAACCAATACTCAAATTCATTGTGTCTGCTCATGCTTTGTTGTTAATTTGCTTGTTAGCTTTGTTTTGTGTGTGTGTTTTCGGTGCGTTTCAGTGCTGTCAAGCGTTTCAATTACGTGCCCAATTATTAGCCTTCACACCCATTTGATTGAAGGCATAAGAAATTGACTTTAACACACACACACACACACACAAAAAAAGTTAGTAGATAGGTATGTCATGTATTCCCTCATCCATACTAGTTTCGACCATTAACCATTTCCTACAACTGTATTGCTCTTCCTCAAATCTTTACTAAAAATATTTCCGTCTACCTTTCAAATTACAAATGCGTTACACACACACAGCCAGCCAGCCAGCCCCCCAAAATCTGACAAAGTTTTTTGAAAAGCATAGCTTTTGTTTGTTTTACTCATTCCTAAATGCAGCCACATAAATACATACATACGTCACACAAAGTGGACTCGAGAGCTCTTCAGCGGCGACGGCACTGACCAGTCTTGTTCATGTCCACTTCTGTTGAACTATTCATCCAACATGCTTGCCAATTTCTGTCTCAAATTGAAATTCGTTGTCTAACTTGCATACATTTTTTTCTGTCCAACATCGCATACTTGAGTGAATATCCTGCTTTTGTAGTGTAC
Organism: Sphenella marginata; assembly: GCA_951509765.1. Classification (NCBI taxonomy): domain Eukaryota; kingdom Metazoa; phylum Arthropoda; class Insecta; order Diptera; family Tephritidae; genus Sphenella; species Sphenella marginata. The sequence goes on from OX608082.1 coordinate 13,116,662, forward strand.
TACTGTTGCTTCTTCTTCTTCTCAGTTTTTTTTTTTTTTTTTCAGTTTTACTTCCGCCTTGCTTCATTGATCTGTATTGCCGGTATTTCGTTTCGTTTCGTATTGCCACTCAATTGAGACATGTTGCTGTCATTTTATATAGCTGTTACCGTTCAAATCAGAATTGTATTGTGACTTGACGTTAAATTTCCCAAATTCCGCTTGGGGCCCCCCATGCGGCAGCACTCGTAGTGCATTTGATTTCGTACCTGGTGATGTGTGCGAGTATTTCTTGCTTGAATTCGTAACAATTAAAATACTTTGGCTTCGGTGTTGTTAGTGTTGATTTGAGGTTATTTTTTTTTTTGAGGCGTTGAAAGCAATTTGTGACTCTAGTAATTGTTCACAACAAGCCTTATGATGACAGACAGCTACTGAATTAAGTGTTTTATTTTGTTGATTTGAAAAGATGAAACTTTGTCTTTATGACGAGGATTTGTTTGGTTAAAAAAATATTTGGCGTTTTCATGTGATAAAAACTTTTATTAAAATTGCAATTAATCTAGTAAGAAATAATTTGTTGATAGAACCTACTGGGGCCTGTTCCAATACTTCTTCCTTCGTTTCATATACATACGTACTTCTTATACAAGGGAGGCATGTTCTGGAGACACCTTCCGGGATTACGAGCAATATGTTACGCCATGTATAAACAGAAACTTATAGAGTGAGAGAGAACTTTTCTTCTACGTTTTCTACTCAGTCCAAGCAAGCCCCTGTTGACAAGAGTGATTCGCCGTTGACGTCCTCAACTGTCATTATATTCGTTGCTGCTACATATTCCCTTAAAAAGTTCCTCTCTATATGTTGGAACCACAATGACAGACTTTATAATTAAATTTTGAATTTGTATACTTTATTTAGAAAAGATAACTTTACTTATTGGATGATGGTGAACAAGAGACCGACAAAACCGGGAAAAGTATTCTATTTACTTTTGTTAATATTTTGACAATCAGCTGATGAGAGAATGATCGATCTGAACGTAGCGTTGTGAGCGCCACCTATCGTTGTATTAACGAAACTACCTATATGGTGAGACCATATGAACGAACTTAAAAATTACTCCATTTCCAATTTCTGGAGTATAAAACTTGCTCGATGTTTACACCCAACCTAATATTTAATAATTACACTTAATAAAAGTAACACACACACACATGCACATGCATTCATGTACTAATACTCTAAAGTCAATTTGGCATTTAAGAAGTATATAACCATGTCAAGTTAAGTGCCAACTAACTAACCAACCAACCAACCAACCAACCAACTAACCACTAACCGACTGAGCAGCAAAGTGACTTGACCTTACCACATTCTACTACTAACGGTCAAGTGTTCGCAAACTAATTTAAAACTAAACTAAATGCAATTCACTATAGACCAAATGCAGTTATGTAACTTGCAACAGACAACAGATGGTCCAGAAAATAGGCATTAATAGTTACAATTTTTGGGAGAAAATGATATGGAAGAAGCAGAAGAGTGTGTCGAGTGTGGATAGCGGTTTTTGTGGAATTTTTACACACTTGTGAAAGTTTTGAGAAAAGTGTAGCCACAGCCATTTGTGTATGTGTTAACGAACTGGACAAAGAAACGTCAAATTAACCCAAAGCAATATACTAGTTTACAATTTAAAAGTTTTCACTGGTTTCAAACTAGTTAGAAAAAGTCTAAAATTGAGTTAGGAAAAATAAATTTTGTTTGCAAAATAATGAAGTATACAGTGCTGGAATAGAACAGGATAACATTTTATTTTAATTTTTCCTGCTCCGCCTAGCAGAACCCGAACCCTATTCCATGTAAGTCGAGTACTGATCTATTATAGAAGAAGGCATTTGAGTTCTTTTTTCTTACTATGGTTGAACAACATTTTTTTTTTTTAACTAGTATGAGACTAGTATGAAAACTAATACAATTGACATTTTGCGAAAGAACCTCATGTTAAAAATACCATTTGCGTATAAGCAAAAACTAGTCTTCAATGGTGGTTGACTAGTTTTTTTATGGCTCAAGTTGTTGTGAGTTAGTTTACTGCTGGCTATGTTTAGGAGCTATGAAAGTGTGAGTTATGATGCTAAAATGATGTTCGCAATAAAATTTAATGAAACCATTATGTGGTATGTGTATATGTTTGTGGTATATGCTGTTTTGAGTTTGGGCAGTTATGAAAGCTACATGTCATGGTCTTATTTGTAACATAAAGAGTATGCTTGCGTGGATTGCTTCCACTCGACTGAAAACTTAAGAGAGTGACGGTTACGTTTAAACTCGTTAGCAAGTCGATTAATGGTAAGGAAAACAAAAAAAAGTAATTCAGTAATAGAAAAATCGGTATAAGTAAATTTGCCTTCTATAAAAGATAATATACATAGCTTTGACCATGTTGAACAATGCATTGAAAATACATATTCTTTGCGTTTTTTGCAACAGTTTTACTTGACAACTTCTTTGCAATATTATGGAAGGTTTCAATTTTATTGAGAAAAGTATTCAATTCACTTGAAAATGCTAGAGAAAATTTCTATTTTCCATGATTACTTTTAGCTAACTTACTTACTTTCAACTTTTTCTTGTGTGTGAGATTGAATATTATTTTTTCCAACTGCTGAGATTTCCAGTAGCTGTCAGCAAATGTTACTTTTCATACTCCTACAACGAAAGTGCTGCCAAATTTGCAACATATTCAGTGCATATTATTCGCTTGACACTTTGCTGGCATGAGCAGTTGTAGCTAGTGATAATATTCATGCTATATATGTAACGTTTCATAGTTATAAACTCGCATGGAGTAAATTATATAACAAACTTTTGGGCATATTCTCGTGCTACTAAAAAAAAAGCTCACACATACATGGACCACTTTCCTGCTGTTACAATTTCAAATGTGATGGCATTTTTCGACTGTACTTATAATTATGAAAAACGCTGTATATACTCGCCGCCACGTAACAGTTTTCAAAATGAGCGCACAAAATAAACTTAAATATCATAAAAAAATATGAAAAGCGTAGAAAAATGTTTGAAGCAAAAGCACAAAATATATGTCTGCTTGGCCATTTTACAATATTTACACTTCCCTAGCACGTTGCAACAACATGTCAAGCTAATTTGCCAAGTTGTCATTCATGTCTGTCGTGTAATTGGGATGCATACTACGGGGACACATTTAGGCTTTAATAGTAACAAGGAAAGACCACCAAAGCAGTTTAGTTGTGCTTGTTGCTACAGCCAATGCCAGCTTGGTCTCTATGCAGAGCACAATTTTACTAAAAACCATGAAAATATCTACAAACATAATCGCCTGTTGGCTAATTGTAGCATCATTCTATGTAGTTGTAATTCAAAAGAGCACCAAGAACATTGCAACGCCCACCAAACCCATCAACAATTTGCTGGTATTGTTTGGCTTTTGTAGTAGAGCTGTCAGCGTGATGCTCCATAACATCTATGCACACACACACACATACAAATTTATATTATTTTTATGCTATCGCAATTGTCTATGTAGTTAAGCATATGTATGTGTGTGTGTGTGCACAAATTTAAAACGCCACAAGCAACAACATTGGCCTTTGGGATATATTCGCCAACGTCGACATGAATATTAGTTTTATCTATGAAAAGCTCAAACAAAAACAAAAAAATAAAGATAAATGCTGTTTAGTGTATGATGTTCGCTTTTGGCCAACTAACAAGCAGAACATTGTATTATTAGCATGATGAGCGCGTATGTTTGGAATTATGTAAATATGTAAGTTTGAAAAATGCTAAAGTTCATAGTGTTTTACTTATTTCGTCAGCGTCTCTTGGGTGTAGTCGAGTAAATATTTTAGTAGTATTTTGTAGGCAATATGATGGTTGTAAAGCGAAACATCATAAAAAACTTTTAAAATTATTTTTGTTATAATTTGGGTTGTCGCTAGACGTGTTTACATACATACATACAGTGGCCGACAAAACTATGCATACCCCTTTTTTTGTATGTTTTCACCAACTTCTACTTTAGAAAACTAATTTTAACTATTTTCCTGTAAGAGAAACTATCAAGATATAATACAAAAACTATAAATTATATTTTAAATATGTATGGGAAATTCGAAAAAATTAGACAAATTTTCATCAAAATTTTCAACTTTTTTCTCAGAATTTTTAGAATTTTTTTGAAAATGCAGATTTGTAGCGCATTCAATTTTAGTCTGATAAAGTGTTTGTTTCAAGTCTGTAAGAAATTTTCCTGATTTTTGGCGATTTTTTTTCTGAAGAGCTTTCGTGTTTTCTTTCATACAAATTTATGAGCATAGTATTTTTAATTTAATAATATTGATAAAATAAAAACTCGAAATTCATAACTTAACCTCTTATTCAATTCAAACTTGAAAATAATCACCACAATTCAAATTTCAAGAACATTTAAGACAGGAATTTGTTCTCCGTAGAGTAGCTTAAGAGCTCTGTTGGATATGACGTTTTTCAACACGACATGTTCATACAAATGTTATTTATTTGTAGATATTAAAAGGCTTCAACTTAACCTTACATGTATGTATGTTTATACATTTTGCCTTTTGTAATTTATTGTACGCTATTAGGAAACCATTAAAATGCAAAAACAAAACATTTAACCTTCCACAAAAAGCAGGAACTTAGACTGTAACAGTCGTTTAAATTGATTTGTACACTCACTTACACAAACTAAAAAATAATTTCAGTATTTATATCCAGTTAGAGAGAGAACCAAACTTGGAATTTTTTTGATAATGAAGTTGGCTGTTGAAACTATTTTTTTTATTTTTAAGGCATCTTCGTAGTTTCAAAAAGCTCTTGTTGTTGATAGAGGAGTGATATATGTATGATGAGAATATGCTGTTGTTGTTGCTCTATAAAACCTAACTTTTAGAACACGTAGCTATCGAAGCATCACCTTAGTCACACCATCCGCACAATGAGATTTATTTTTGTTTATATCGCCATGCTCGTACTAACAAAAATATTAAATCTCATGTGGAGCAGCAATACAATTTTAATGCTTAATTTTCAAATAATATGTTTTTCTTTGATTGTTCACACTTTTATGTTTCACAAATTTTTTGCCTTGTTTCCTTCAAATTAACGCTACACTGCTCACTTCAGAATAATATATTTTCAGGACATATTTTGCAGGTGTGTAGGTGTAGGTATACTTAAGTGTATACATGTATATTAAGGATGGTTTGTAAAATTCCAAAAAAAAAAATTTTAAAAATTTACTCAACATTCTGAGTGCATTGGATTTTAAAATAAATCAACAAAAAATTTTAAAAACAATTTTTTTCTGAAAATTTTTTATTTCTGAAATAACATAGGTTTTCTTGTAGATACCTTACAAATCTTAAAAATATATTTAAATAATTGTTATGTGAAGCATTTAATTAAAAATCGAGTCCTTCACAACAAAATTTTGGCAAAACACTTCTTTTTAAATTTTCTTTTATTTTTACAAAGCTAAAATTATAGACATCCATTTTTGTCCCACTCACCCTAGTAAACACATCCGAAACCAAACAATTTCATACTCAAAACATATGTGAATATCTTTACTTTTTGTTGTGGCGAATAACAGCGTTATCAACGTACATTCATATATTCTTCATCCCATTGAAATTACGTTACTCATACGCCATGGCAACCCATCAGATCAAATAACACAAAGCAACGAGTGCGAGAAATTTGTTGAAAAAAAATAATAGAAACAACGCACGTGCTTTTATATGCTTAGCTGTGTGTGTGTGCATTTGTGTGTTTGCTTATTTCTGCTTAGAAACTGTAAAGCAAACTTATCACAGACTTTAATCATATGCTTTGGCTCATTTAATTTTCTACGTTTTATTTTTGGTTGCTCAATTTATAAAGACATACAATTTTTTCTTGTGCTTCATTTAAACCTTAAAGATTTTTTTTGTGCTTTTAAGATTTCCTTTACGTTGCTTTTCTTGCGAATTTGCTATGGCATTTGTTCTATCTCATTTAATTTTATTTAATTTATTTTTAGATCTAAAATTTTTTCTTTTTATTTTGTTTAAATATTTTCGTTTGTTTTCTGCGCAGACATTTGTGCAAGTGGAACCTTCTGAAGTTGTCTTTTTACGTCTTAACTGGTTTCGTATTTTTTTTTTTTTAATTTTTGTTGAGTTTTTCGTTTAAATTAGTTGTTGAGATCCAGTGACTTTCGCTATTTATGTTTGTTGTATAAAAAAAATAAATATTTTTTTTGTGATGCTTCTTGAGTGTTGTTTTGTTACCAAAGTAATTGGTTAAACGTTGGGTTGTGTGGGCGTGTAAGCTAGCGCGTGTATTTACCCAAAATTTTATTTACTTAATTTTTATTTAAATTTGTAGAGCATAATATTTTAGCAAAGTTTTTCATTTAACTTTCATTTTCTGTTTTGTTAAACTTTTTCGCTACAAATATCTTTGTCCTTTTATTTATTATTTACGTCTTGCTTGGTAGCAGCGGAAGTCAGCATAATGCAAAGTAATAAAAAGTGGTTAAAAGTTAAACAAATGCACGGATGTCTCATTTCAAATTTGATTTGACTTTTTAGAGATTTCATAATATATTAAGATACCTTTTTGTGATTTGTAATAAGCAAACGTGATTCTGCTGATACTAATTTTGTTGATAAGATTGTAAATTTTTTTTAGTGCTGATATTACCACGTAGAGTGTTCTAGATTTACCCTTTACGAATACAAATATATGTTGAAAGAAATTCATGGATGTATTTTAAAACTCCAAAGTGAACAAGTAAATGGCTCAATAATGTTTAATCAGATCTTGCTGAATTTAAACCTTACGAAAAAACTCCAATTTTTGGAATAACCGAATTCAAACAGATAACAAACTTTAGCTTAATATTAAGGAAACCTACAGAAATTTAGTTTAGCGATAATTCAAATTATGTAACAACCATCTGCATTTTGGCTTTTATTGATATTTGACTAAGAGATAATATCGATGCTAGAAATAGCAAAGATTTGTTGATTTGCAACAATAAACGAGATGTGGATTAAGAGAGAAAAATAATTAAACTAACAAAGCATCAAATACACGCAAAGTAGTCAACAACTCAGAACTTCTAATGTGTGCTTAATTAAGGCTGTCAGTCAACTTAGCTGGTTTTAGGTTGCTAACAGAACTTGTCAAGTAGACAAAAGTTTGTTCCTTTTCGTTGAAGTTTGACAACCGTCAGAAAAATGTTGCAATCACTTTTTTCCAAACACATTTTCTATTCACTTCAGGAATTCTATAAATACTACTCATAATAAGTAAATGTAAGAACAACAAAAGGAAGTAATCAGCAATGTTAAAGCATAGTTTCTAGTGAGAATTTGCAAAACTTTGCGCCCTAATTTAAGTTTACACATATGCAGTGCATACTTAAATATTTATATGTATATATGTATAAGCACTTGGCTGACATGGAATGAGGTCACTTGGATACGGAGAATACATACATGCTCACATACACACCTACTCAATATTAAAGTAAATTATTTGTAACTGTAAAAGCAAATGAGCTTATTCTGAGATAATTTAATTCGGTATTCAAAAATCAATACTAAAATTAAATTATTAAACATATTGGCCATAAATAAAGTAATCATTAACAAAATCCACTGTTGAGCTGTATCTTAGTGTTAGTGAGCTCATGGTTAGAGAGCATATTCATTTAAAACTTGAAGCTTATTTGCAAAATCTTTGATTACTTTTGCTACTGTAATAAGACCTTATCATTGATCTCACAAAATTGAATTACTGTTCCGAAAATATTCAACTTCATTTGCAGGAAAGTTTGTACATAAACAACTGCATGTAGAAGAGGAAACGAAAGATAAACATACTACATATACAGCTAGGAGTATATGTATTAGGGAGTGCCAAAAAAAAAAATGATTTTATTTTTTTAATTGGTACATGGAAAATCGGGACTCTTAATGTACTATTTTTGCATTTATTTTTTTTGGTTTCGGGAAAGTAATCCCGTAATACTCCTAAAATGGTTGTTTTTTTTATATTTTTCTGTTTAAAAAATCTATGATCAAAAACATCTTCAGAAGTTAAAGAAAAGCTGTTCCAATGAAAAACAGTTAGACCCATATATCTTAATCCACTTCTTTTTAATACTTTGAAATTATGTTCTGCAACTTTATCCATGCCGATTAAGCGTTAAAGCGACCTTATCATATATGTAATATATGTATCTCTGCATGTTGATATCAAGTCTACTTATCGACTAATGTTAGCAAAGTGTGGATAACAGTCCCACGCATATTCCCAATTGGTACATCAACTTAGCTAATATTCGCACATCCAATCCTACATCACTTCATGGCAACATAGATATGAATAAATTATGAAGCATCATCAGCGTGTGACTAGGCTATAAGTGAGAACTTCAATGCGTTTACATGTGGGCGGAAGTGAACTTCATCCTTCTATGCTAATTATCATTTTGAATGCTTCATGCGCCGACAAAACTAACAAAAGGTGCAAATGAGTATTCTTTGGCTGTACTCAAAGTCTCTAGTCCTCAGTTGTTGTGTGTTTAGTGCATTGGGTTAGATCACAAAATCCTTCACATTCATCCTTAAAGCGATACATTTCATTTATAAACACATTTAAACTGGCTCGTCTCCACACGCTTCCGAGATAGTTCAGGACCAGTATTGCATTCTAGTCTTATGTTGGTTACTCAACTCTCGCGTTTCATCTATTGAAGGTCTAGTTACTACCACTCTAGTAAATACTTATTTGGTACGTAGGACATTGTTCTGAAGTTTGCCTTACTTTTTACTGAGTTCCCTCAAGAGTTATCACTTATTACGTTTTCTTATTTATGTAGATATTTGTGTTTATCGCACTTACCATCGCATATATCAAGCTGATAAGTTTACAAAGATTATTCGGTTATTGTGGTTAAAGAAGTTTTTGTGTTTAATTAAGAAAGCTTTCAGTGAGCATACTTTAATTAATACACGCAAACAACTTTGTAATATTTTTGGTTGATAAATTTTACATTTATACTAATATCTGAATGGCTTTAGCGTTCCAAAAAATTATAAATTCAAGGAGATACACTTAGTTGGTCTATCTACTAAGGCTAGCATATTGACAGCAACGATAGAACTACGGTCTCAAGTATCTAAGTGTAGAATAAACAGTGGCATAGTCGTTGTTCGAATACTCTGTGAAGAACTTTCCCTAGCAACAATAACATATTGTTCCACTACTATTAAAACAACACGTTTCGCTGTAAGATGATAATTCTTTTAATGGTCTGGTAAGCTGCACAAGGCATACCGTTGCTATAACAACAAAACCAAAATCTCAACCACACTTACTCCTATTAAAACAGCGCAGACTTCTTTGTAGTTTAAGCTTCTCATGCTCGAAAGAATATTAAATTTAGAATTAAAAAAGAAAAAAATGAAAATGTTATTCCACTTCATTTTCGTGTCAATTTCGGTCATTGAAATAGATATTGCAATCTACTTTGACGTTTGTTTTTTTGATTTTTTCTTAAATATGCGAAAGCCTCTTTATTATTTCCAAATCAATAGCCAATTTAATAATTCTAGGAATCACTCAGCCGAACGAAGTCGTAAATATTGAATGCGTAAATGAAACCGAAATGCATAAAATGACGATGCCTAAGGGACATCAGATGATGTTTCAATCAATAAGGAAGAATAAACAATTGACTTATTAAACAATAATGTCAGCTGGTAAAATTTTATGCGCTCTCAAAAATATACTTGAAATTTATTTGAAATATGATTTTCTGTTTTATGGCGAAATTTAAGCATTGAAGTTGGTGAAAATGATTTTTGATGTTTGCACAACTGAAGTTTGATCTCTTCTCGCTTTATCGATTATGTTAGGTTATGTTATTATAGAGGTAAAGATAACGATTGATATCGCAATAGCGTTTTTAAGAGAATAATATTAAGTATGAGTACTTCGCAATAAAAGAAAATAAACTAAAATAAAACAAAATAAAATAAAATGTAATAAAAAAAAATAAAATAAAATAAAAAAAAAGAAAAAAAAAAAGAAAATAAAATAAAATAAAATAAAAAAATTAAACAAAATGAAATAAAATAAAATAAAATAAAATAAAATAAAATAAAATAAAATAAAATAAAATAAAATAAAATAAAATAAAATAAAATAAAATACAATAACGAAAATTAAATTAATTAAATGACATTTTTTGAACTTCTGGAAGTAGTATTTTTCCAAACCGGGCTTAGGAATGCGTCTAAGAGAATCTTAAGTGACAGCCACTTTAATCTTACCCAACCTAACTTATAAAATATCTCGAATTACAACTACAAAATTCGCAGTATGACCATTTTTACGCCCAATGAGGTTTATTATGCCAAAAATATTATAAATCGAAACTAAACTCAGCAGGAAGTCTTTTTCTTTCTCTGAATACTCAGCACCCTTCGCAACTAAAAAATAAAACTGCGAATACTTAGAATTACGTTTACTGGCAATTTCATTTTCTGCACCACCCGCTGGTTCTTGCTTACTCCCTCCACGCACTTGCTCTACCCAACTACATACATACCTAACTTTTAGCTCATCAAAGATTGTTTGATTTACACATTGATTTGTTTGGTTATTTTCATAAAAATATTTATCCTCAAGCATTCTGAGTGCGCATTCATTCAATGCTAAATCGTTTGAAATGATTGCTTTGGCGTCCTGCATGCTCTCGTATACGTTTCACTCGCTCTCCGTAACGGGTCGGTAGCAGCACAGCTTTTATGTTTGTTTGTGTGACTTTTTATCTGTTTACTGTTTTGCTTGTTTGCTTATTGCGTTTGTGTTTGTATTTGTATTTGCACAAGTGCGTGCTTTTCTCAGCCTATATTTATGCTGGAAATGTTTTTTTTTTGCTTTCACTTCAAACGTATTTTGATTTGCTTCTTATTAGTAATATGACTTTAGCTAAAAAGTTTGTGCCGAAATTCGTTTTTATTAGGTTTTTTTTCTTTTTCGATTTTTTTTTCGGCTGCTCAGAAGGGTGTCGAACTTTTTTGATCTTTTCATTTTGAGCTTTGTTAGATTACATCAAATAACTTGATAAAAGGGAAGAAGGAATCAAGCCAGAAAGAGTGTAAGTGAAGTGAGGGATTGCCACTATTTTGTAAGGGTGTGTGTGTGTGTGTGTGATGTGGAGTTGGTAGTGCAGTGAAAAAATAAACGTTTACTGATTGGAAATTGAAATCGTTTTGCGTTTAGTTTATTGTGAAATTTGTGTTATTGAATTTTCTTTAATAATAAAATGGCAGGCTATTCGCTTATGATTATTGAAGTGTAAGGAAATTCGTTTTTGCTTACTTAGATTGGTTTTCTTATTATTTGGAAAATTTCCAACTGTATTATTGAGGGTGCGAGATACATACATATTTATGAAATGCGTTTAAGCGTAAAAATAAATCATTATTATAACGAAATTTCATATTAAAAGACGTTGTTTGGCCACGCAAGGTGGGTAGAGAACGAGCACTTGTTTCCGAATAAGAAGTTGAAATTCGTCAAGGTAAAAAATACGTTTTTTAGTGTTCAGAGCTTTTGTGCTTTCTCTGCATGGCTTTATGCGAAAAAGCTCAATAAAGCTCATACTTGCGCGTATAGCTTAGGCTTCTACTGCTTCAAAAAAAAAAAAAAATTTAAATCATAATTCTTGCAAAATTTTCCTCAATTCTGAAAAATTTTTGACAAATATATTATGCAAGGCATAAATATACATAAATAGCAGTTTAAGCTACACTTTCTCATGGCCACAGCTTCTTTACAGAAATAAAAGGCAAGAAGATGCTACTTTTTCTCACACCTTTACACAAAGTTACCAACATTAAATATAGAAAGCAGAAGAAGTTCCTCTCGCCACGTTGAGAATTCTCTTTTTTTTATTATGACAAATGACGCTTTAACATAAAAAAGGGGAAACTAATAAAATGCATTGCAGCTTTTTATAAATTATGCATGAGAGACTTTTAAAAAATTCAAATAGGATGCTATAGGAAAGTAAACAAAACCCAAAAATGGTCCATTGTCAGCGAACTCTTGCTAAAGTCACACAACCAGAATTTAACATATAAATGGGCAATGTAGTGTCACGTGCATATGTATGTTTAGAAGTATATACAGTATCTGCTCATATTACTATGAACAATTTGCTCCATTTTGAATTCTTGGAATATTTTTTTTCTATTTTAATAAGCAATGGAAAAAAATTGTATAATAACAAAATAAGTTTGAAGAAAAAGCTTCCTTCATTAACCACTTCTGGCTTTGCACGGTTATGTAAAATATTTTATGTGTTAATTCGATTTTTTTTCATCAATTGAGTCCACTCAACGCTTCCATCAAAAACGCTGGCAAAGCTACAATCCCGTAACATACAGTTTTGAATCACCCCAAATAAATGAGGTTGACACTTGAACAGGAGGGGCTCTCAAGTTTTTTTTATCTAAGTTTTAAATCAATGCCCCGAGCTGTAGGTCAAATTGAAATGAGCCGAAATATGCTAAGCAAACAACAAAGTGGAGCAGTTTTCGGGCATGCTAATCAGCTGAAGGTAGGTGTGGTGGTGTGGCTAGCCTATGAATGATTGTATATGTGTGAGTTAGGAAATATATTTTACTCAGTACCCTAGCGCATATATATGTATGTATGTATATATGTATACAGTAAAGTATGAGATATGCTTGTATCTCCGTAGTACAATATCATAAAACTACCAAATTTATTTGCATATAAAAGACTCTTGAGGAATGTAATAAAAATGATAAAACCCTCAAGAGGACAGACAGCTAACTTTTGAATGACCGTGTGATGGCAAGTGAATAACCAACGAGGCTAACTTAAAAAACAAGGTAGTCATTTAGATGCATATTTATACATATTTATATTTTACACAAGTATGAATGTTTGTCGTTAAGGCAGAAGTCAACACGGAAGCTCACAACGCTACCCAAAAAAAAAGAAAAAAAAAACATTTGAACAAATAAAACTGAACTTAGCAAAGGATAACTAGGACATCTGCCTTTTTATAAATTTATTTTGCTTTCGCTTTCTCGAATTCGTGGTATGAGTTCGTTAGCCAAATTCAGTAACTATTAACTAGTGTTGAGCAGAATGTTGGTTGGGGGGTCTTATTTCATTTCATTCTAGATTAAACAGACCGCGCGTTCAATGGGTTGTTGCTTCCTTGGCGTGTGATTTTTGTTGTTAGTTTTTGTTATTTTTGGTGGCAGTAATTTGTTGGAAGTTAATTTCTCGTTTCATTCATTGTATCATAGTATGCATGGCTTTTCTCTTTGAATGAGAATGTGAGCCACATAAACCGCGGTTTAGACTGCTGCGAAACGCAGAATCACCACAACCCCAACACCATTTTCGTTGTAAATTTAGCTTGATTTAATGATTTCGAAAGCCAATTTAAACTTCTTGATAGGGATGTGCAATTAAGTAATTAGAAATATTTTAAAGTATCGTAGAGAAAAGGGACTTTTTGAGGGTGAAGACGAAGGAAAAATATGTTTTAATTTTAACTTGCGAGATTAGAGAAAAGCTTCCTTTTGCTTCGATATATGAACAATCCATTGGTTCCAACTTAGGAAGCCCGCAAACAATGATATCTTCCCTACCTCTCGAGAATCGAACCAATTTCGCCCAAACGACTTGACCCAGACATTGCAAATGAATAACCCTCATGTGAGTTATCTTCAAAAAATATGAAAAAAGCCATCTAAAACCCAATTGCTGTTCTCGAAAGCTGGAACGAAGAGCTTGACGAAGCGCTATGCTGAAAACGCATAGCCTCTACAATGTTCTGAGTGTATTGGTTCTAATATGTATATACATAAAACAATAGCAAAAGTATTTCCATTAATCTTCCATACGAATGATAGCCAATCTCTTTAACATACATATATTAACTTAAATAAAATCTTCCGTATATTTAATGACCATCAAGCGCACAAAAATATGTTAATGTAACACAATAAATGTATGTATGTATGTGTATGTCAGCCTTTATGTTACAAAAATTGTTAAAAATGGTTACAGCTTATATTTATTGTTTCACGTAAGTGGCTTTTAATTCTTCTTCAATAGGGCCAGCTGACAGCTGGCAATAGAAACATAAAATTGTCGAATGCGAAATTTATTGCCTGACCGTGCGAGCAACAACAGCCGCTTAGGTAGTTATTCCCAAGCACAAAAGAGGAATAAACAAGCCAAGTTCAAATAAAATGGCAAACAGCTGTAAAAGTAGAATGTGGTATTTAGCAAGGCGTGGCTATACATTCAGCCATACTTGCATACTAACACAAATTGTAGTTGCTGTAAAAGCACGTGCTTACGCAAAGCATTAACATATATGACGTGTTTTTTGATATCCTTTTTGATAGCATTCATTTCAATTATCTACCAAAAACTGGAGTATCGAAATTCTCCACACCCATGAAAAATCACTCATACGCCGTGTTGACCAGTACAACACCAAAAGGCTGTATAACGATATATCGGGAGTCTGAATGGCTGTAAAACGTTTAGTTAAATGTTTTTATGTACACATAGAAAGGTAATTTTTTATTATTATTTATTGCAATTGAAACAAGGTGTTCTCGGCAAAAAACTCAATACAAAGAGACAGCGTGATTCATAAAATAAAAAATAAAATAAAATAAAATAAAATAAAATAAAATAAAATAAAATAAAATAAAATAAAATAAAATAAAATAAAATAAAATAAAATAAAATAAAATAAAATAAAATAAAATAAAATAAAATAAAATAAAATAAAATAAAACAAAATAAAATAAAATAAAATAAAATAAAATAAAATAAAATAAAATAAAATAAAATAAAATAAAATAAAATAAAATAAAATAAAATAAAATAAAATAAAATAAAATAAAATAAAATAAAATAAAATAAAATAAAATAAAATAAAATAAAATAAAATAAAATAAAATAAAATAAAATAAAATAAAATATAATAAAATATAATAAAATAAAATAAAATAAAATAAAATAAAATAAAATAAAATAAAATAAAATAAAATACAACAAAATAAAATAAAATAAAATAAAATAAAATAAAATAAAATCAAATAAAATAAAATAAAATAAAATAAAATAAAATAAAATCAAATAAAATAAAATAAAATAAAATAAAATTTAATTAAAATAAAATAATATGTAAGTCACTAGTCAACAAGTGGTTGCTGTGGCGCTAAAAGCAGCAACAACAACAACAACAGACATTATCACACAACCGACAACAACTGTTAGTGTCATCTTCGTTGCTGCGATGTTTATTGTTGTCATTGCCATCACACTTCGCATCCACACCGATGTATTGCATTTTAATAGAAAGGTCTCTGCACTTTTTTCACTTATAATTTTTACCGCTCTCTACATACTCTTATGTATGTTTCTATATACATGTACATGTGTATATGAGTACTGATGTTAACAGCAAAATATGTTGCAACGATGCGCTAAATATTTTGAAAGCATTCAAAATACCAATGGATTGATGATGTTGCATGCCACAAGTGAGTGACGAAAGTGGAAAGAGAGTGATTTTCTTTCACCATTGAGGTATATTTGTTAAACGCAATTATTGTTGCTATTTTTGTTGTTGCTTTCACTGCTACAAATGTATAGTTATTGGCTCTTCATGGCAAAGCGGCAACTGGTAGATTGTTGTGACAATATTGTTTTTCTTGTTGTTTTTAAGTGACTCTTCCACGCTCGTGTTGCGAATGTCAAAGTGCATTTTCGTCTGTTGCAGCGCCGTAGTATTCGTGAATTTTTTATGTGTCACATTCAGCAAATGTATTGCAATGTAGCGAACTGTTTTTTGTATTCGATTTATTGCGTTTGTTTGTTGTCATGTAGAAGCGGCTTCCAGCGCAAACTTAATGGATTGAAAGTGTTTCAGCAGCCATGCTCTCAAGTGTTTTTACTTAGTTTATGGCAGCACATCGACGTTTATGCATATCTTGACAGGCGCGTAAAATTTTAGCGCGATAGCATGTAAAAATGTTAAAAAAAAAACCAATAAAGGAAAAGAAAAGTATTGGCGAAATTTCACAAGGTGAGATAGCAGAAAAAAACCATAAAAAGGGAAACTATTTGGTATTTTTTTTTTTTAATTTTTACATAATCTTTTTTCTTATTTTATACATATGTATGATGCGTTTGTTAGCACAGTCGCTGATATTTCCTACATCATCTCATTCTCAAGTTCAGTACTATCATTATCACATCAAAGCATTCGAGCTTAACTCTTTAACAATATTTGCATGCTTCTGATCTTAACACAGTTTTTTTGAAACGATTGCATTAGCTTAAGATTTTGATATGAGTTTAAGCGAAAAAAAATTCGCTTCATGTAAAAATAATTCTACAAAGAAAGTACACTTGACTGCATTACATTTGCAACAATTTGAAGTGAATTCATCAATCGTCTACTTTCTCCGACAGCTGGCAAATCGAAAGCGCATGCTTGCAACGCCAATAAAAGTAAGCATCATCACACTATTCTTCACAAATCAGCTGTTGGCCATCCATCACTGAAAATGTGTATTGGAAAGTAATGCACCAAATGAATTTTTTTTATTTTTTTGGCACTTCAGCAAATGTCGCATATATTTCAACTCCACTTTAGTTTCTTTGCACTAGATTTAATAGTAATTTAATGATAATATAAGGTACTTAGAAATGTATTAGTTTTTGTATGTGGTGACGTAGGATGTAAGGAATTTATAGTTTTTTTATATTATAAAGTGACTTAAATTTCCCCGTTGTAGTAAATTTAACTTTGAAGTTGTGCTTCTTGATGAATATAATTTTGATTTTCTTAGATAAAGCTTAATCCGGCAGCGCGTTAATTAATTTAAAAATTAAAATTTAATTTTTGAAGACATAATAATTACTTTTAAATGCAAAAAAAAAACAATTAAACGCCGCCTATCGCCAGTAAAAAATATATATTCCTATTGCGTACCCATGACCCGTGGCTCAACACTTTCAAGTCATAACAATTTGTGCGAAAAACTTATGATCCCTAAACTTGTTACCAACAATTTTTACTAAGCATTAAAACACAAAGTAGCATGTCAATATTATCCATAATTAAAAATTCAAAAGTTTGTTCTTAAAACGGCGAACATTTTCGCTAATAGCGAATAATCATAAAATAAATCTTTTTCTTTTTTTGTATTTCCATTAGGAAGTATGTGAGGCTAGGCAAGCATGAGCTACCACACTGAATAAGCATAATCAATGTGTAAGTGAATTAAAAACTTATGCGCAAGCATATAAATTCACACCAACACACACACACACACATACACATACTTGAATTTAATACATTACGAGCTGGGGGAAAATAAAGTTAAAATGAATGTTTTCGAGTAATTTTCAGTCATTTAGAGGCAATTTGCTGCCGCTTACCCATTAGCAAATGCAATTAGAACATATACATGCAAATATTCAAACATGCATTCATATATACATACACATGTATGTACATACATAGACATAAACTTGGGAGAAGAATATGTGCATAAATGCATGTAGTACGTTAATTTTATACACTTTTCTAACACACAGTCCATCAGACACGAACTGGGACAAATGCAAACAATTTTACATACATACATACAATTTTATCTATGTAGGTACCTATGTACATATATATGTATATCAGTCAGAGCTTAGGTGCTTTTTGGAAAGCGCAAATAAATGCATATGTGTATATAAGCTTGTGAGGATACTTTTTGTATATACAGTAGAACAAAATCAAAATGGAACAGATAGCGCATTTATTGCTCAGATTAGTGCAAAAATTGATTTGTTTTCTTTAAACGGGCTAATCGTACTTTTTGAAAAATATATCAAATTTTATCTCGATTCAAAACTATATCTGATATATTCTCGCAAAATTTTATAAAAATTCACGAAAGTTAAGTAAAATAATTTAGAAAAAAGAATGTGCCGAAATCAATACGTTTAGTCACTGTATACCTTATATACATTTGCATACATATGTACACACATACATACATATATCTTATCACAACATCTTTGTATGTATTTCGAAATGTATGTTTGTACGTTTTTGTAAATTTCAGCAAGTGTAAATAAGTTACGTAAATGGCTGCCATTAGCTTCAATTCAGTTTTGTAAAGCTTTCACATCGTCGCCGGTATCGTGGTAAACCTCGATACTCGTCAAGGCAAATGGGTCCAAGTTGTGTTGTGGTTTGGTTGATGGGTTGGTGGGTCGATTGGCCGTTTGGTCGGGCGTATGGCATTCGCAATAACCGAAGTGCCAAAAACAAAGCAAAACCAAATGAAAAAATTTTTCATTTTTCCAAACACTAAGGTGCTAATTAAGCAGGGTGTTAAAGGTTAAGGGTGGCAATTCAATGGGGGGCGGAGGGGTGTAAGCGTAGAAACTGTATAGCTTGGGACATTTAACGCTTTACTTGTTTGATTTAGGCAGGGTTTTGTAGAAAAATTGAAATACTTCGACAATTAGGCAGACAATTTGGTTTAATTTCGGCTTACACCCGCCGCATACCTACAAATGATGTGCACCCACACATATGTATGTATGCATGTGCAAATGTATGTATGTGTGCACACAATATGAATGAACATCATTTAATTTTATGAAAATTGCTTTGGGGTGCCCATATGCGTGTGTAGGCGCCAGACATGAATTTAGAAAATTACAAAATGTTTAGGTGAAATTAGGCGTTTGTGTTGGAAAATTCATTTTGTTTGTTTTTGTTTTTTGGTGTTTTTTTTTTTTTTTGTTTTTCGTTGTGTTTTTAGCGCTTGACTACTGGCAATTTTAGTTGATTGGAAAGTTTTGTAAGCGCAAAGCGTCAGCATGCATGCAATCCACATTCGAAACTGTGTGTGCGCTGCATTTGGGGGAGGTAAGCGGGAAGTCAGAGAAGTGTATTCCAATGCATAATAATTTTATTCAAATTTTGTTATATTAAAGTTTTGGTTGTGCAATCAAGGACACTTAATGTTCTAATCAAATTTTCTTACAAGTTTTTAAACATATTTATGTACATAGACATTAGACTTGGCAAAATACAGATTTGGAGGAAACCCTTTTGGATATGGCTATAAATGAGTTCAAAACTACTTATAAGAATGATAAATTAATTTTTTTATATACAATTTTTTTTTAAAATTTTTTAATTTTTGAATTCCTTTTTTGGGTCCAATGGCATTTTTTCTTTTAATTTATTTTAATAGCTAAAAGTTTATATTTGAAAAGTACTGAGTATTATTTATGAATTGAATATTTCAAGAACCTGCAATTTTATTTATTTTAAAATAAAAGTTCAACCATAAATTTGATTTCTGGAACTATTTTTTGGTTCGGGAAAGACTAAAGGTACAACCGATATTTTAACTTTTCACGCCAAAAATAAAAAATGAATTGTTGCTAGGGTTTGGTTCTTAGAAATTTAATAATTTTCTGCAAGCATACTATCTAACTAACAGCAAAATTTGATAAAATCATAAAATCCAAAAAAAAAAAAAATCCTTCATTATTGGTGCCTGTTATTTTTGGCATACAAAACGAAAATTTTTTTCGAATTCATACAGAACGCCAATAATAATTTTTAGCGATCTTCTTACAAAAAAGTTAGCATGCTATAAAATGCACATTTTGTAATGAAATGTTATCTTTTCCTACAGGGTATGCTACAATTTATTAGCAATTTTCTCTACTGTACTTTACAAATAACAAAACCCGTAAGTGTCAACGGAAATGTTCTGTGTAGCAATGACGACTCAACATTTCCTTAACGATTCCATTACTTGGCGTCACGAATAATAAATCTAATTCAAGTTGAATGTGGTGGTATTCACTCATGCAGCAGAAAGTATAATTTGTTTGTTTTATGTAATAATTTCAGTAACATGAATGCATGTTACATAGCGGAACGTAAACAAAATGCTGACTTTGATGTTTGGGAAGTATTTAAAGAGAAGCAAGAATAAATAGAACAATAATAAAAAAATAAAATAATTGGCAAAATTTTTGGTTTAGTTTGTTTAGAATTACATAGAAATGTGGCAGTTACGTTATTAAATATATATTTTTTTCAGGTAATATACTAAAGGGACTAAAGTCTATAAGTATATGAACATATAAAAATTTACTGAAATTTAATAAAAAACTTAAAAAATGTGAAAAAATAAAATCTGAAAAAAAATCCAGCCACAGATTACAAAAAATCGAGCAGCCAAGAAGCCAGTCAACAAAAAGTCTGCCAAACATTTCTATAATTTTGCAAGCCTGTTAATAGATTACATCATTCGAAAATCTCATTGAACGATTTTGTCCCCAAGGAATTTACAAAATTAGTAGACGCACGCTGAATTTAATGAGAATCTACAATCAACGTTACGTTATTAAATAAAAGTTTGATTTATTAAAACAAATTTGAGATGTCGCAATTACATGACACAATCTCATCAAGCTTTTGGCTTGTTGATTCTATCCCTTAAGCACTAAACTTTTGACGCTACAAACAGTTGAAAGCTTAGTTGCTATAAGTTGTTGAATGTATGTATGTACGTTTGTGTCTAGCTATTTAAACTCATTTCGTATGCAAAGCATGTAAAAGCATTGAAGAAAAGTAACATACAAAAAAGAAAAAAAAAAAAACGAAACGAACGTCGTCATTCTACATAATGTGTACGAGTTAATATCATGACGAGCACGTACTGTCCACGTCAACGGCAAGTAGCCGACTTGTCGACAACTACAAGCGATTATAATTACTATAGAACTATTCAGAGCAGGACATTGGCAAATAGACATATTAAATTAATGCACAAATGACACGTCAGCATGTCCATAAAAGCTTTTGTATATATGATATAACATTTTTAAACACACACACACACACATACCAACACATAGGAGTAAGCACGTAAAAGCTAAGCCCAGCACAGAACATGTATGTATTTGTGTTAACTGCGAAATATATTAATGATAATATAGGATTTTGCAGCATGTGCCTGTTGAAGAATAACGAAGGCATGAAAACAGAGGCGTACGGAGGATCTTAACTAGCGAGTCGAACTCAAACTAACATAAAACCTGGTTTGTAGAGCCCACTTAATAACAACTTCACCCAGAGTATTTGGCAGTCATAAGGCATTTATTTGATCATCCCCCCATTCTTGGTACCAAGACTACGCTACTGAGCAACCAGAGATACCAAGTACATTTACAAAGTAAACATTTAAGTAAGTACACAAGTACTTATATGATATGAATTAAGATATGCACGTAAATAAATTGTCATCGTCCAACATATTAGTAATGGTCGTAGTAGATAAGCCAAGTATTTTATATATGTATGTATATCAAACTCACCTGACAGCAGCAATTCACTTGTGCTGTTGACCAAATTATCCATAATTGGCTGGAATGTGTAAAATGTCAAAGTTTCCAGTTCGTTACTTTGTACATTGATGGACAATAGAGCGGGTGTGCCACGTAATAGACCATTGTCGAGTTTCTTTAGCATATTATTACGTAGATTCAGCGTTTTTAGTGTATTCAGACCGTCGAGTGCACGTTCCGAAATGCGCTGCAAATAGAAGAAGGCAAACAAAGTGTTTTAATAAATTTAGACAAATGGACACATACATATATCTATATATATATGTTTGCATGATTTATATAATTATACAAAAGTTGAGTAAAATGACAAGTCAAAAGTTGTGCACTATACATATATTAATTAAAGAGTAGCGACTGATGTGATTGTTTATAGCGAACTAATTGAACTATCAAAAATAGAATAAATCAAATTTACTCAATTAACTACTTAGTCAATATATTTGATTGAAGATAAAAGTAATTAGGTGCTTGTTTTTACATATACAAACAACAAAAAGAAAATCCTACATATTCACATTTTCCAGACTTCATTTCAATTTGAAAGTAATGAACCTTTAAAAATTTCATCTAAACGTTTGAAAAATCCATTGTTCTGATAGACTACTGGTTAACAGAACGTGGGAACATTTCCCTGATGAGGAAGTTTCCAAAATGGTTGAATAAAAAACGATTTCTAAAAACACATTGTCTGTTCTAATAAAAATAAATTTATACTAATTTATAAAAAAATTAAAAAAAAAAAATACAAATAAAGAATAAATATTTTTCATAAAAATAATCCTTGGCCTTGAGCTGCTTTGTAGTCATGAGTTGCTTTAAAGCTTTTTCTACCTTTAATGAACATCAAATGGTATTATAACTTTGATCCGATTTTTGTTAGCATGAGAAGAAGAAGAGTTAGACCCAGCAATAAGTATACGGAAATGATCAGAGCGATGAGCTAAGGCGATTAACCCATGTCCGTCTGTACGCTCGTCCGTCTCTCTATCTGGCTGTCTGTTTGAATGGAAACTTGTACCTCCGTTTAAGAGATATCTCGGCGAAATTTGCCTTGGGGCCGCCATATTGTATTTTTTTAATCATTTGTGGGAACCAGCAAGATCGGAACAATGCAACGCATAGGTCTCACACAATCTATTGTTCCAATAAATGGGTTTTGGGCTATGTTTCTTTAAATGACAGTTCAAAAGAGTTTGTACTAGTTAGTTACTGTTACTAAGAATCGCACTATCATTAGTAGTATATTTAAATCTTTGATGCCGCATCCTAATACACCGGTAGGTAATTTTTTTATTGTCATTCATTAAATTATTCTTGTTTAACAAACGAGTTCAACATAAAAAAGTTTTTATTTTATTCCAAGAAATTTTATAAATATGGACAGTGGGTGGTAATGGGTTAGTGATTCAGCGTGGTTTACTAAATGTAACTGTTATAAAACAAAATGAAGTAATTAGCTAAGCCCTTTCATAACTTTATCCACCCCACGTTGTGAATCCTTTCATAAAAGAGTAAATGTGTGAAAAATAAGCCCATTTAGCTTTATTATCTGAAACCAACCCAAACAATACTAGAAATAATTATACACATGCTCTGATATTATTATTTTTTTTTTTTGCTTAAACATAGCAAATGTGCTAAATAATGTACGGCGGACATGCCACCCAACAGTTTACAAAGACGAATCAAAATGTAATTTCAACAAATATTCGGTATCTAGCAAGTAGGTACACACATCAACGATCATAGAACGTCATAGAGACAAGATAGTGCATGTCCAGTGCTAATCAGAAAATAATTAGTTCACATTAAAAGTGCCTTAACGACAGTGAAGTGGGTTGAATAGAAATAAAAATGGTAACGCAAATAACTGCAAAATGTTTGGCTAAGTAAGCGAGCGAGCGAACTAACGGTGAGTGAGTGATTAAGTCCACGCTTAATGGCTTTGTTTTGGGCGAGTTACGAGTGTAGAATAAAACAAAAAAAAAAAATGTACACTTTTAGGTAGCAATTAAATAATTTAATGACCTGCAGATGTGCTTGAAGTACGCGCCAAACTCGTAAACTGGTGAATTAAGCGAGTAGTAATTTTAGGTGAATTTAACTGCTGAAGACGTTAGACGGTGGACGTAAAAGAATTCACACTTACATAAGTAGGCATGCATAAATGTGTAGGAGGTGGTCGAGGGTGTGGAAATTGAAGCGATTATTACTTTTTATAGCGGAAAAATATTAATTTTATGACTTCTTAATTAAGTAGCATAAAAGCGCAGTTGAGATTTTTGGAGGTAAAATTTTTTTATTTTTTTTTTTTGAACCAGTCGTTTGTTTTAAGCTCTCCCAAAGAATTTTCTGAGGATTATGCAACAACTCAGTCTCGGTTATGCAAATTGAGTGGGATAGCTGCGTTTTTAGCCAATATTTGTGTCAGCTGGAAAACTTATTACGTTGTATGGAAAGATCGCTGGTTAAGAAAATTACCTCCACAATTGTATCTAAATTAGTTTAATTTCCTACAGGGCAGTTATAAGATGCTATATTCTAAACTAGATTGCAATTGAGCTATTTTTTTCATGTGTCATAATTTGTTTACTAACTTCATGCGTACATCTTCATATTGTGAACTCAAGAGAGCGTTAAATAGACGTGAAATTAAGAGAAAAAAATAAGCGCAGACACCGTTAACAAGAACGACTGAGTGCCGGTGCATATACGCAACATTAAATTGTTTAGCAGTAATTCAAAGAAAAATGTTATACGCGTCTGGCTTATGTAACATTAGGGTGACTGCGCAAATAAAAAAAATGCCTTAAAATGCTGTCCGTATAAAGTTTAGAGTTTTCTTGAGTTGTTACAATGTTTTGAGTGACATTTTTTAAATGAAATTAATTTTTAAAATTATTCCATTAAAACTTCTTGGGATGTTTGAAGGTTGAAAAAATCAAACGAGTTATTTTTAAGTTTTCAAAAGTGATACACAAAAATGTAAGCAAGTTTGTTATGCAAACTGCAGATTTCTTCAATATTTTTGTGGGAATTTTTCAAGGCAAAATTCACTTATCAATATTTGTATTTTATTTTTTTTTTTTTTTCAAAACTTGTAATTAATTTTTTCACAGTAATACGGGCGTTCTAATATTTAAATGTGTCTGGACATAAGTGCTTACAATTAATTATACACTTATAGACAGAATTCTAATATCTAGAACCATAACCCAACTCGTATTTTCAGCTACATCAGCCAAGTCAAGTGCACTGCTTGATTGGTCGAAAATGTCATGGAAAACATACGAAAACAAACGTTATTTGTGTCTGCTTTGAAGCTTTGCTAATAAACAAAATATATGTCTATTGTATGGATTTTCTTTGAACAAATAAAGCTTTAATTCATGACATCATCTTCTTACACAATTTCTCATTTACTCACCTCAATGCGATTGTCATCCAATTCCAACTCCGATAAAATCCATAGCTCCGCAAAGACCGTATCACCAATGAAATTAATATTATTAAATGACAACTTGAGCACATTTAAATTGCCCAAGCCCTTGAAAATGTCACTGGTCAACACTGATATTTGATTATGCGCCAAATTTAAATAAATCAAATGTGGCATTTCCACAAACAAACTATCATGCAAACTCGATATATTATTATTATTCAATAAGAGGCGTTCACATTGTGGCAAATTCCGGAATGCATAACGATCAATTTCAAATATTTGATTATGTTCCAAATTTAATTCACGCAAACGTTGATGATTGGCAAAAGCATCCTGTGCCAAAGCAACAATATGATTATTTGTTAATATAATACGTTCCAAATATGATAGATTTGCAAAAGCATTACTCTTCACCACATCCACTTGTGAATATTCAATAATTATGCTCGATAAATTGATTAACGATTCAAACACCATTGTTGGTATATAATCGAGACGTCCATGATTTTGTATAACAAATTTTAATTCACGTAAACGTTTCTGTTGAAAGAAACGCGTCCAAGTTGTATCATTTTGTAGTAGACCATCTGAGAATACCCAACATTCAGCTTTTTGTACGGGTACATGATTCTCATCTGGTGTACAATAGCACATCAATTTCATATCACGACGACGCACACAAAAACCAGTTGTATCCACAGGACCCGTATATGAGCTTGTACTGCTGCCAGATGATAGTCCCGCATAATTACTACTCATACTACTGCCACCATTTGCATAGTAAGTTGACGCAGATGTGGATGAGGCAGCTGAGAGGCGATCACTACGTCGACGTCCCTCTTTGTCACGTGAACGTGACGCTGCAGGCGCAATGAGACAGGCAAAGCAGGTGACGATGATGGCAAGTGGTATGAGACGTTGACAATGTGATGGCAACATTTTGTATGTGTGTGTGTGTGTGTTTGTTGGTTTTGGATTTTATAAAAAGTTAGGTTTGAGTTCGCTTAGCGTTTGAAAAATAGTGTTGAGAGCGCGTGATTTTCGCACAATGAGTGACGTTTTGTTTGTAGAAATTTTGGTTTGTTGTGGGTTAAGAAGGTGGGTAGATTGTTTGGTTTATTTTGTTGATTGTTCGATTCTTGTTCTTGCGCTTCCACTTCACTTGTTGTTTAGAAAAATAGCATTACATAAGCTCTAGACGTTAATCTGCAAATATAATGAAAGAGAAAAGAAATTAATTAATTTAAAATGTTTAGATGAATAAAGTAAATATTTTACAAATTTAAATTTAGGTTAATATAGGCAAATACAAAAGCAACTATTTTTTTTCGAAATTTGAGCTGCCTTCTTGAAACACTCTAAGCAAATTTTCGCAAATTTTAAACACTAATAGCCCCCTTTTTTTTTAAAGAAAAAAATTATTCAAAAAAGTTTTTTAAAATGTGGCGAGTTTGTTGTTTAATATATAGGCGTTGCCAGGCCCATATGGAAAAATTTCAAAAAGGGACGTGGTTTTCATCCCAGCGCAAAGAGCAACATATCTGAGGTATATTCAAATATCAAAAATTATCCCTTTTTATCTGTGCAAAAACTTTTCCTTGTCCACTAAATCATCAATCCTTTTCTCAAAGCTTTCTTTTGTGTATCATTGTGAAAAAATTGCAACTTGTCTTGGTGTCGCATTCGGTAGCTTCTTTTAGCGCTTCTAAAGAAAAACGAGTTTCTGGTATTATGTTCTAGTTAATTGCTTGCACGACCCACTGAAAGCTTTTGAAACTCGATAGCCCTTGCTTTCATGTTACAAAAAAAAAAAAATACTCCCGTTTCATTTTGACTCTAAAAACCGCATAAATGTAATTAAACGCTCCTTTTTTGTAAGTGTAATTATTTTTGCAATTACTTTCTTTTGCATAGCACTATAAGAAATTATTTAGAGCAATATTTATGTTAGAAAACAAAAATGTTAGAAAACTAGCAACAAAGTCATGCAAGCTAACACAGTTCCAACAAGAATTGATTGCTTTGTAACTTGCATATATTTTATTGCCACTTAAATTTAATATGCGTATGTATGTTTGTTCAGCTATATGTATGTATGTAAGCATAGAAAGTCAGTTGTAATTTCTTTTGTTTCCTGTTGTAAATATATTTGCATGCCTTCGTCATAACGCCCACCATAGGACTTATGAATGCCAACATTTCAACGACGCCTTGCGCTAAGTACTAACGCCACCACCACCACCACCTACACTCAATTCCGTCCATTTCACACTTAGTTGCTATGCTAGCGCTTTTTTTTGCAATTTCATTTATTTATTTGTATCATAACTTTTATTTATTTAAGACCACCCGCAGTGCAGCAGTGGACGAAAAAATCTCTTGTAGGGTTGCTTGACTTGAAACACCACAATCGCCGACCTTGTTTTTATTTATTTATTTTTTTTTCTTTTTTATGTTTTTATGAGTTATAAAAAATGTCTATGCGCGCGCGAAAACCCATGTCGCATATGCAATACATATATATATATATATAGGTATATATCTAGTACTTATTTAGTTGCCTTTTGTATTCCCCTTTTCATTCTCCACTTGGGTAATAAAGCGCTTTGCACTCATTTCTTTTTAAATTATTAAGAAATTGTTTCCTTTTGCATAGATTTATGTTGTTCATAAGTTATTGCAATATCAAAAAGAAAAAAAAAAAAACATAAATAAAAAAAAAAAGGTTAACAACCATTCTTATATGCTTTGCAGGTGAAACAAAAACAAATACAAAAATATTAATTGCTATTGAATTCTAACCAATTTATTGTAGCTAATGCAATTAGAACTGAAGTGCAAAGAAATAAAACTTACAACAACAAAGCAACAAAGAAATGGTTTTGAATTTTTTAAAAGTAAATTATTTCATTCATATGTGCGCAGTGCCACGCCCCATTTTCTTAAATTTGCTAAAATCGTCAATAGCACTAGCAACTAAATAAATTAGCCAAATTTGATTATAGTAGCTGCTTTTATTATTGAATTTTCTCAATTTATACATTTTTGAAATTTTTTGCTAGCGAAAAAAGGGGCGTGGTTACTGGTTGATTTTGCACATCTTAAATACCAAACTATCTTAGTAGTATTGAAACATTTAAAGCATCGCAATATTCTATTTGGATAATACCTTTTTTTGTTTTCTTTTGAAATTCCAGTTATTGTTGGTAAAAGGCGTAACTCAAAGTATGGGGTTTTCGGGATGTTGTAATGCATCAAAACAACTGTCACAAGAGATGAGTTTGTGATTTATAGAATGTATGCCCCAAACCACTTTCTTTAGTTTTTCAATCATTGTTTGCTAGTTATTTTGCAAATTGTAGTTTTTGAAGCAAGTTTTTTCTAATACTTTCAACTTTTTTATACCCAGTTGTGTATATTTTACAAACTTTCATACTGCATACTTACAGAACACACCTTTTTTTTGCTCAAAATTACTCAGTCAAACTTATTCTCCAAACATTAAATGTTCGCCTTACACAACTGGGTATATAACTTAGCACATCCACCAAACATAGACATCCTTACACTCTCTTTTTAATATGCTCATATATGCATGTACATCAAATATTCTATTTATTACGAATATTTGTTTATGGGTATGAGAATATCGGTCTTTGTCAATGTCGGCAAATGAATTGTTGATGTCTCCTGTGGTGTATGAAGCAGTCACTCATATGTATGTGTGTAGGTGTATGTGTTTTGTCGTTGTATACAAATTCATAAAGCTTGCTGTTTCCTATATTAATAATGATGGATCAGCTTATGACATCAGAGAAGTTTTAACGTAAATTTATTTGAAAATGAACTAAAGAAGTATGCGAGTTTAATTTTCAAATTTTACTTTAGTACAAAAACAAAATTCGAAATAGATCAGTTGTTGTTGAAAGTATTATTTTCTGTTAAAAACCCTGTAGTAAAATCGGCTACTGATGGTTTTATATACGTGATTTACAATTTGGTGACGAAATATAACAATTTCATACTAGTTCGAAAGGGACAAATGACTCAAATACTGAAACTAGCACACGATTTTCTTTCTCTTCCGCGTAAAATCCAAAAAGTTATTGCCAGACCCCTTAGAACAAGTGAGGGTTAAGGACTGCAGTGTCATGATCTATGAGTATTAAGTTCGAATAGATATGATAATGGAAGAACCAAATCAATCGTTTCTCCAATAGTTTAAATTTACGTTTGATACAAGTTTTTAATTTTCGGACTTGGGGCCTCATCAGCCAGTTTATTCTGTTTTGCTTACTGGTATGCTAACTAGATTTATATTTGACTGCAAAATACACATACCTTCACAGCAAAACTTCTTCTTCTTTTTTGAAAATAATATCTATTAGCAATGTTTGTAATAATAACAAACCCCACATTGCAACTTGGAGCACAAAAATTCCATTTGAAAACTTTACAAAATTAATTAGTAAAAATACCAGAAATGGCCATAAAATATTTAAACTTATTGAATCTCAAAAGTCATCCACAAATAAATGACCAACATCCAAGTTTGCCTATAATTTTCTAAACAACAATTCGACCTGCCACACAAAATAAGAAATTGTGGTAATAAATTCAACGAAGCAAACATTCCGTAAAAATGAATGGAGAGTTGAAACGTACTTTTGGGGGACGAACAAACCAAAATATAGCCATTACTGAGACATTATCATATTGAAATGTGCAAACAAACAGAAAAATGGCGTAGTAACTGACTACTCAATAATAAATGATTTTAAGTGGAAAGGCAAGTAGGCGAGTGGCAGCTGTGCCGACTTATCATTGCTTCGAAGCGTAATGTTACAATTATGTGTCGAATTTTTGTTATTTTAAGAGATAATAGATTTTTTTCTTTTAGGCACTTACTTAGTGACTTGAAAGTAATGGCTTATCGGGAGCTCAGTGGAAACCCACATCATCTCTATTTTAGGTTTGAAAATTTCGATAATTAAATCGATATGATTGTGTTTTCTGTAGAGCATAAGTTCTTTGACAGTTCGATGATATTGGATGCAATTGAATTATGGAATCGATAGTACAAAAAAAAAAAATAGTAATAACTATGTCATACCTAAATTGTGATATGCCTATTTACTACCTTTTAGACCACAACGGCTGCATATCTTCCTTATCTGTAGCTTGCGAGTACAATTGAATGAGTATAAATTTGTAAGCACTGTTATTTACGAATTTTGTTTTTGTTTAGTTGTTTGATACTCGCAGCATGAACTAGGACGACTGCAGAGAAAAGCAATATGTCTTTCTTCAATGATTTCGATTAAACTTTTGCATATCTAATATCCAATATGCAATACAATGGCAACGAAGGAAATGCAAGCAAGTACATACAAATACATTTACATACATATATTTGTCGCTGTTATACACAATACCTACTTCATAAAACTATTGTTTTTGGTGTAAATGTGTGAGAGTGTTAGTACCCAGAAGGAAACAGCAAAACAATATTTTACTGAATATTTTTATTGATATATTTTGACGATATCTCGTGTCTCGTGATGCACTCGTCTTTCCATCTGAAGTTCTGATTTTTTGAAAATTTCTACATTTCCCTTTTTCAGCGTTTTTCATAATGGTAGAAATAAGTAGTAATGAGGTAACGCTAAAAGTTCGTTCAAAAAAAGTTCATGTTAGAATTTTAGTTAAACAGTTTGTAGTTGATATTTCTTTCAGGGGTACTTTTGCAATACAAATATGTATATAAGTATGTTGTTGTGAACTTTTTCAATAAGCATATTTGTTCGCACATCCATAGTTGTAAATTTCTCTGGAGTCACAAAGAGAGTCAGCAGCAAAACACAAGACATATTGTTAGCGAAGTAAACTATTTATTGATGTTTTGTTGGTGGTGAATGTTTGGTGTTGGTGGTGAATATTGAGGAATCATTTGTTAATAATACTTTGCAAAACTTGATAGAAATTTTATAAGCAATGAATTATTATTTTAAGGTAAATCAGACAAAAACAGTTCATTCACTTTATTGTTATTTTAGAGCTTTAGCTCACACAGAATTTGATCTATTTTAGAAATAAAAACAAAAGTGTATATGTGTGTCTTTTATAGGTATAGCAGGTTTTTGGGTTCACACTGCTAAGAATTGGTTATATATAATTTCGAAAGAGGGGCGGTGTAACGCAATTTCCATTTGTCATATTTCTGAAGAAATTTGGTTTAAATGAAAGAAATTTGTGTAACTTAATCAATATGTACACATTTTTAGAAAAGTGGGAGGTGCCACGCCTACATATTTTTGTATGTTATTTGGCGTTCAAATTTCATTGCGAATCTGTATGAAACCCGAGAAGTAGAGGAAGGAGGCGGAACGAGATATAGAAAGCAAAGTTAAAGGAAAAAAAAGAATGTAAGCGGATAAATAAAGAAGAAGTGCCGAGCGTGGAGCGAAGAGAGTACTATTTTTGAAATTTAGGCAATCACTTTATGGGCAGGAAAACGTCTGACGGATCAGCTGGTATCTGTTTTTGTATATTTGCATATACAGTAATATCTCGGAGATATTTTAATCGATTTGGATAAAACAGCGCACTTCATTATACGACCAAGGCATATCCGGCCAAGGACTGCTATTTCGACAACGCTCCCCAAAACATTCGGGGAGTGATTTTGTTGTTAAAACAACAACAACAACCAAGGCTTTTCCACTTAGGATAAGTTTGTAAGGTTGCCACTTATCTGATTTTTTTGTAATGAAATGAGATATGCTAATATGAGTATCAAACGAAAATTATTTTAAATCGTTTTGTAAAAAGTATATAGCTCTAAGTATGCTTACAGCCTTTGGTTCATGGTTGCCACCTAATCGCTTGATATTTATTTTTTGACATATCTGCTTAACTTATTTTTGCAGGGTTGGCATCTCTTTGGAAAGCTTTTAAATTTAGTAAGATATGTTAAAAGTATTTTGCATAGTTTTTTAATAAAAAATATTTCCAGGCAGGATTGCCAGCTAATCATACTGTATTATTTTTTTAATTTTAAATAAAAAAAAAAAAATTCAATAACATATGGCAATATCTTATTCAGCACATGGAAATCAGCGTCTCATTTGAACAAAAATATTACTGGGCAGGGCTGCCACCTATCCTTTTTCTATTAATTAGTTTATGCAATTGCTAAAGAAGTCGAACTGAGTCAGATTGTCCATCCTGAATATCCAAAATAGCAACCCTTCTTGTAAGTTTTCCTTCAAACCCACACATTCATCTATATGAAGGACCTTAATTCTGAGTTCTTCTGCAAACAATTTTACTTTTAAAACCTTTATCATTCATTAATTGTTGATTGCTTTCATAACATTTATTGAAACTTTAAACTAAATTGTTTCATTTATAAACTCAACTTCCGCAATAAAGACTTAATACTTAAATGACTACAAAGGATAAAAATTTGTTTAACAAATTGTTCAAATTTAAGAAGCTAAATCACATACATATACACATTTACAGCACTTCATTTTGTATGAAAAATAACACAATTTATGAGTAGTTGCGTGTGCATGTGTGTGTGTGTGTGTGCGCTTGTGCGTGCGATGA
The DNA here is from genome assembly GCA_951509765.1 of Sphenella marginata. Classification (NCBI taxonomy): domain Eukaryota; kingdom Metazoa; phylum Arthropoda; class Insecta; order Diptera; family Tephritidae; genus Sphenella; species Sphenella marginata. The sequence goes on from OX608082.1 coordinate 13,149,291, forward strand.
TAAACGTTTCAAATCACAAGCAAATGTACAAAAGGATTTTGCTGACAGTCACGCATATCCGGCAAGCCAATAAATATTTTGTAAGCACATAAATATATTTACACAGCTACTATTTATGCATATACATATACATATATGTATGTATGTATGTATGTATGTATGTATGTATGTTTATGACTATGTCTAAAGTATGTCGTGTGACGTATGAGTAATCTGCATGGAAATTGTTTTCAATTTTTGTCATTTGACAAATGGTGACACTTCCGCTGTGGCAAACCTTAAAGTGCGAACAGAGAGTCAACACAAACTGACGGATGAAACAAACTTACTGACTAAGCTGTTATGTGTATTAAACAGTAGAAAGTGAATTGTAATAGATGAAAGGATAGACGAAGTAAGTACATACATACATAGCCAGCACAATAGCGTTTCTTCAAATTTGTAAGTGATATTTTTTGTCAAAAGCGATGTAGTATGAAATTGCAATTGTAAGATTTCGGGCAGAAATAAAGTAGACCAAAACTAGTTTACAATTAACCAAACAATTTTTGTGCAATAAAATAAGGCGCAAATGATGTCAAAAATTCGAGCTCTAGTGCTTTAAAAAGTCTTTTGAATTTTTTAATTTTCGAACATTTCAACAGTCTTCTGAACTTTGAATTTTTACTTTTTACGAGTACTGGTACAAGTCTGGTTCTTTTCAGTCTAGTTCTCTAACAATCTATTTGTAATGTGTTATATTCCCTAACTTCGTGGTAGCTTTACTGCCAGGACTATACTGCCGAAAGCTCTCATTCTTACATACGCATTTGTACATGAAACTGTCACTCATTGTTTATCACATTGCCTTGAATGTTGGCAAGCGGACGGATTTCGCCAACAGTTACTGTCAGCAGTCAAAATAAATTGAAAGTATGTGCGAGACAAGCAACTCATACCCAGTATTGAATTGAATAGATTTACAAATTTATTGTGTGTGCACGTAACTTTAAGCAAATTCTATAAAGAACTGGGAGCTTTTAAAGTTGCAAGTTTCGAATGACGTGTCTCAACAAATATCTACTTCAAAAGGATACATTTTCTTACCAATATCAGCACTGATTGGCCTTAACTAGTTATCTAAGTGATTTATAATAAAGTACCTCAGTCATCTGTAACTAGCGGCAAAACAGACAAGTGGGGCTTTAAAGTAAAATTCCAAATCCTTCCAAAAAATCTGCTTCCAAAAAATATTTTCAGAAGAGTTTCCTTCTCTCTTTCTTACTTACAAATATCCTTTGCCTTTAAAAAGCGTGCTTGAGAATGCCTATAAATCAGATAATGAGGCTGAAGGCAAAATGCTTTAAAAGCATTCACGATTTTCCACTTAAGTCGCGCTACTGGGTATACGACGCACAGCTCACCTATAAACCATGATAAAAAGCAACAAAATGTCAGCAACATAAACCGCAGAGGCGAGTACGAGCAAAAGAGCTTCAACATTCTCTGCAACTGGAACAGTTTCAAGACCAGCAGTTGTAGCATTACAGATGTTACTATTACTGATGCTGTGGGTGAATCTTTTGACGTGTCGAAGCTGTGCCATAGCATAGTTCATCATAGTACTACGATTGCTTAGCTTTCTTGTTGCTTTTTTTATGCTTTGACACTTTGCGTTGCGGCATATGTGCGTAAGCGATGCCCTGCAGGAAACTTAATTCACTTGTAAAGATTTCAAATATATGCAACTATGCTTATTTCCTACAGGGTTTGTGTCACATATGTATGTATGTATGTGTGTGTCTTTTGATAATGTTGCTGCTGCTACAAAGTGTGATGAGTGTGATGATGATGATGATGTCGTTGATGGCTGGTCGGGATCTACGCTTGAGCTGCGCATAAAATAAAGCCAAACGTGTCTCATCATCAATCATGATGACACAGTCAGCAAACTTATGAGCATGCAAGCACGCACACACACGCCCGCTCACTTACGCACATACATATAGCCGCTAAACAAGCATAAAACATAACTGGCATTTTGTTGCTTTTTGACTGTTACATTTGTTTATTTTTTTTTATTTTTTTTTGTGATATTTTTTTTTTTTTGTTTGCTCAAAAGTTTGGAATATATTATATACGCATGCACAAGTGCTTATATGTATGTATGTACATCAAAGGTTGCGCTGAAAAGGCTTGAAAGCACACTTGAACGCGTATTCGGATTCAGCATTTAAATACCTTTGAGTATATTTATTTATAATTTTTTATCGTAATTTTAATGCTTTTCGCAAAATTTTCAAAGTAAAAATGTGTCATCAGATAACCACATCAATGGGCAAAATTTGATGGTACTCACACCGTTCTCCAGGCTATAACTTTTTTTTACAACTTTTTTTCGGAAAGTATTTTTTTAACAAAAATGTATCATGCGCTATTTTTTTTTAAATTTTGGTAGTAGAAATAAAATCAGTCCTTCAAGATTGGGATTAGCAATGAGAGACCTCTAAAAAATGAATTTCTGCAACTGCTACATTATTTATCTTTTTTTCTTGTCATTCTATTTAATAATTTTTTTTTTGTGACTTAGTGACTTCATAAATAAAACAACAAAATTACTTAATTTTTTTTCTTTCAAATTTGAAAAGTCTTCCTTGTAGACTAGTCATATAGTCATTATATGGGATTTCATTTGTCAGCTAAGTTACGCATCAACACGCGTGCACATGGCGTCGTTGGTTGATTTTTGTTGTCTCTGATAGATTACAATTCACACACACATACATATGTATGTATATACAAACGCATAGATATTTAGGTAGACAGCTATGACAGTTTGTTATGGCAGGCGATTTGTAATAAATCGCCGAAATGTCATGCAATTCAATTCATTTTAAGTCTACTCTTTGTGGTTTTGTTTTTTTTTTTGCTTTTTTATTTGTTGTTTGTGTGTATTCTTTTTCTATTACACTTTTTTTGCTTAATTCTTTACTTATTTATGCACTTTTCGTCTTAGGCAATGAAAGCATAAAAAATATTCTGGTTCTGAATCAAAATGATTTTGATTGTGTTCCTTCATGCAATTTGTATAAAAAGGCGTTGCCATATGTTTAAAAATAATTTTTCATTGTATGTAGTTACAGCATTTTGTGATTTAAGTGCGGCTTGAAAAGCTTTTGTGTATATTTTTTTTTGTTTTTGTTACTTTTTCACACAATAAATTTTGAATATGTGATTAAAAAAAATGGTTGCCAATTAATCAAAATTCTATTTTACTGTATGTTAGTATAGTTAATTTATGTAGCTTACGTTTATGGCAATCAATAAAAAAAACATATAAAACATATATAAAAAAAGATTTCTGCTGAAACCGTTTTCGAAATAGTATCAACTAAAGTTCAATGCATGAAGCAAGTTTACTTTTGTGCATTAAACTTGCAAAAAAAATATTCCTAAAATTCAGAGAGCATTTAAAATCTAACTTGAATAATGTGATAATAAAATAAATTAGACTACAAAACGTCATACCCAAAAATATTCACGATGTTTTACCTAAAAAATATTGGTGGCCATTTTTTAAAGTTTCATGAACATTCCTGAACCTCAGCTTAACATAACCACTACCTTCTCTTAACAATCATATTCTCTCTAATATTAATATTTTTCAGCTACCATTTCATTTTCGTTACTGATTCGTTTAAATCTATGTAAAAGTACTAAATGACTTTCACACGTGTGCATGTTACAAGAGATCAAAGAAGAACAAATTATTTCCAAGAAGTTTGTTTACCACAAATCCCAATAAAACAAAAAAGTTTTATTTACCAACGCTGTCAAAATTATTAAATTTATGCTTTTACAAAGGTGTATGTATGTGTACGCATGCGAGTGAGAAAAAAACAAAAACAAAAGAAAAACAAAAACAAAATATACACTCTTGACACAGCGCGTAAGTAAGTCAATATCACAACAATGTGCCAACACGTGTGAAAGACTGACAGCCAATGCACAAACAAATAAATGAACGCCATTCTAATTTGCTTATTCGACACCAAGCACGTTAATACTGCGCAGCTTCCGATAAGCATATTCATGTGTGTGCATATCGACTTTAGCTATATCTTTGCTAATGTCAATATACCTACTCACCGACTTTCTTACGACACACACACACACACACACACATTTCAGCGAGTGAATTTAGTTGAAGACAGCTTCGAATTACATTGTTCAGATGTTTGTACATATATATAAATATTTGGCGAGCAGATTTAACTAGGTAACACAGGTATACATATATGTTTGTATATAGTACTTTATATATATATATATACCAAGGTGGCTGTTATCCTATAAAAACTGCAAAAGACAAAGTTTTCACAGTCAATGTTCACACTCATTTTCGTACGTTCCTTTTTGTACGCATTGTTGTTGCTTTCATCGTCACCAACTTCTTATTGTTTTTGTTTTTTTTTTTTGGTATTTTGCTGTTTTTTTTTTTTTGGTATTTGTTTTCTGCTGCCATATAGGTAAATATGCATTTGTTGGAAATGAAATATGTGCTTTTATTTGTAAGAAAATTGTTTGCAAATATTTTTGCAATTTCCATAAATTCTGACAATGACAGCTGTAATGTAAATAAATATATTTACACTTTTAAAAGACACGTTGACGTGGAAGCGTTTAGAGGGTGAACAATGTAGTGGATTGTTTTGAAAAAAGCTTGAGATACATCCGTGAGCCATACAAAGATTATAGTATAAAATAGTACGCCCCTAAGTTCCGAGAGGCTAGGCGTTCGTAGATTTACTACTGATTTCAATAGCTGAGTTCCCAGTTGAGACATCTAAGATATTGTGATTAACCTTCGACAGGACTATCACCTCCACGAAAATTCTCAAATTACTGGGAGCTACGATTGCAGTTGAACTAAATTAAAAACCCTTCTTTGGACCACCCTTTATAAATCCTTGGCATAAGTAGTCGTGAAGTAGCGCTAGGTGTTTTGCATATAAAATATATATGTATAAGCGTAAAGCTACAGCTGAACAGCTGTTTTGAGCAGCATGCCACATTCCAAAAACAAAACAAAAACAACACACGACAAGCTGTCATTACACACACAACAAGACATGGCTGTTTTATTGGCAGCCAACAAATTTATTTTCCATTTTCTTAATAACAAAAAAAAAAAAACCAAAAAAAAAATGTGATCTTTGAAAATTTCTGGCATAATACTTGATAAGGCAATTTCAGGCAGATGATACCACTCGCATAAAAAAAACAAAAAAAATAATAAAAAACAAACTTATCTAGACAGTAAATGTATGCAGATATCCATATACACGCACACAACAACACATTTAGCTACTTATTTATGCTTGCATATTCATATACATATGTATGTACATGAGTGTGAGTGTGTAAATAAAGCACATAAATAAATTTGACTATACAACAAAGTTAATAAATAATAACGAGCCCCAAGTTGACTTTGAACTTCATACTCGTATACACTGTGTGGATTGTGTGAAGCGTTCAGAAAGCATCAAGCTGCTCGATGTACGGGGCGTATGAGTAATGTTTTCATTTTCAAAAAAGGGTGCTTTGAAATGACAAAGACAACATAATATATTGCATGACAAGCACTTAATTTTTTCACTTGAAAATGTGTACTTATGTAACAGTAGAGACTCTTAATAAGTCATATTTTAAGACAATTTTTTAAATAAAAAAAAAAACGCGACTGAACAATTTAAGTTCAAAGTGTCTAAGGCTTTTTTGTGCATTTAAATGTAATAGAACAAGATATTTGACAACACAAAATTCAACTTTTATTAGTTGTCGGATTGAGTAGGAAACAAGAACTTGGGCTGTGACTTCATAACAACCGTCAAATTTATGGTGACGAAAGGATAAAAAAAAAACCATTTCGCATTCCAATGGAAGTGTACACCGTTGAATTTACGATTTTTAAATGTTCATACTTGTTAACGCAATTTATCGTATTTTGTAGCATCAATACAAAACTGAACTCAAGTTATAAAAAACTCGGTCGAATTAAAAGGTTGTCACTTCAAAAGAAGTATAGGTCACAGTCGCTGTCCTCTTATGGTAACTGTTCTAGGTATATACAAGCCTTTTCATTTCAATCGTTTGGTGATTGCCATTATAATTCACAAGTCAAATTATGTAAAAAAGATTGTTGCCGTTACTATCGTAATCATTATCGTTATCATTCACATAAATTTTTTTTTTTAAATTTTCCATTAAATTTCCCTTGGCCTCCCCAAAATTTTTTTTTTTTTTTTTTTTTTTGGGGGACACAATGGACTATTCGATCCCGATCGCTTTCCTCGCATAATCTATTACTCCTTACGTTTCCTTGGTTTTTACTTGCCCTCTCCCCTGGGCTCATTTTAATTAAACCATGTAATTACTAGAAACTCGCTGTATTCCCCCTGACTGTGAACAAAGATTGTCACACATGCACAATCAAACGTTATAAATTATTTGCAAATTAAATGACTATACGATTTTCGATGGAGTACACATCAGTTGTCCATCACAGACATTGCACAGTTGGAGAAAAGCTCACATACTGCGTGAAACAATATTAAATTTTCAAAATTGTGATTTGCTGCCACTGAGCTATTGAATATATTTCTATTTCCTTTTTAACAGCAAAAATAATTTTAAAATTCATTTCTCTGTTGTTGCTTTGTATAACTTTTCGTTAATTTGCAAATATTATATTTATTGCAAGTATTTCCTGTTAGTCATCATCAGCCATCTTCATCTTTTATTTAATTTTTTTTTGTTGTTGTTAAAATTTGCTTCAATACAAATCTTAACTTTGTGCATTTCTTCCAATTTGTATATAGCTCCAAAAAAATTTATTACTCAAGCACATATTTTTGTATGGTTACAAACTCACTTATCTTAAGTTGCTCACTTAAAGTTATTCTTGCAATTTCCGGTATGCTCACAACAACCAAACAAACCAACCACATCCTGAAAATGTATGCACTTTTTGTGAATCTTGTTTGAAAGTAAGTTTAAACAGCATTCATTGTATACCCTTTGAGCTTTTAAGTGTACACAATGCCAACTCATCGTCAAAGTTACAAAATGAGAGCACAAGCTACATACATACATACATATCGCATGAGGCTTATTGCAATTAATTATGCGCTTTTTAGCTTTTCAAAGTGTTGAATATATTTTATGCAAATTACCTCACTTAATTACAATCAAGTGGTCGTTGGCTTTGGAGCATACTTCCCAAATGTAAACAACTGCATGTAAATATATATATGTATGTATGTTTTTATATAAAGTAATAAATGTACATATGTATGTTTAGTGCAAGTACAAAACTATCACATCTCTATATGTATGTATGTATGTATGCATGTATGTATATGTGCAAGTAAATTAAAATTATGTTGCAAGGCTTTGTTAACATAGCTAAATGTTTGTAAGTTATGCAGATTTATTGTTTATTTTTGAGCGGCTAACAATACCACAGAACATAGTTTGCCTATGTAATAGTATGCTAATTTAATAGTACAAGTTTTGGCAGCATATTTACATATACATATATAAAGGCTGAACTAATGAATAAAAACGATAGCAAAACAGACAAGGAAGGATAGCTTTTGCTTGCACTAACTACAACGTGATCTCACGCTTTTTTTTAGCTACCGGAAGTCTCGGGATTGTGTGATAGAGATAACGGTATTTGCAAGATTGGGAATGTCCACATGAAAGGCTAAAAAACAACGCTTGCTCTCACGGTGCCCCCATAAAACTGTCGAAAAGTTTAGAAAATACCACAAACATGAAAATCCATAAAAACCAACTTTAAACACAATCTTTTCGCTATTTTAATTTTCCATATAACAATTTAAAGCTTTATAATTTTCAAACGTTAGACAAAAGAGAATTTTAATATCTTTAAATATTTATATTTTTTTGTAAATTAATACCTTCGTTGAAATTTATATCATATCGTAAATATGTATGCAACTTACTTATTTTATATACAATGAAGTGAGAAAAGCAATAAACAGATAAGAATTTAAGAAACTTAATTGAGTGTAATGGCAATGATAAGCATATAAAAATGTCTGTCATGAACTCTTATTAAAAGCATTTTTTAATTCATATTAATGAAAGTATCCATGCAAATGTAGCGAATATGTTTAAAGAAATAAAAAATGTTCTACGTACATATGTATATACATTTGTTTGTAGTTGTTTATCAATTTCCAATTGAAAGTATGTTGCATATTGCTTTAAAATCATATTTTCTTAGCAAAAAAATAAAAAAATAAAATCAATGTTATGGAAAAACTAATTATACAAAAATGTGTGTCGTTTAGTTATAATGAGCTTAATCACAGATCATGGCTCAATAATCGCTTTTAAAGCAAGAAAGTACGAGAAATGTGCAAAATTTGCAAAGCAGAGAATGTTGCCGAAATTCTTAACATCTTCAAAGTACCCTTGTACCAATTTTTTTTTATATACATATATAAAAAAATTTAGTTGCCAACTTAATTGAAAAATTTTAAAATTTTCCAGAACAATAAATTTCATTATTTTGTTACATTTTTTTTTGCATTCCAAAAAAATTATGTGAATAAAATTTTACATTTTTTACTTAATTAATTGACCTCGATAAGTAATTAAAAAAAAAAAATTAACAAAAATATTGGCCCAGAATTGAAAAAATTCATATTTTAAAAAAAAAAAACAAAAAAAAAATCCCTTCTGAAATTTTTAGGATATCTTAAGCTATACTAAAGATATAATACAAACAAATTTTAGTGGAAAATATAATGTCAAACTTCAATTTTTTACATTTTGAAAAATTTAAAATTTTCTAAAACTATAAATTAATATGTTTGCTTTTTTTTTTATATTTTTTGTTGCCTCTATGTATGATCTTTTCTAAAATGTTACTGGTTTTTCTTTAACAGAGCTTCATTTTATGATCAATCAATACTCGTTAACAAACTTTAATCAAAACGGAGCAGATCGATTTAAACGGTCCAATCTTCAAACGCAACTTCCTGAAGGCATGTTCTTCTAAAAGGGGACCAATGCAATCATCTAGTATGTAGCGTAATTCAAAAAAGCTTAATAAGCAACTTTTTGTTGCCAAGTATTACTCTTTCTTTAAGTTTGTAAAAGAACTCAAAAATATCTTTAATACTATATTAAGCAACACTACTAACTTTAAAAGTGTAGAAGTCCGAACACTGTTGAAAAGCGTTTCAAATGTTTTCTTTGACGCCAAGAAGCGGTTGTAAACTTTCTCCCACTGTATGTAATACAAACAAAATTACATAATTTTTTCACAGTCATACTCTTTCCATAAATTTTAATCAGCTTTTATTGCTTGTTACTTTTGCTTTTCAAATTGCGCAAAGAACACAGAAAATAAAAAATAAATTATTCATTCACCGATACGAAAGTTAAATTGCATGAATGTGCAAAACAAAGGAAGAGCGAAAATATCATTGCAATTAATTGAAATTAAATTTACGAATAATTAAAAAAAATGTTGAAACTTTAAATGCGCCAGATAACAGAGGAGACTGTGGAGAGAAACTTGCAGTGCATTTATACTATTACATAATCGCATTTACATAACAACAAGTGTAAACTTTCGACGCCACCACCCATGAAGAATTCGATGTGAAAAAAAGTAAAAATAAAAATTTCTAGACAACAAGTTCATTGAGTTTAACACACTCCTCTCACTAAAATGACATTTCTCAAACCTTCATACCATATCGTTTAACAGTTTTTCATTTACGTTATTCATTAAGGAAAATCAATACCAATTAAAGATATTATAACAAAACGAAAATTTATAATAAACTTAATTACTTTTTGTTTTTGTTATATTATTTTCACATCATACGCTTTGGCTGAAAGCTACCTGGCCATCTGGCATTCAATAAATTTTACAATTTAATGCATACAATACGCGAATTATCTGTATTGATCATCTCAACGCTGATTATATATGTAACACTCAATTAAAATGGATGCATACACAAAATTGATGTGCGACATTATATGGTTAGAGTGTTGAGTAGTTAAGTGGGCGGCTGATCGGAACTTTAATGGTAGTCGATTGTTGATTATGTTGATATGACAAAAGCTTGTTGGCAGTTGTTGCCATTAACGCTGCTCTTAATGGCTATTATTTTGTAATAAAATAACAAATATATTACGATACATTGATACACAGGATATTTGTATGTAGATGCGGCTACGTTTAAAAAAACTATAAACACCCTGTGAGAAATCGAGCTTTTTTTTCTGGCTATTTTTTTACTCATACAAGTATTTTATGGCTCTCAATATAAAGATATATCGTTATTTAAGCGTGGCTTTCAATTAAGTAGCCAGTTCGTTGGAAAGAAAGTTTAATTAGCAGTTCGTTTCTGACAGCTTTCGCAAATTCCTATTGGGTACTCAAGTAATGGCTTCTATCACACATCAATTTACGTCCAAATACCAATGAATTAATTATTCAAATCTCTATAAAAAATCCGTTACTAAGCTTTTTTTCACTTTTGACGCTAAAAACGAGGGCAATGCAAATATGAGTATGAGTCGGTTTAGAGTCAGTGTGTTATTGTTTATCCATTATAACAAAATGTCCTAGCCAACGGCTCAATTGGGCTTTAATTTTCTGCAATATGCTGATATGAGTGGTACACAAGCCGTTCTAAATGGACTTTCCTAGAACTTTTGAAGAACTTAAACCACATAGGAAAGTTCTAAACAGGAAAGTTTCAATCAGTTCGTCGAGCTTTCTGAGTCTATCCGTCAACAAAAAATAATCAAGCAAGAAAAATGATAAGCTTTTATAATTTTGTTTGCTATTTAGCAAAGTAAAACTTCAATTTAAAAAAAAAAAAAAAAAAAATTATTTTGCTATTTTATCCATATGCTTATAAAAAAAAAAAAAACGGTTTTTCATGTTTAACAAAAAAAGTGTACCAAAAAAAAAAATAATTTATTTCCATCCTCACACTAGCAAGTGGCTAATATTTATTAAATTCTGTGCTCGCATAAAAGTCAGTAAATAAATAATGCAATTACGTCAACGTTTACCAAAGTGAATGAGTGCACACAATTACCAACAAACACAAGCCTACGTAATTTATAATGTGCCTATATTAATCTACTCACATTCGTTTCTATTTTACTGCAATGTAAACAGTTAGTGACACACCCACACAACCGTCGTCATGCATAAAACACCCAATAATTTCATGTAGACGCATTGGTGTTTGCATTTAATATTAAATTATGAAATGTAAATTCCATGGGGAAACAATTCGTGTACTGGTTTACTTGAGCAAGCAAACGCTTCCTAATGCTGCACAAATGCGAACAGATGCTCACTCTCTGGAAAACATGTTTACACGTTTACAAATATACATACATTAGACTGTGCGTTAGAAGCAAGAAATGAGATACACAATTAAATGAGATAAACTATAAATGAGCTCAAGGCCAAGATAAGAATATTTTCTGTATTTTTTTGATGAAAATATTTTTTCTGATTATTTTTGATTTTATTTTTTTTTAATAATTTTTAATTATTTATTAAATAATTTTCAATTGAATAAACTTTAATTTTCAATTGAATAAAAAAATTGTTTACCCTAATTGAACAGGAAAATTTTAAAGACAACCGACATCGCTTTTGCTATAGATCTATTCGAAAGCTGCTAGACTTTTTCTACAGAGAAATTCCGGCACCCTCTCTTAACCATCAAATTAACAGAATGCTGGTTTTTGTGTCAGCAAAAATCTTAGTTCTATTTATATTTTGTTGGGAGCTTACATTTTTACTCGCCATAATGTAAACTTACCAAAATAAGTTCATTCAACGGACAGTCTAATGTACGCATGCCTTTCCCTACGCACTCCTTCAACGATTAACTTAGTTCATGTTACTCATATACGAGTACGAGTACGAGTATTTGTGGCATTTACATATTTTATTGTGTATGAATACTCGTATGTATGATAAGTGCGCACAGATATGACAAATCTTGGACCCGTGGCACATTTATACGTAGTTCGTATGTCTATATGGTATAATTTATTCTTTTATTTAATTTTACTTTTTTTCTAAATTGTCATGTTAGCATGTAAACATGTATTTATACAAGTAAATGGGTTCATAAGTATGTGAGGGACTAATGAAACTTCGGCAAATTCCGTTTTGAAATAATACAAACATTTTTTTTTTTTTAATTTTTCTTATAAAATATGAAATTATGGAAGTCGTCAGATAAGTAACGGATGTTGTCACTAGTAAAAATAATTTTCTTTGTTTTACACTGAAGTAATGGACATTTTTTTAGACATTATACCTACTTCGAAGATTATTTGTAGAATAATGCAAATTAATACCCAACTTTTGTTACTCCCTTTCAACGTAATAATTTTCTACTTTTGCTTCCATTTCTGCTGCCATGACTTTGCCCAAAATAAACTCCCTTTGACCAATTTAAATAAATTCTCAAAGCTCAAAGGCACCGCGTTCGTACAAAATTTTAATTTCTGATGTCATAAACTGTGTACGTCTTTTACGCTTGTGTTTGATTAACGCCCACTTAATTTCATAAATGCACCCCATCCATGAACGTAAATAAATAAGCCCACACATACGAACATACATACAAACGCAAGGCAATTTACTATTCAAAAGGGTTACACTTGTTTGCATGACAATTACTCCCTTTTCCTTTGACTAAACCCGTCCAATGTAGTTGCTTTGAGAAATTATAAAATGTAATCGGACTAACTAAAGCATGAAACATATGTAAATATTGAATTGAATTCGCTTAGTAAATGGCTTCAAAGGCACCAAATTCTCGAAACTATGTTAAATAATTTAATAAAATACAACTTTAAAAGTATTTTCAAGCGGAAATTCACAAAACTTGGTAGTTAAAAGGCGCAGGTTTTTGAATCAGAACAAATGTGGAATACGTTGTAGGATGGATTTTGTATTGAGAATGGAGAAAGAAATATTAAAAATGTCAAAAAGAATTGTTTGCATTTAGAAATATCACTGATGAAGAAGCTCAGCAGCTTCCGAAATAGATCTGGTACATACAATAAAAGCTAGCGAGGTTTTTTTTTTATTCAATTACCATCTTCTAATAACTAATTAAATAATTAAAAGTAAGAACAGTAACAATTCTCATAAAAATGTTTATTCTTGGCCTTGAGCTTATTCATAGTTATGATACTAGAAAAATGTACAGGCCGACAAATTGTTTCTACTAAAAACTAATAAAAAACCGAGAGCAAGCTGTAAGGCAGTCTGTGAAGATAAAACAGACTATGCAAAAGAATATAAGATGTTTAAAACATACATAGTTAATATTGTTCCGAATCTTCTGATTTATTACCTAAGACAATTTTGCGCTCGTAGTAGTAAAAAAACACCATTTTCGGTTTTCATCCCACCATAATGTTAATACGTACAATTTCCTTGTTCATTTATTCAATGATATAATTGAAACATTTCGTATGAAAGCCGTTGCTAATTTCAACAGCGTTTCAAATTAAACCTAATAGTGGTTAAATTAAGAAAGGATTTTTTCATAAAACAAATATTGATTTATTTTCCTATGGAATTAGGGAACTAATACAACAACAAAAAAACACACTCACGTATGTACATTGAAAAGAAGAAAGGTAAAATAATTGAAAAGGGTAAACAATAACAATGATTGATAAAACAATGACAAATAATCTGAAGGCACGCATGAAGAAGGGAAGAACGCGGTGCTTGAACCAGCACACTATTAGTCTTGATTACTTAGTAGATAGTACGTTCAAAGACATGCTGTCAAAAGATCTAATACAAACTTACACGCTTATTATAGGCATTAAAGACCTACGAAACATATCACGTATTGCCAATAAAAGATAACAAAATCGAATACAACAAATTCAATTGCAACAAGCTGCTTTATTGAAAATAAAAAGAAAATTACGTTGAGCATAATATCCCACCCTTCTTCAAAAGGTCGAAGCGTGGCAGAACCTTAGATAGTGATAATAAAACAAACGATGTGATACAAAATAAATAAAAAAAAAAAGAAAATTGACAAGAGGAAATTTTTGAAAAGCCTTAGTAAATGCGTTGCATGACGCACAAATTACACCACAAGGGGTAAATGTTAGCGACAATTTTGCCAGGACGGCCGGTGAAGTGAGGGTAAATAAAGCTGCTATGAGTGTAACAATGACTACAAGTGCTGAGCAACAGTAGGAAAAACAAACGCATTGTAATGAACACATTTTGAGCACTAATACAGAAACAAAATATAAAAAAAAAAATTCAAGAAGCAGCATTGTGTATGGCCCAACACATATACAAACATAAATATGTAGGTATTAGACTCGGCATGGTAAAAAAAAATGTTTAAAAAAGTTTTAAATACTTTGGGAAACAAATTTCTTAAATTAAATTTTCTACAGAAAATAAATGAAAAAAAAAACTTACACATGTTCTTTGTTGTCGCAAGGGTATGCAATTTTGAACTAAAATCAGAGAACAGTCCTTAAAAATCTAAACTCACACTGAATATTTCTAAAAACAAAGTTAAAGTCTGAAAATTTCATCCACTCTAAAAAAACCAAAACAATTCCAAAAATTTGCTTTCCTTTTTGTCTCACCCTAATGAATATTCGACATACTAAACAGATGTACTCGTATGTATGCCGTATAATCCCGAGGAACGAGCGGTGTTCTCAAAGTTACCACGCAGCAACACTTTGCGCCCTCGGGTGGTGTTATGAAATATGTACGTTTGATATGAATTATTTACTAACGGTTACTGTTCGCTTCATTATTTTGCGTAAGAGACTTAAATAGGAATTTGTTCATAACATTACTTGCTCGCTAATATTGATGTAGAAAACAAAAACAAAAAACACAAACAAACAACAAGTCTATTTACTTTGCTATGAATACACAAATAAGCGTAAGGACCAAATCAAAATCCAACTTGCAAGTATTTGCATAGGAAAGTAAGCGTTCTCAGGCACATTCATCAGTACTTTTAGAAGAGGGTGGAAGAGATTGTGAGGAATGAAGTTTACAACGTGCTCAAGCAAATGTCTTGTGGCTCAGCGCTGAATAGGCCAAGTCATTGTGTTTTAACAGGAAAACAATGAGAAACAAACATATTGGGTATTTATTAAAAAATAATTTCCTGCAGTAGCAGCTATGGAAAATTATACGTGGCAAATTGTATGTTTACTTAGAAGACGAGAAAAATAAGGGAAGTGTTTTGAAGTGAAAACTTCAACTAACTCAAACGTTTCAAGGTAGTTGTATAAAACTCGACAGCTTGTTGCGCGGTAAATAATCTCGCTTGCTTCAATGATTATTTAGAAGGCGCTTAGTGCTTTCATGACAACAGGTTAATTGCTGCTAGATAAGTTGGCATTGAATGTGAGAGTTATTCGTCTCGCATGTATTTCAGTTGGAATAGTCAATACAGGAGTTAAGTTTGTTGTTGTATACTTTGTGTACTTAGATTTGAATCAAACAAAATTAAATGAAATAAAATAAAATAAAATAAAATAAAATAAAATAAAATAAAACAAAACAAAACAAAATAAAATAAAATAAAATAAAATAAAATAAAATAAAATAATATAAAATAAAATAAAATAAAATAAAATAAAATAAAATAAAATAAAATAAAATTAAATTAAATAAAATAAAATAAAATGAAATAAAATAAAATAAAATTAAATAAAATAAAATAAAATAAAATAAAACAAAATAAAATAAAATAAAATAAAAATAAAAAAAAAAATAAAAAAAAAAATAATAAAAAAAAAAAAAAAAAAAAAATAGAATGAAAAAAAAAAAAAAAATAAAAAATAAAAAAAAAAAAAAAAAAAAAATTAAAAAAAAAAATAATAGATATACATTGAACTACCCAACATATGCTTACCTTTGTTGTTGCTTTACAATCTTGTTCACAGAAAGTCATAGGGTCGAATGTAACCTGAAAAGGTAAAAGTTAGTTTTTATTAGAATGAGTAAAAAGCTATTTGAACAAGAATTGGGACAGTTACATATTTATTTTCAAATTATTGATCAGCCTTCCTAATCCCATGAACATTTTGCAGTCTTTATGAGTATCAACAATTTGCTGTTCATTGTTTTTTTTATCTTTTTTGTGTAACAGATTTACCCACAATAATGATTGCGTTCCCAGCTTTCTTCGATATAAATTTCCTACCACGAACATTGAGATTCTATCATTTATTTGCTCATGCAATTAGTAAAACTAACTACTCATTGAATGAACCAATTACTATACATATGTATCTGTTTTCAGAAAGCTATTGATCTACGCTTAGGTTTATTTACTTAGTTTAATTAAATTTTGTTTAATATAAACCTAATAATTCTTCTAGTCTATCTATGAATAAACTATGTGCTACTGCCTGTTCACTAAATTAATTAAATCAAAATATAGCGCTTATCGTCTACAATTCATCTTCAAAAAAACTATTAAATTACAAGCAGCTTATACTTACTCATACATAATTAGGTATCTAACTAGAGATATCTACATGCGAGCTTTCGATGATATAAAAGCTCAAAACAATCAAGCAAAGTGAATTTTCTAAGCCATTTTGTTGCAACAACAAAACATTAAATTGCCTCAAGATAAAAACTAATAACTTCTTTGATAAAACAGAATGAAGTAACTACTTTAAGAAATGGTTTGGAAAAAAATTTCGTAATGTCTACATTAATTATTACTTATCTATATTCCATCTCTTACAAGCATAATTATAACAAAATAGTTTTTGTGCTTTTTGTGAAAGCGTTGTAAACTCAGGCTTCCAACTCACCCCTAGCGATTTAGAAAATACCACAACCATAGGCTACAACGATTAAAGTTCATGCCTTTTTTATCACCCCACGTGTCTAACTTAACCTTACGGCCAACGTGTACTTAATAACATTTCCACCACTACAAATTACTCTAAGTAATATAATTAAACAATTAAGACTTAATTACTTGCATATGTATTTGTGTAATTTCGAGAATACTGCTAAGGAAATTATTGATTTTGTGTGATCAATTAAAAGACATTAGATTTTGGAACACATGACAATGACGAGCTATTTAATTGGAACTTACGTCTTTCTTTCAAATATAATGATTTTCTTCGGCAGCAGATTTATATCTAACTTCTTCTTACTTGAATTTCTATATTTTTTTTAGTGTTATTATCTTACGTGTAGTAGATTTTTATGTTAACTAAGTGCATCTTAAAGAAATTAAAAAAAAATATAACTTTTGAAAAGTTTTATATCAAACACCCGAAGATAAATTTAGCTTTGTCAAATTCTAGAATAAAAGAATACATTTAAAATTAAAATATTTTTCCACAAAAAATTAACATTTTTCAAGAAAAATGAGGATAAAAAATTTTAAAACCTTTATTTGTGTAGCATATTCATAGGGGTGTCAGTAAATTTTTGTTTTTGTAGCATACTTATAGCATTAAAATACCCGTTTGGGTGGAAAGTGGATTAGTCCTTTCGTACCCGTTCGGGTACTCTCCACGAGGGGCATGCTCAAAAAATGTGATGCATCCTTCTTTGGGACTCGTCCCGTACTGATCCTAGACTAATATCATTTTCTGCAGGGTATATACATATGTAAGTGCCTATGTATGTATTAGCTTCTCCAAAAGTGTATTAATTACAGTGAATTTAGTCATTTTATAGCCAAACCATTTACTAAGTTAGTTGAAACATAAGCTGACGTAAGCGCATAAATTATGCAGGATTGGCTTCAACATGTAAGAAACATTCAAAGACCACAAGTAATCTAGGTACGTGAGCAAGCAGAAAAACTGGGGATGACTTTTTGATTTCTAAAATCCCGGTATCTATGGAATTTGATTTTACTACATATTTTGCAGTTTAGGTTGAGAAAAGAAAAGAAATTGTTTGAGCACACTCTTTTACCTTTAAATAGCAACAAAAAAATTGATGATTTAATATAGCGAAATTCGCTCTGAGAGAATAAAGAATCTAAAACGTTTTCCACTTAACTAACAAAATTTTTCTACGCGCAACAATGAAATGCACTTGTAAAATATTTTTATGGTTTCTAGTTTTTCTACATAAAAAGTAATGTAAAAAGTTAAATTTAAAATTTAATAAATAAAACATATCTCAAAGCCGGCAAAAATAAATCACGCAACTTTCGGTACCTAAAAACCACGTTATACCGGGATTAGTAACCCTAATACGCACCATATCTACAACTTTATGTGCATATATATAAACTTAATGAAACCAATGAAACAACAAGAAACAATTAAGGTAATCAAAAAGAGCCATCATTACAAAATCAAATCGGAAGCATGGTTTTAATGCTAACCAAAAATATACAAACAAATGTAAAACTAATGGTCATAAAATTTAATATTTACACTTCGGAAAGTAAAAAGTTGTTATTGTAATCAAATATGAAAGGATTTTAATATTAACTTTTTACTTTGGTGGTGTTTGGTTGATATGAAATGTGAGTTGAATAATAGACGTCAGTTGAATTAGTTTTTTTTTGTAGGTTGAAGGTCTCCACATAATTGCTTTACGAATACTTAGGCGATGGACTCGTAAAAATCGACGAGTTGTTTGATCTGACGCTTGTAACGAAGCTGGCAATTACAGACACATAACTAGTTTCAAATGCCATATTCCTATATAATTAAAATCTAATTAAAATAGATAATAAGTAGGTGGTAACACTGATGGAACAGCATTTTGATAAATTATTATTAAAGACTTTAAATATAATCAATTTAGTTTAATAAGAGACTCGCACAGTTCCGTCATTTTTAAAAATAATTTGCTTTACTTTACGTTTCGAGGTATGCTAAACTGGCGATTAGATATGTGAAACAAATCATTTCTGGTGCAGTCGCGAAATAACCATCAGGTATTTTTCTTTCGATTGTTGATCTACGTATCATTGCCTCTCACCTCTCATTACTCATCTTTTTTGTTGAGATGATCCAGAAGGTTCCATTGGTTACAC